>LZPO01055091.1:262679-290712 GCA_001675575.1 Neotoma lepida | reverse complement strand
ACTCACTCGGTAGCCCAGGCTGGCCTCAAACTCAGAGATCCGCCTGCCTCTGCCTCCCGAGTGCTGGGATTAAAAGCGTGCGCCACCATCGCCTGGCGGAAAGTCGATTCTTTATGTCAAGGAAGTACCTAATCTACAATACACATGAAGGAAAGCTACCCCCTCTCCTCAATTCCTTCCACAAAGTTGGGGCTGAAGATTAAGCATGAATAAAAGAGGAGTGGGAAGAAAATGTTCTNTGCAAGCTGGAGAGAGCATTTACAGAGCTTGGGTTCAGTCTGTATAGCAATGACTTTGAAAGGGTGACAGGCTTGAGAAAGAAAGCTGAGGGCCACAGCAATTTGAGCGCTGTACTAAAGACCAGAGGAAGCCCTTGCAGGCTTTTAAGGGGGTAATTCTACCAGATTTACCTTAACTAGTATGAAAACAAACTGAAGGGCAACACGAACGAACACTGTCCCTGCCATTAATCTTGCCCAGCTACAGGGATACAGATCTCATTTTCCTGCCTCCTAAGATTTTAATGGAGCCTGCTGTGGACAAGAATTCAACCTCAAGGGCTTCTCTTCGTGTGGCCCGACTGACTTTTCNTTGCAGTTTTCCCTCCCGACCTTCTCATGCAATGCCAAGCGCCGTTTGGAACAACTTCATACTTTTGACTCCCAATCCCAAGCCTGCCCAAAGCTCTCAAGCGGCCCTTTCTTAGAGACTCTGTCCTAACCGCTCAACTTAAAGGACATGCTCTGCCCCAACACCCCAGGACTTTGCCACTCCTTTGCTGGACAACAAACACCTGGAACACGGGACAGCCTTCGGGTTTCTACTGCCAGCAGGGCGCCTGAACGAGTCGCGCATGCGCACGGCCGGGCGTCCCGCAGGCACCGGGCACTACCCGGAAACGCACTCCGGCTCTGCGAGGAGAAGCTGCGGCGCGGCCCGGAGTGGAGGGGCCGCCCGCCCAGACGCCGGGATCCCCTAATGCGCGGACGTCAGGCCTGCCCCGCCTCACCCAACCTGCCTTGCCGCTGGCCGACTGCCGCCTCCACCCCGACTAAAACTTCAGCCTCCAGAACCGCAGAGCCCGCCACGGGAAACGCNGAAAGCGGCTTCCGGGATGTTGCCAGGGTTACCAGAGCTCCGCCCCCACGCCTTTGCGTACATCCGGCGAGCCTCTCGGCCGCGTCCCAGAACCCGTGCCCTGTGGATGGCTAGGACCGTGTTTTCTCTTGTCCTGTTTCCATCCGGAGAGCGCTCTGTGGGTCTCACCGAAAGGGCTGAAGGGCGCACGCGTCATAACCCTCGAGAAGTCTCCAAGAGAAATATTGCTCTGCACACGAAGCTCCGCATATCGCACTTATTTGACTTCACTCTTGTTCATTTACTTAAAAATATTTCTTACCACCTACCTGTGTGCCAAACAGGCTAGGTTAACTAGGAACTAAAAACAGACCCGGCACTCAAGTTTACAGCACTGTAGCAGAAAGCTATTAATGACAGAAACGGGTACGGTGAAAATAGTGGCAGATCTAAGAAAGAATTTTACAAACTAGATAGTGCCCTTACAGGAATATTTTAATTTCTCGAGAAAGCTGAAATTCAAGGAGGAGTGGACCATCAAAGGAGAAAGCGTTTCTACAGAGGGAATTGCCTGCGCAAGGATGTATGTCAAATTGCAACGGATGAGTAAAAGTTGAGAGAATTTGGTGGTTGTGCTTGGTGGACTGGAGCCAGGATGTGCATAGCTTCGCTGATCATGTTAAGGACTTTACAATGAACTTCTTATTCTTGCTAAGTTCCTTTGTAGCCCCTGGCCTTCTATTGCTAAGAGCGAGCTACACATGGATCAACAGGTGTATATTCAGAGTCATCTAGGTTCAAGGAATTGCCTTCTGAGAGTCTTCACTCTGATTTGATGTGTATATGTTAGTCAACATAATCATCCCTTTCTCTGCGACTTGCTGTAGTCACCTGGCAAGACTTTNCTAAGTGNTGCAGCTGCACATGTAAGACAAACACCCATGCTGACTTTAAACTCACGCCCACTAATTTTAGGTAGGCCCCTACAGTTGATTGAACATTTTGTTACAGGTCCCTGCTCCATTAATTCTCTCACTCCCCTGGGTGACAGTGGTCTACTTTCTTATTTATCTCCTCTCTAACCTCATGCCAGCCTATGGCCTTGCTTGTTATGTCATTGATAGCACTGAATTCATTTTAAGAAAACCTCTATCAGCTTACATCACGGCTTCAGTCCTCTGATGGACATATTTATCCACAGACGTCATCTTTTCCTTCAGCTTCAGAGCTCAATGAAACATAAGCACATACACACAAACGAAAACTACAAAGCACACAATCAAATTGATCAAAAGCAGTGATACAGAAAAAAATCTAAAAATTAGACATACACAACAAAAATTAAAATAACAATTTCTTTTTAGAAACAAAACTAGACAGTTGGACAATAGCATATGTGTTGTTCCATTTACTTCATCTTAGTTTTACTGTTTTATATATATATATATGATATATAGTAAATTTTGTCTTGATTTTATATATTTTATACATATTAAAGAAAAATACATTTTCTTTAGAAAAATAACAAACTGATTATTATGTAATTCTTGTGAAAATATGGAAAGACCTGGTTTGGACTGCAACCTCTTAAAAGTAAGCCAAGTAAATCTTTTCTTCATTTTAATTGTTTCTCTTGGGTATATCACAGCAACAAAAAGTCTGACAAATGCAGGTCCCTATTAGTCTTCTGCAGGTGGCAAATATTTGGCCCACCAACTCTTCAGTGCTGTTGAATTCAATTTTAGAGTTACTTGAGTTCTANTAATTTTCTTAGGAGAATGGAAACAAACACATGTAAGTGTTTGGCTGTAAGTCCCTATGACCTCATTTAATAGAACTGGAATAATCCACTGGCTTTTATCCTGGGGGCCCAGGAATAGATTACATAGCCTACAGATAGTAAAATTGATAGTAGTGACCTTCCTGTTTGGGATACCATGATGACCAAGCTAGAACACTAATTTTAATTTGACAGTTAAAGTAATAACCAGTTATAGTAGGTGAAAAGAGACCACTAATTACAATAACCAATGGCTTGTAATAAGAATAATCCTCACTGAGCTGGCTACAAACAAAACAGGTAGTAGATTGTGTCTTTGTCTGTCCATCAAGATAGCTGCTTGTTTGAAGGATCTTAGCCTATTTTCAACAATAGGCTGCTACTTGAGAATTTTCATGGTGAAGTCTTCTCTTGGAGCAACTCTCCAGTAGTATGGAACTTCAGATTTTTTTTTCCTTTAGTGGTTGTGATAGGCTAAATTTGATCTTCACCCAAAATGGTTGATTGATCTTCAGTGTGGTAGAACCTTTAGTTGGTGGGCATAGAAAGACAGCCTTGGCACTGGGCATGGTTGTTCACAACTTTAATCCCAGCACTTGGGAGAGAGAAACAGTCAGATCTGTGTGTTCGAGGACAGCCTGATCTACATAGTGAGTTCCAGGACAGCCAGAGCTACATAGTGAGATCCTCNCTCAAAAAACAAGAGCAAAAAATAAGTTCTTGGGCCACTGAGAACACACCCTTGAGGTTTATTGCNGATGTTTAACATCTTCTTTTTCCTGGTCACAGGGTATGCAGTTTGCTTTGCTGCATGCTCCTCACTATTACCATCCACCGTGGCCACCAAAGCCCCAAAACAATGAATCTGCCAGATGTTGAACTGGAGCCTCTAAAACCATGAGCAAAAACCANTATGTGTATGTTATCACAGGTATTTCATTAAAGAAAAAGCTAAATGCAGTTGTGAAACGTGAAGTCAATGATGGCTTTCTGGAGTTTCACTGCTCCATTTCTTGATGGTTGTACCTAGTAAGAGTCCTTCTAATGAGGCACAAGAGCAGTTTTGGGTGTTCTTGTTTTGTTTTGTTTTATTTGTTCATTTGCTTTATTTTGTTTTCGACTGGGCATAGCTTACCAATTTTCTTTCTTTTTTTTTAACTTTTATTGATTTGACATTGTTTGTAGCTTTCTCATCGTGTGTTCTGATCCCATTTATCTCCTTGTCTCCTCACATTTGCCCTCTGCCCTTGCAACCTCCCCCTGCCCAAATCAAAATCAAATTTAAGAGAAAAACCAAAACCAAACAAAACAAAAATAAAATTTAAAAAAAGAAGAAGAATCTTGTCATGGAAGTTGTAATGTGGGCCATTGAGTCCTTTCATGTTCACTTGCAAATGTTCATTGCCTTGACTTATTGGTCTGGCTCGAGGCCTCTGGTTTCTGCTACACCACCAGTAATGGTCCCTCANTGGGGCTCCTCTTGGATATCCTGCTGTTGTCCTGTGTCATGGAGATCCTGCTGTTTTGGATCTGTAGGTTCATCCCATTCACATGCTCCAACAGTTCATAGATTTGGTAGATGTTGGNGTGGGCCAACTCATAGCCCTGGTTCTGGGCCTGGGTGGTGGCTGGGTTGGTCAGCTCACTAGCTTTCCCTCATCGTCACTACCAGGATGAGCTCTCCAGTGCAGCTTACAACAAGGAGCAGGGCCAGTTCTCCCACTCTCGGGCCCTCAGATCCAGGTCCCCCTCATTCACATCACTAGGGACAGCTATACTGTTTTGCCCAGGCAAGGTGCAGGGCCCTCTCTCCTGATTGCTGTAGAGGGAATACCATACGAGGGGGTGGCAGGGTCAGCTCTCCTGACGAGCAGTTTTTATCCAGTATCTCTGTTAATTAAAAAGTTACCTAATCTGCATGCAGCAGAGTCTAATAGGGGATAAATGTCTAAATGCATAGACAAACCAATTCATGCAAGGANAGCCAGAGTGCCGTAAAGGAGATGACCATATGGCCATAAGAACCAGCCTTTGGAAGTTTGTACTTATCAGAAAGGAGTAACACCTTACCAAGTTCTTTCATAGCAGTCCTGGTAAATTATGCCCCTGAATCACTCATACAGCAGTTGGTAGATCCCAGATTAGAGGCACAAATTCAAGCAAGGGAGAGTTTCAGCCTGGAGTCATTCAACGTGCCCGTCCTAAAAATAGANAAATCCAATCCAAAGGAGGGAAAGGATTCCCCAAGAATCTAGTTCTTGACCATGCTTCATCTTTACAAGTTTTCTAGGATTATTGTATTCACAAGTAAATCATGTCCCCAAAATAATCTTTTTTAATGTTTCCCAGCACTGTGTCCAGAAAGCTCACAAATCCCTGTAATCCAGCTCCAGGGGATCTGATACCCTCTCTGGCTTCACACCCCTCCACACACATAAGCAT
This sequence comes from Neotoma lepida, assembly GCA_001675575.1. NCBI lineage: Eukaryota > Metazoa > Chordata > Mammalia > Rodentia > Cricetidae > Neotoma > Neotoma lepida. The sequence goes on along the minus strand of LZPO01055091.1, from coordinate 285,413 downwards.
ACATGTAATGAAAAATAAAATAAAAACTTTAATTAAAAAAATTCTCAACGTGTTCATGTATCTGTGTGTATTTGTGGCTGGCTGGTTTGTGACATAACCTCGTTAAGTAGCCTAGGCTGCCCTCATGACTCAGTCTCCAGAGTGCTTGGATTGCAGTGTGAGCCATCACACCCGCCTTCTTGCTTATTTCTGATGGGAGCCCCAGCAGAAGGGAGGAAAACTTTTCTTTCTCTACTGCACCAGAAGTAAACCTGCTACCTGCTACATATTTACTTCCTGGTCTTCAGGAGTGGGGGTGGGGACTTCAAAAAATGTGATAAATTCTGCAAATGAGCTGGGTTTGCCTCATTTAGAGGAATATATTTTAACAAAATCTCGTGGAGTGACAGCATTTTTGATAGCTCATCAGTCTCCATTTTCAACTGTGAGGTATGATTCATCAGCAAAAAGATTCTCAATGGGAGTTACTAAGAAACCTGAATAAAGGTTCTCTATGAAGCAAAAACATTCGTAAGGGGCCCCTTCTGTTAGAAGCTTTCAAAGGACACTCACAAGGTTCTTCCCTTCTTCAAGGGAGGCAAGCGCTTGACTGGAATGTGGTGTAGCTGCCNATCCTCACCCAGGGGTCTTTTCAATGCTACAATNCCTCANTCCTTATCCATGTTACANGATTATTTAGTGGTGTGGCTTTCTGTCTGTTACCTGAGAGTCTTCCTGGTGATAGAGCTTCCTTTCAGTCACCCATGCCCTAAGTAACCCCACCAAACTCGTCATTTCAGCAAAGTAGGCTCAAACTGAATCCTTTCTTGGTCTGTTGGTGTCTTCTCTGTCTGGGCCAAAGAGGCATTTTTTTTTTTTTATATATCCCCCAAACAAAATGTCACATCACATCATTGTATATACAGCATAGCCGACTATAAGTCTGGGGTTTTACTTTGATCTCAACTTCGAGAGATGTCAAGGAAGTTTGGATACCAGTTTGATAGGATCTATCTGAGCTTTCATAGATTCTGCTCCTGACTCAAACCTGCGGAGATAAGGGTTTGGAACAGCAAGGCAAAGTAGAAGGACCAGGAATAAGAAATGAAGAAGACAAAAGCTATAGCTGGGACCAGGAGGTCTTGCATAAGCTGATGACCTGTGCCAAGCAAGTTTATTAAGAAATACACATCTGCTGAGCATTGGTGGCACACGCCTTTAATCCCAGCACTTGGGAGGCAGAGGCAGGCGGATCTCTGTGAGTTCGAGGCCAGCCTGGGCTACCAAGTGAGTTCCAGGAAAGGCNCTGCCAAAGCTACACAGAGAAACCCTGTCTCGAAAAACCAAAAAAAAGAAAGAAAGAAAGAAAGAAAGAAAGAAAGAAAGAAAGAAAGAAAGAAAGAAAGGAAGAAAGAAAGAAAGAAATACAGCATCTTATATATTATTTGCAAGGCAAGGGAAATGGCCAACATTAGCAGAGAGCTAAATCAGACAATGTTGGCAAAGAGATCACAGGGTACTTCAAACACAGCTGCCTAAGGATAACCACTGCCGGGGGGACGATTCAGGTCCTCAGAAACTGCCACCTTGATTCCTTTGAGGNACTGGCTCCAGTCCTAGACCCTAGACAGGCCTTGCCAAATCAACTCCTGCATAAGGACACAGATCTAAAGTTCCCTTTGTTATTTCATCAGGGCCTTAGAGAAAGTCTTGTGCTGGTCTGGCTTCCCATGTGCTCCAATTTTTCCTATATCAGTGTAATTTTTAGCCGATAGAGNGTCAAGCAGAGTGCCCACGAACAGACAGATATTCAAGAGTATGTTGGGGGTTCTGAGCACCAGAGACAGACAGTATGGTGGGGACTCTGAAAGGAAGAACGCAGGGCCTGTGGGACAGAATGGGGATCTCTTCTTGTATCTAAGCTGAGGATGGGGATATTTCACAGCACAAACCTGCATCCAAGTTCTCTGATTACCAAGAAGGAGGCAGGGAAGGCGTTGGGGACCAATACCCTCCCCCCTTTGATGTAAACTCACTTTACAGGTGAGAGATCCTGACCCCTAGAAGTCTGTTGGCTGGGGACTCATGGATAGTGTCCTGGCCCCTGGAGGTCTGTTAGCTGGGGGCTCATGGATAGTGTCCTGGCCCCTGGAGGTCTGTTAGCTGGGGACTCATGGATAGTGTCCTGGCCCCTGGAAGTCTGTTGGCTGGGGACTCATGGACAGTGTCCTGGCAGATGCCTGTCAGTACTATGAAAGAGAAAGAATGGCTGCAAAGCACTATGGTTTGAGCAGCTGCTGGATTCTGACATGACCCTGACATATCTACCAATCAAAAAATGTTCCCCACCCGGTCTGAGAGATTATATTCCATTTATTTTCTAAGGTGCTTCTCAAACAATTTTGTTGAAGTGCAATATTCCCTAGGGTGGTCACTGAAGACCCAAATCATCTTTAATAAATTTATGCCATTCATCAAGGTAGTCACAAGGATTAGGATTGTTTTGAGTGTGCACATAAGCAGGAGGAAAAGCAGACTTAGCTGGTCTTATAAGAGCTGGCAGAAGGTGGTCAAAAAGAAAGCTTGGGGTGGAGGTATGCCTCGGCTGATAAGATCACTTGCTGATCTTTTGGAGACCTGGGTTCCGTTCCCAGCAACCACTTGGTGACTCACAACCAACCAGCTCCAGTTCCAGGGCATCTGGTACCTTCTTCTGACCTCCATGGGCATCAGACACAGATGTGGTACACATGCATACACACAGTCAAAACATTCATACACATAAAATAAACCCTAAAAACCTTTTTCAAAAGTGATTCGTGCATGCTTTAGCCCTGACTGGATGCTTAGCTNCTTCCCCATGAAGACCAGAAATCTGTGCTTCCAGGCAGGTAGAATATCAGAGAGAATGCTCTCTGTGGATCGAAAGGAAATTGCAGATGGAAGGATGACTTTATCTGGTTTGTCCAAATGAATGTGGAGGAGTNGGAATCATACCAATCTGTGAAGGCCACTCAAGCAAAGGGCTTGTGGAGCCCACATCTGTGCTCTACTCCATGGCAACACTTTTAGACAGCACATCACAGAACAGAAGCAGAACAAAGAACAAAAAGGGGAAAAAATGATTGATATGGCTCTAACAAAGACACTAAACAATGGAAACTGGTGACAAAACCTAGGTACCCTGATAGNCAAATAACTCAAAGACAAATACAGCAGAGTTCAGGAGTGATGCTCACCTTGNACACCTCAGTGCAGATACAGAAAGTTGTGAGCAGTAACAAGGGGCTTTGATGAGACTGTACCTGGTAGATAACTAGAGCCCACAGTGATGGATGGTGCAAATCGTATTTCTGTGAGTGCTTCAGAAAAACATGGAAATAAATAAATTTCGTTTTCACAAATGAAAACAGAAGCTACCCACAGCTTGCTACAGCAAGGGATTCATCTATTAAAAATGAAGACAGAGGCTTAAAGCAGGCAGGGAAGTGAGAAAGTTTTATAGTGAAAATAAAGGAAGGCTTTGGACGGTCTTTGATTGGATCCTAGTACATAGACCCTGAGGGCAGGATGGCATCTGTGTACAGCACGTTGGGGAGCATACCTGGCCTCCTCTGATGAGCCTATGTTGAAATCGGGACAAAAGCCAACTGACTCACTGTACCAGTTCCTAGCGTCTGCACCGCTTGCTGCCAAGGTTATGGTTTGGCATTTTGGGTTGCTTGCTGCTAAGAGCACAGGCTGCTTCCTGGGTTGACTGCTAAAGAAGGTACTTGCCAGGTTACATTGCCAATGGCTGTTTGCATATTCTGTCTTCACTGTGAGGTTTTAGCATTGTTAATATTAAGTGATGGGGCTGGAGAGATGGCTCAGAAGTTAGGAGCACGGACTACTCTTCCAGAGGACCTGAACTTGAGTCCCAGCACCCACAGGGCAGCTCATAACTGTCTGGAACTCCACTCTCAGGGGATCAGGCACCAGGAAAGCACATGGTGCACAGACATACATGCAGGCACAACACTCAAACACAGAAAGGTAAATAAATAAAAATTTTAAGTGACTGCCTGCTAGGATACATCGTTTAGCTACTGAGCTGGCACTCACACAATAATATTCACAGAATAATATTGGTGCATAAACCTTTCAATTTTTAAATATACAGTAGTTAAGTGCATTCTTTCCCCTTATCCTTATGACAGCTTGTGATTCTGAGATGATGATTAGCCTAGCTCACTCANTGGGTTAAGGCTAGACTCAGGATTAATCATAATACAGAATCATATGTCATCTATAACTCCATTTTCTAGTATNCAGACCACTGAAATTAATTTCAAATAAATACTTTTTATTTAGTACTAATTTCATACAATGATCAAAAGATCTTTTCAATTACATCTAATCGTATAGCTGTTCTCTGTGGATCAAAGTCAAATTCTAGAGGGATAAAACCTTGAAGGATCCCATGAACGGCCATAGCTCCCTTTACATACCTTCAAAGCCATCATGTGGAAGAATTAGCTTTATTCCTGTNGCTATAGAGGGCAGAAGAAGTGCAAGCGGGTGGAAGGAAGGAAGATGAAAGTATGAATTATCTTTCTAATAAGGAGATGCTAAACCGCAAAAGAACATGCTGCCCTATGACGGAGCAAGTTCCCAGGTTCCATAAAATTTGAGACAGACCTTTATCTCAAAGTCTNCTTGAACTGGCTACTGCAGCAAACCTCCAAGGCCTTCAGAAATTTCAAGTTATCAAATTTCATTAAACTTTGCAGAAATGGCATAAATATTTTCAATGCTGCAGTTTAAAGGCATCCCAATTCTGGCTCACTGTATTGTGTTTCTCAAAAACCTCGGGCTTGGAAGGTTGAGAAAGAAAGATCCTGAGTTCAAGGCCAGCCTGGACTATACAGTAAAACCCTGCCTCAAAATAAAAATAAAAATAAATTAAAATGAACAAAAAACGCAACTTAGAATCCTGAAAATTCTTCCGGAATCTGAAAGAAAACATTGCCGAAATAAAGGGCACAAAAGGCTTGGGCGGAAAGAAATGGTGTCTGCCTAAATCTGGCCACTAAATCCTTATTGATCACTTCCGGAAGCAGTCTTCAGGCCGAGCTGGGGACTGTTCCCTTGACCATATCTATTTATTGTAACTGCATATTTACATACATGCACATATGGCAAGGGAGAGATGACGCGAGTCTCTCCGTGGAGAGCAAGAGAAATAAGGAAATAAACCAGGTGTCTGAGAAGGGCGTCAGTTAGAGCAGGGCAGATAGCCAGTGAGCGACATTTCACACCTGCAAGAGTCCTGCAGGTAGCAAGCGTAAAGGCAAACTGGTGCACCTTCTTGAGAGGGGACACTCTTTTGCTTTCTATTCGCCTGACTGCAGCTAGAGTGCACATTTATTTATTTTGCACCTGATTTCCTCCTTGATGGCTAGTCACATAGATTCTTCTAGACTAGCAGCTACTTCTCTGAGGGGTTTGTTGTTGTTTTGAGGCTAAGAGGGAAGAGATCAGTGAAAATTCTCTCTGGGTACGTGGAAGGTTCTCAGCGATGAGAAAGGGAAGACTTAAAAGCCGCAGGGGAAAGCAGCCTTTCCTGGTCCCCACGTCTCGCGTTCCCCTTACTCCATATGCGTGACCTCCTTTGGAGACCCCAGGTGGCACATCAGTATTTGATCTGCTGCTCTCCAGCCTGCTGCGGGCGTTCGGCCACACACCACCCAGCTGCTGAAGCCGCCGCCCAGCCCCGCAGGCGGCTTTGGAAGGACCATCTCTGTGCTCGCCCCCACCTCGGGCTGCTTGTGTTTCGGGGCCCCTGGGGCGCGGCGCCCACCATGCTCGGCTGCCCGAGGCTGGCGCTGCTCTGCGCGCTGCCCTGGCTCCTGCGGGCGACGGTCCCCGGCCACCCGGCAGAGCCCCTCGCCCAGTCCGCAGAGCTGCACCGCGATCCCCGCGACCCCGCCAGGGGCGCCGAATTCGATCACGTCTACAGCGGGGTGGTGAGCCTCAGCACCGAGAACATCTACTCCTTCAACCACACCAGCCACCCTGGCCAGGTAAGAAGCTCGCTCCCACGGCTGACTCCCAACTTCCGAGATCGCCGAGCCCCCTCGGTATCTCCGGCTGCACTCGGAATGGACCTAGGGGGACTTCAGGGACCAGGAAACCCTCTCCCTGCCTCTCTCCTGCNAGGCAATCGCTGCCCTGCCCCAGCCTCGACACCGGCTTTGGGCACCTCTCGGTTTCACCTCGCTCCCACCCCAGCCTGATCGCTGCCATTCCTGGGTTTTGCAGAGGCTCTGGGACTTGCATCCTCTGCAGATCCTGGCTCAGGCTGGGCCTTTCTCCAGGATGTCTGGGTGGCTNTGTGAGGACGGAGGAAGGCGGGGGAGGACAAACCTGTTCCTAATCCAGTGCGGACCTTTCTGTCTTAAGGCACAAGGGGAGGTAGAGGTACTCGAAACCTAAAATGAAAAACGTGTGAGAGTGGACAGGTCTCCCGCGTTTCTCTACCATTGCCACGCTGTGTGCTTGTTTTTTTAAAGCAGAGTCAAAGACGTAGTAACTGTGATGCTCAGGTGATCTATCCAGGCTTTGATTATAAATACGGGGGAAAATTTGTACGAAAGTTCTAGATCTGCTTGACAAGAGTTAAGGTGAGGCAAGGAGGGAAAAGAATTATTTCAACANCCATGCNTCTGACTTAACCTGATTATATAATGTCAGACAATGCACATAATTCACATTTTCCTTAGAATAAGATAACTTTAGGAGGAGTGGCTGTACCTCCTCTGTCTTCTTCACGTATAAAAGTGTTTATTCATCCCCCACTANGGCAGCATTCCCTGCCCCCTTGGGAGCACTTCAGAACCAGATGATCGGAATACCTCTATGCCTTTTCGTCCCTGAGTCTCATTCACGGTCACTGAATTGAGAAATTCAGTGAATTGTGTATTCAGAAAGTGCCTCCAAGTTCCCCATCTCCTACCTGGCACCAAATCCTATGGCATTGTCTCCAAGGCACCAGAGCCCGACTCCTGTAACCTAAGGTTGTGCCCTGTAGCAAGCGGACGTACTGTATGCAAAGACATTCAATTGCATACCCCCAACAAGGGACNCCTGCCTGCTCAGTGTGGGATGCACACCAGCTGGCTGATGTATTACACATGAGATAGGTTCCTAGTCCTGTGGTTTCCTGGAACTAGATGAGAGTCTTGAGAACCGCAGGGTCTCTGGGGTACACCGCCAGCTTCGTCCTAAATCAAATAGTGTGTGCAAAGAGAATCGTGACAGGCTTTGGTGTTTCTTCAGTTCTCCTGAGAGACAAATGAGATGTTTTATTTTTCTTTCTCTCATCTATCCTTTAAGATTTATTTTGTTTTTATTTTATCTGGATGTGTGAGTACCTGGATGTATGTGTATGTACCATGTACTTTCNTGGTGCCCACAGAAGCCAGAAGAGGGCGCCAGACCCCCAGGAACTGGAGTTACAGGCACTCATGATCTTTAGACGCCAGTGGTGGGAGCTGGATTGAGGTCTTCTGGAAGGGCAGTACGTGCGCGCCTGTGGTTGAGCCCTCTCTCCGGCTTGCTTGCTGAGACGGAGTCTCATTATATAGACCAAACTGGCCTCAGATGTGTCATCCTCTGCCTCAGCATCCTCAACGCTGAGATTACAGGCATGCACCATCCTTTCTAGTGAAAGGATGTTGCTGTTTTATGTTGCTTCTGCCTTTCCCCCTTACTACTGCNAAAATCCCTCTACCCCACGCAGGTTGTTCTATGTGTGCTTGAGCTCACCTTCTTGAGTTTCCTTGGACACTTGAGATATTGAGGCCAGGGGCACAATCANGCTCCATTCAGTATTTCAGAGCTTTATAAATGTTTTCTGCAAAACTAAATGAAAAATGGATAAAAGCCTAAGAAANAGTTAAGATGAAGTCAAATAAAGTCAAACACATACTGAAAAAATATTTCATTATGTCCTTTCTATTTTGCATATGTGTGCATTAAAGAGCTCTTTGATTTATGAAACGATGGTGATAGTTTGAAGAACATCCACACATAGTATGATAAANAGNCAACAACAGTGAACAATCCTTAGAATTTTTACTAATAAGTGACTAGTCCTAAAAAGCAAAGCACAAGATAACTGGTGGGTTAAACCAGCAATGCACAGCACTGTACTAACTCACCAGAGATCTCNCATGGAGGNCAGGAAGGATTCCCAGGGAGCCCCTCTTTCTTTCCANCTCTGACCTGGCCATCTTCTTGGCCACTCCCTCTCCCCAAATGCTGGCCACCACTATCTAAATTTTTGCTATTGTTCCACATTGAACAACTTTCACTTTTATTTCCAACTCCAAACTCANGGAGGAGCTGACTAGAGATCCCTCATGGCCGGANGAGGAGCTTTGGTGTGACTAAGCAGTGTGTTGGTAAGGCAGGACTCCCTCTAGCTTGGGGTCATTTCCTACTACCCTTCTTCTGGCAAGATTTTAGTTTAGGGGGAAAAAAGTGTTCAGGTTTTTCATTTGTTTGTTTGTTTTAAGTTTTTATCTTTTGTTCTTCTTTTGAAGCCATTCTTGTTTGTCATTGTGTTTTCCTTTGTCTTGAAGGAGTAAGTCTAAAATTCAGGCTTTGATAAGAAAGGAGGGGGCAGATGCCTTTGCTCCCATCAGCCACTGCCTCTCCTTTACCACATGGAATGATGTCACCCGGCTTGTGTCACTCTAGCTGAACTCAGCTCCCGGAAAGGTCTGATATGCCTTGAGGCCAGGACTAGTGTAAATATGAAGTTGACATTTAAAAAAAAAAATCACTGAAAGGATGGACTGACCAGTTTAAAGCCAAATAACTGAAACAGTGGCTAAAGGTTCAGGTTCAGCAAGGTAGGATTCCTTTCATTTCTCTGGAGAGGAAGTGTCCCAAGACTCCTATGACTGGGAGTTGGAGTGACACTGTGCAAGCAGGTGTAGAACCACAGGGCTCAGCCAACCAAACAGGAAATCACCTTGCAGGAAGGTCACTGTGGATCTATTGACTGGGACAAGGGCACAAACACAAGTCTACAAGGAAATGAGAACACCATCGTGGAGATTGGGAGAAACAACCAGTGTTCCCACTGGGGCTGTTTCACCATCAGAGACCCTTACAGAGAAGTGTAACCAGTGCACAGCAGGCTGTCTTCTCTGAGGCTTGCAGGGACGGAATTCCACATTGGCCATAGCATTTGAGATCTGGAAACATCCCTTTTGTTTACTAAGCTGAAGCATTTATCTCTTTCTGTTACCTCCCCCACTCCATTTGCTTGTTTTGAAACTAGCATACAAAGTAATAGGTTTCATTGTATTGTTTCTCAAACTTAACTTTGTTTGCGTTGGTCCTTCCCCCTGGCTCTTCCCCAACTCCTGGCTGCACGGCCATCCTGCCTTTGTACTGTTCAGTCCCCAGTAGTCCCACCTATACTTCCTGCCAAGCTATTGGCCATTCAGCTTTTTACTACGCCAATCACAGCAATACATTTTCACATAGTGTACAAGAATATTTTGCAACACTCAACCTGTGTTTTAATTCTCATTTCTTTGATGGTTAAGGATGTTGAACAATTTATTGGCCATATGTGTTTCTTCTTTTGAGAAGTGTCTATTTCGTTCATTAGTCCATTTGTTGACTGTCAGGGGTTGTTTTGTATTTAAAATTTTAAATCTTTATGTGTTCTACATACTAACACCTCCTTCCCCAATCTGAAATATGAATGGTAAATATTTCCTTCTGTTCTGTGGCTGTCTCTTCACTCTGCTGATAGTCTCCTTTGTTGTATAGAAACTTTAATTTAATGCTATCTGGTTTGTTGATTCTTAAGGTTATTCTCTGTTACTGGAGTCGTATTCAAAAAGTTCTCACCTCTGTCTATATCTGGAAGTGTTTTCTCTATATTTTCCTTGAACAGTTTCAGAAATTGGGGTTTTAAATTAAGGGTTTTGATCCATTTGAGTTGAATTATGTGCAGGGTGAGTGATGTGAACATAATTTCATTCTTCTGCAGGTGGTTTATATCCAGTTTTATCAACACCATTTGTTGACCAGGCTTTTTTGTGTGTGTGTGTGTGTGTGTGTATGTTTTTAAAGCCTTTTCCAAAATTAATGACCATAAGATGTGTGGGTTCACTTCTGGGTTTTCTATTATGTTCTATTGGTCTACATCTCTCTTTTTGTTTGAGTACTGTGCTTTCTTTGTCACTATGGCTCTGTAGTATAATTTGAGATCAGATACTAAGGTACCTCCAGCAGTGATCTTTCTGCATTGAATTGCTTTGGCTATCTGTGGTCTTTTGTTTTACCATATAAATTTTACTCTTTTTTTCTTCTAATTATTTAAAGAATGTCATTGAAGTTTNCATGGGGAGTGTATCGGAATCTACAGATGACATTTTGGTAATATAGTAATTTTCACAAAGTTAACTCTGCCAATCCAGGAGTTGGACATAAGCATCTATCTTATATCTAATGTCTTCTTCAATTTGTTTTTTAGTATCTTACTTTAGGGGGAGGGGAGAAAGAATCTAAAAATACTTTATATCTAAATATTTTGAGAATTTCATATACGAGTACTGCATTTACATTATTTCCAACCCTCCCTTTCCCTCTAGAACTGCTCCCTTGTATACACCACTCCCCCTCAAATTCATTACTTCTTCTGTGTGTGTGTGTGTGTGTGTGTGTGTGTATGTAGAGCTGACTACATGGGAATGGATAATCTACCAGGGGGCTTATCTCTGGAGAAGACTAATTCTTCTTTTGTCAGCAGAAATTAATTAATTTAGCTCTTCAATTAATTAATCAATTAATTATATCAATTTATTATTATTAATTATTAATTAATTGATATTAATTATATATTAATCAATTAATTATAGCTCTTCATCTAGAGGTAGGGCTTGTGAGATCTCATCTATCCATGCTGTCATTGCATTGGTCTTATTTAGGTGACTATAATTTAAAGGTTCACGGGTTCAGCTTCCCTGTCATGTATAAAGACACTACCTCATGGTAGACATCATGATTCTTTAGCTCTTACAATCTTTCTGCCTCCTTTTCCTTAATGTTCCCTGACCCTTAGGTACAGGGGTTGTGTTGTAGATAAATCAACTGGTGTTGGACATCTAATAAAGTCAGTTGTTTTCTGCATTTTAACTATTTGTAGCTTATGTAATGGCCTCCATCTTCTGGAAAAAAGAAGCTTCTTCCAATCTGTGAGTATAAGGATCACTGTTTTCAATGCAGTTAGAAATTATAATCAAGGTAAGGAAAGTGGCAGTGGTGAGTTCTCCTCTAGGGTCCATGACCAGCCACAGGTAGTTGTCTGTGTTTACAGTGCCAAGCATAAATTCTCTCCTATTGAGTGGCCTTTAAGTCCAATTAGAAGCTGTTGATTACCCCAAGGATTAAGTACCACTCTAGTACCCTTGGGGACATCTTTCCGTGACTGTCATTATTGTGGTTCATAGGCTTTACAGCTGGGTAGAACTATTGATTGCTTTCTACCCTAGCAGCTTGTATAGCACTTGTATGGAGCTAATCCTCAGGGAGATGGCTTCTGGATCAGTTCCAGCTGGATTCCTCCAAGTCACGTGCCCAATGCATGTGGTGCCTGTAGCACTAGGGTCTTACCTTAAAGTTCTGGGAAACAACTAAGGACAATAGCAATAGCCTATATTATTTGGGGAGTCTCTTCGGGTCCCCTGACTAACAACTGGAAGGGAGATTTCCCATGCTGCACTGGGGTTGCTACATAGTCTATGGCTCTTGGTGGTGGTGGGGGTTTCAACCCAAGTAGCATAATTTTACTAAAACTATATATGTGTGTGTGTGTGTGTGTGTGTGTGTGTGTGTGTGTGTGTGTGCATGTGTGTATAGAGGTCTTTCATGTTCTTGCTTAGATATTTGTAAGCTGTGATAAATGGGATAGTTTTCTCAATTTCTTTCTCAGCAAGTTTGTTATTGGGTGTGTGTGTGTGTGTGTGCATGTGTGTATAGAGGTCTTTCATGTTCTTGCTTAGATATTTGTAAGCTGTGATAAATGGGATAGTTTTCTCAATTTCTTTCTCAGCAAGTTTGTTATTGGCATACAGAAAAGCTACCATTTTGTTGTTGTTGATTTTGTACCCTTCAACTTTACTGAAAGTGTTCTAAAAGCTTTCTCTTTTTTCCTAAGTATAAAATCATATTGCTTGCAAATATAGATAATTTGACTTGTTTTTCTATTTTGTACTCCTCTTTTTGTCTTTCTCTTCTCTAGGTAAGACTTCAAGCACTATATTGAATAAGAATGAATAAGAGTGGTCACCCTTTTCTAGGTCTTTATTTTAAAGAAAATTATCTCAGTTTTTTCCAGTTTAGTATAATTTTGTCCATTAATCTTTTAATGATGTGTATAGTATTTGTTTCCATATCAAAGAACAGTTCTTAGCTTTATTAATATCAACTAGTAGTTGTACATCTGGACCTGATTGTTGTTATTTACTGGGCGCAAAAAACGTCCACGAAATACAATGAAACCCACTTTAAGAGTTTTATGGGGCTGGAGAGATGGCTCAGAGGTTAAGAGCACTGACTGTTCTTCCAGAGGTCCTGAGTTCAATTCCCAGTAACCACATGGTGGCTCACAACCATCTGTGATGAGATCTGGCGCCCTCTTCTGTATACATAATAAATAAATCTTTTTTAAAAAAAAGAGTTTTATTAGGGGGACAGGAAAGGAGGGCGAGTGGGCAGTTTTGCCGGAGAGAGAAATGTGGTGGAAGTGGGAAGGGTGGAGTCCGCTTTTAAGGATAACTTCGCGCATGCGTATAGCCACGCTGCACATTCTCATAGATTATGTAGGATGTAAGCCCCTGAGGGACTAAGCCATTTTGCCTAGCTGCTGGCGGTGCATGCGCGACCATGAGACTCAGGAAGCGGCTAGGAGGATGCTGGAAATGATAGCAATTATAACATTATCTTGATTTGAGTTCAGGTTCAAACAACACTACCCAGTCCTCATGAACAATGAAGTATCTGGACATCCCAGTGCTAACTTTTGGCTATATGTTAACACGCATAACCTTCGTATTTGTTGGCTCCTTATCTTTAAAGCTACTAAAATCAAGTTGAAAATATTTTTAAAGGGGTGGCATGATGCTCCAGGAAAAGTGTTTGCTGTGTAAGCCTGATGATCTGGCATCAGTCCTCAGAACCCACAGTAGAAGATGAAAGGAGAAAACTGATCCCCGAAAGTTGTCCTCTGACTCTCACACAGATGTCATGGCACACATGAACCGCACTCACACAATCACGCACACATACATAATTTTTAAAGGAAAATATTTTTTGAATCCTTAGTGTAGCTTGGCAAAATTTTTACTTGTCATTATTCTCTAAATCTTACAACATGACAACTCTTTACCCAGCATTTGTACTGCATTGGCTATTATAAGAAAGTAGAGGTGATTCAAAGAATCCATAAGGATGTGCATGAGCTATAGGAAAATCATGTGCATAGTATATAAGGTGCATCTGCAGAATTTGATATTCCTGGGGTCTCTGTAACAGTTGCAAGGATGCTGACACACAACCGTAGCACACATTAAAAGTGACATAGAAGAATTAACAATTTGGATGTGGTAGTCTCAGTTCTCCCTTTCTTGTAAAAGAGCCAGGGCATGCTGGTTCATTATACTGAGGCCAAGAAACTTCCTTTGCTGTCCTCCCACAGTCTCCTTTTAAACAGGACCACTGCTTGTTGGAGAGAGGAATATCTCATTAACACATTATCTGGATGAACAGTCCTGCAGCAGCACATACCACTTTTAGATCTGGTGTCTGGTTAAGGGCCTGTTTCCTAGCTTGCAGATAGCCACTCTCTTGCTGCATCCCCAAAGGGGCAAGAGTGCGGAGAGAGAGGCTGGCCTCATTCGAAGCAAGGTCTCAAGGTCTTTTCTTATAAAGGCTCGAATCTCATCCCTGTGACCTAATTACTTCCACAAAGCTTCATTTCAGACATNATTTGAGGGGATTAGGTTTCAACCTGTGAAGAATTGGGGTGAAGTGTGAGACATAAGCATTCAGTCCACAGAAATCACCTCCTACATTTTTCTCTTCCACTGTGAAAATGACGTCACTTGGTCATGGAGGTGCTTAGCGGCTGACATCGCTTCAGTCATGCAGCTATTATGGAGGGTACCGCCTGATTATATACTGAGTTGTAGAATGGATTCTGAAAGTTTGTGGTATCATATAGAGACATGCAGATGGTGTGACTAGTCTGAACTGATATATACAGTACATACCAGATTTCAAAGACCAGATAAAAACATTATCGAATGTTTTGCTGATTTTTTGTGTGTGTTTAAATGGAATTGTTTTTAAATCTTTAAGATTGAAGATTAAGGTGGTGGCGCATGCCTTTAATGCCAGCACTTGGGAGACAGAGGCAGGCTGATCTCTGCAAGTTTGAAGCCAGTGTGTTCTACAGAGCTAGTTCCAGGATAGCCAAGACTACACAAAGATACCCTGTCTTGAACCCCTCTCCCACCAAAAGAAATTGAATTGCTTTTATAAAATTCATTTCACTTACCTGTTTTTGCCTTTTCAATCTAGTTACCAGAAGATTTTTAAACAGGCATATAACTCACGTTTTACTTTCATTGGGCATCACTGAACCATGAACTATTACGTTTTAGAGAAATTCTACATCCTGCATACGGTTCAGTTGGAGGAAACTGAGCTTTAAAAGGTCATGGTAGGTAAGCAGAAAAAAGAGGGAAGGCACTTTGGGCACAGACAAGTAACCTGATTTATTTTCTGATAAGATTCTTTATCATGAGCTGTAGGCCTATAATGGGCAGCTTCTCCTTGGCTATTTAGCTAAGCTGCTAATTATAAAGAAAACATAAGACAAATGCTTCATCCTTCTCTTGCCAAATTTGAAAAAATTTGCATTGTTTCCCAGCATCCCATAATGCTGCACTGCTATCAGTTATTGATTTAAATATACTTGATGCATTTTGGGTCATTGTTGCTTTTATTTTTATTTAAGGGAAAAAAAATCACCCATCTTCGGGGAGTGAAGGCCAATTCGAGCTGGCTTCTGAATTATTTTGACANGTCTGTTTGTTTGTTTGTTGTTTTGATTTTTAAAAAGAAATCTCATGTTGCCCAGATTGGCTTTGAAATCACTATGTAGACAAGAGAAACCTTGGACTACTGATCCTCCTACCTCCACTTCCCAAGTGCTAGGATTACAAGCATGTGCCACACCTGGCTAATCTCTTGCTTTCTTGAGAGTTACTTTTGTTCCTAACCTGCCATCAGGCATGGGCTCAGGAAGGCCAGGTTAGAGTGAGAAATAGTTTTTGGAGACCACAGAAATAGTTTTGGAGAACTAGAGTGCCTTATTGCCAATGGTCAGTAACTATTTTTCCAAGCCCTTTCAGTGGGTAGATCTAAGGAATGCATTGTATCATGGGCCAATATCATTACTTCCAATTCAGATTCGGAAAACTGAGGTGTGATTTGCTCTCACTGATATTCCGTCTACATCCCCTTTCTTTCAGGCTCCAAATCCCAGTTCTCAACAGGCTAAGCTTGGCTACACATTCACTATCTCCCACAGTAAAAAAGCATCTGTTTTAAATAGTGATGCTAATATTACCACAAACCATAGGACTACTAGGAATAGTCTGACATGTTTGTGTAGTTCCTTGTAAACAGAGCATACTGCATCATACCGCCCAGGTGCTGTGCTTAGGGTAACAAGGCAAGTTCTTTTAGTGAAGTGGTACTATTAACATGTTAGGCTCTTTTTTTATGTCTGAATTTTAAGAATTGATTCATTTTGTTAGTTTTTTTTTTTAATCTGCAAAATATGTAACAGTGAAGGTCTACTTGTTAGGTTTCAAACCTTGGGACAAATGGCTGAGGTGCCTATTTAGCATTTCAAAATGGATGCTGGCTGCCAGATTCTCCCAGCATCCCTCAGTCCCTACCTGTTACAGGGTATGGCTGGCATACCCACCCCCTCCCCTAAACTTCTCCAGCCCAGGGACTGAGCGGCCTTTCCCACAGCTGTCCCTCCCTGTACAATCCAACCATTTTGGTTACCTGGTCCCTTTTGTCTACTCTCTTTCGGAACTCCTGGCTGCTGCACCTGGTGCCCCTCTCTCCCCTCTCTTTCCCCTCCCCCCTCTCCTCACATGCACAGTTCCTCACATCTCCACTCTGGACTGTCCCAGATGTCTGGCTATGCTCTCCTTTTTATCTACAATAAACTTTCTCCTCCACCATACCTAAAAGCAGCCATGTCCTTTCCTTTTTATTTCTTTTTTTTTTCATTCACTACCTTCTGTTTCTATCCTCTGCTCACTGTTTGCCTCTTTTTCTTTATTGATAAGTATTTATGACCTTTCATAATAAAAAATTTTATTTTTTAATTAAAATTTTATTTTGAGAATGTCATACATTAGCACTGTATTTACATCATCATCTCCACCCCCTCCAACTCCTCCCATGCCTCCCCAGTCCTTTTCAATTTTATGACCTCTTCTTCTCTAATTATTTTTATATGTATAGATATATATACACATTTGTATATATAAATACGGCCTGCTGAGGCCATTTAGTGTTGCTCGTATGTATGTGTTTAGGGCTGACATTAGATTCCCTGCTGGGGGCTCTTCCTCTGTCAGCAGCCATCACTTGTCTGTATGCAGCTCCACATCTAGGGATGAGGCCTTGTCAGATTTCCCCCATTCACGTTGACTTGTCAACTGGTGTTGTCATGGTGCCAGTTTTTAAGGAATCACCCAAAAGATTCCCACTACCAGTTATCATTGAGATTATCTTTGAGTCTCAACCTCTAGGCCAGCTGTTGAGTCCCAAGTACAACTCTCTGTTGTCCTTAGCATGCATGGTAAGCCTCAGTTTTGAATTTGCAGTTAAAGGGACAAGCACTTTCTTTTCCCCCAGGAGAATCTGAAAGTCAGACTAGTAGTGCTGCTAACCCTCCCTCTGACAGGTGAGGCAAGGATTCCCCAACTATTTCAGACCCACGATTTTACCCAGTCGAGTCATGGATTATGGAATTCCCAGAATCCTTTTTATAATATAAATCTTTATTAGTGGTCTCTGGAATATGATAAACTTCAAATTTTCTCTAGGGGATACTAAGGCTCTTGCTGGGTTTTTATGTATCTTCTAAACATTGAGCAGTGAAAATATTTTTAGTTATACCTAAGGACAATAAACTACTAAAAAGCAGTCGGTATTGGGGAAAACATGGGAAGAGAGTTTGGGAGATGTATTTTTATAAACCCTTTCACTACCTTCAAAAACCTCTCTTTGTTTTATAAATCAAACAAATGTAAAGTTGACTGTTTTCTAACTTTTTTTCCCAATTTGGAAAGTCTTTCCACTGCTTTGAAGTGGTTTGGTTTCCCACTGCTTCTCTCTGTGTGTGTGTCCCTGCCATGTGCACGTGCACGTGCACTGAACTTGGCTTCCAATTCCTTTGTTCTTCCTTGCTGTCATTCCTGCCGAGCAGCACATCAATCCAATTGCTGTGGTGTGGGTTTGTTTGGGGTTGTTCTTTGTTTTATTTTTCCTGTTGTGATGGTCTCTTCTGAGAGGGTATTTTAAACATCTGAAACAATATGCAAAGATTTTCCACCTTTCCCCGCACTGTGGTCTCAGCTGGCTACTTTCGGTATCTTTTCTACGTCCTCACTTGCTGTAGACTTCAGTCTAAAAGACCTGGAGGGACGTGTGATGCCTTGAAATCTCTTTGCTGCTGGAAGATACCAATATTTCTGTTTCCTCTTCAAATAGAACTAACCCTTTGTTGTTAATATTATTAAGGGTTGCCATGCAGCATCTCAGAGTACGTTGGCTGGCTCTTCTTGCATTGTTTAACTCTGGGCCTAACAGAAGTCCGTGTCAACACAGCAGAAACATGGTGCAGTAATGGCTCCAAGGCATAGCTAATGAGCTATCTGAGTGAGGGTGTCTGCAAAGGAAAATATCAAACAGATCACGAGACTACCAGAACAGAACACAGAATCAGAGCCATCTATTTCACCAGAAATATAAAAACATTTTTAATAAACATTATGTTTTTTTCTTGGCTATTTTGAAAATGGAAAATTTTAAAGCTTTTGTTAATGAATTGGTTGGCTATTTAAGAAAGGGGAGGGAGACCCAATGGGAATATATTTTGCTTAAAAATTAGAATCAGCAAGAAAAATATCACATTCTATTAAATCTTCTATCTAAGATCCTTTGGCTTAGGTAAGCAAGCTTCTAGGATGTGTGTAAAACTCACTGTGCAAAAGCAATAGATTCATATTTTAAAAGAGTGTTTTGGCATTGGTGGCATGGCTCAGCAGGTGAAGGCTCTTACCTCGATCATGAGAACCTGTGATCTATTTTGAGGACCCACTGGTACAAGGAGAGAATCTACTCCCCAAAGTGGCCCCTGGCCTCCATGAGCTCACTACAGCCTGTGCATGCCCCAACTCCCAAATCAACAAACAAACAAACAAATAAATAAATAAATAAATAAACAAAAATATAAAGCTAGTATTTCATTTCTGGAGAAGAAAAAGTGAAGAGCAGTATTATGCAGCAGCTGTATGTTATATTTTAAATATTAACCGGCCTCTAGCAGCACAATACTTGGCAGAAGCTGGAGAATTCCTACAAGTTCAAAGCCTGCTTCAGCTACCCGCTGTGCTCTAGCCCAGCCAGGGATACATAGCAAGACCCTGTCTCAAAAACCCAAGCCAACAACCAACTGTTAGTAGTAAAATGAACAACAACAAATTATTTGCTGAAGTAATTCCTTACTTTGAGTTTTTATGCCTTCAATACATTTGAGCGATAGATAACAGCAGACAAAGAAACGGATTCTATTAGGAGGCCGGGACACGGAGATTCTGATCTTGTACAAGACTGAACAGGGCATTTTTCAATTGACTGCTTAACAAGCGTGAAACTGGAGTGAAGGTGGCTTACATTGCAAATGTGTCCTGAGCAGGCTGAAAACAAGCTGTCTTTACTGATAAGAGAGCTATGGTGATTCACTTCCTCGTCCCGGCTGCCAGAACTGGGACATTTCCTTTCTCTTTAGATGACCAAAAAGTTTTTTAGCAGGTAATACTCAAACCCCTGTGGGAGACAGCTCCCACATTTTACCCCCAGGGTACTCTTGAGGAGAGAGGGTTAAGAGATTTAGATAGAAGGATAGAGGGGAGAGAAGCAGATAAAAACACAGGATAGCCTCGGGAGGGCCTGGATCCTTATCCACTGGCCCCTCCTGTCTCTTCTAAAGGGCTGTTTATAGGAATGCCCAAGGGTGCAACAAAAGACCTCCCCTAGCTCAGCCAAGTGTAGACCCTTCCAAATCACCTAGAAACCATGCACATGGTCAAGCAATCCTCTAATGCAGTCCTGCTGGGTAAAGCAAGCTCAGTTCTCACTAGGAAACCTTTGTGGGCCTCCACAAACCCCCATTTTAAAGAACACTCTTTTGGGTCATGTTCACTACAGTTAGCCTCAAGGCTGGTCAGACGTGACAGCATGTGCTTACGAGCGCACTGCTCCAGCAAGTGGTGACGATTGCCTATGGTCTGGTAATATTCCAAGTGTTTTGATAAAACATTTTATTTCTGAAAATGGTGACAATTGAGATTACCTAGCGTTATCAAGTGAATGAAAGCCTTCTCTGGCTATCTGAGAAGTTGCAGTTGGTATCCTGGAGCTGCAAGAATAAAAATGAAAGACATAGAACATATGCATTCTTTCTACTTCTACGCTCGGTCTCCCCACTATTAATAACTTGCATTGATATGTTTGTTGTTATATGAATGATGGCCCAATATTGCTACGTCACTGCATTTGTTATCCACTAAAGGCCATACATCAGTGTTCCCTCCCATCAATCCTCACAGTTTCATGGGCTGGAGAAATGTCGTGTCCCGCTGCTACGGTGCCATACTGAATTCTTTCATTTCCTAAAAATCCCCTGTGTCTTGTCAATTATATCTCTCTTTTCTTCCTTTCAACCCCTGGAATACTGGCTTATTTTTTCCAAAATATCTCTAAATTTTGACAATCCCACAGCATCATTTTTAAAGGAGGTCCAAACATATCACCTCAAAATATGCTTCTTAGGCATGCTGGCCTTTTCCATGTAGAGGCCCTTGAGAAGCAGCAGAAGCAAGATCACCAGGACTCTGAACCCTCATTCTGTTTCTTAAAGCAGGAAATGAAATCCCATGGGAAATATACCCTCCTCGTATTAAAAGAGTAGTGACTTTATCATCCAGGATGACAAGGTGAGGCAGAAAGAATCTTATACAAACATTCTTAGACAAACCCTTACCTTCCTGTCCACTAATCTGTTGAAGCAACTACCCAAACCCAATTTACCTTATTCACCTAATGCAAGGTATAATCACTCAGCTGTAAGTGTATCTCTAGAACTTCATGTATTCATGGGGTCTTCCACATGACACTAAATGTAATTAACTTTACATGCTTTTCTACTCTTAATCTGAACACATCAGTTTAATTCTTGAACCCAGCCAGTACCACAAAATATCAAAGGTAGACTTTGGCATCTATAGTTGCAGCCATACAACATACAAGGCTTTCAGACTTGCTTCCTTCACTTAGCAGCATGCATTGAAGGTTTCCTCATATCTTTCTTAGCTTTCTAGTACTAAACGATACTCTATTATCTAGATAAACCACAGTCCATTTATCTGTGGTCTCATTGAAGGGCACATTGGTTGTTCCCAATTCGAGCTAATTATCTATAAAGTGGTTGTAAATATTTGTGTAGATATAAATGTTCAGCTCTATTTGTTTTGCTTTTGTTTGGAGACAGCGTTTCTCTGTGTAGCCCTGGCTCCCCTGGAACTTACTCTGGCCTTGAACTCACAAAGATCCACCAGCCTCTGCCTCCCGAGTGCTGGGATTAAAAGCGTGTGTCACCACCACCACCTGGCCATTGTTAAATACTTGGAGGTGTGCTGGATCAGACAGCCTATATTTAGCTTTATGAGGTCTGTCAACATTATCTTCCAAAGTGATCATTTTATGCTTCCACCAGTGACGAATTCATTATTGTTGAGTTTTAAGTTTATTTTGTGGGTGTTAGATACCAATCTTTTGATAAATANGTATTTTATAATATTTTCTCCCTACTTGTCATTTCAGGTCCTCAACATTGTCATATGCAGGGCATACATTTTAAATTTTAATGGGTGCCATTTATTAACTTCTTTGCCAAGTATCCTATTTTGTTATCATATCTAAAAGTTGTCACCAAAGCCAAAAATCACCTAGATTTTATCCTGCGTTATCTTCTAGAGGTTTTATAATTTTGCATTTTACATTTAGATATATGATCCATGGAACTTAATTCTTATGAAAGATAGAATAAGGACTCTGTCTAGACTAGCGGTTCTCAACCAGTGGGTCACAACCCTTTTGGGGCTGAACAACCCTGTCTCAGGGGTCGCCTAAGACCATCGGAAAACACAGGTATTTACATTACAATTCATAACAGTAGCAAAATGACAGTTATGAAGTAGCAAAGAAAATAATTTTATGGTTGAGGTCACCACAACATGAGGAACTGTATTAAAGGGTCGCAGCTTTAGGAAGGTTGAGAACCACTGCTCTGGATTATCTTGCCTATGTTGTCCAGCTGTTCCAACACTGTTTGCTGCAAAACCATGACTATATGCTGAAAGCTGGTGAACCAGCACTTGCTGCTTGAGGTCTTTCTCACCATCCTCAGCCTCCTCTTCTGCTGCTGCCACTTCTGAGTTCTACCATGCCCTTGTCTCTCTTTTTCTCCTGTGTGTCTTATGTCTGTCTGCATAGTCCTCATCCGTCTTGGCTTTCAAATCACTCATGAGCAAGGTCAGCCATGAAGACGCCCCCTCTTCTCTGGGTGTGATCTCCAGTGGATGAGGCTTTGTTAAATGGGAAAGATCTTCTGTCTCACTCATCCCAGGAGACAAGTGTTGCTCCTTACTTGTTGATTCCCAGCCATGGTGAATGACCTCCGTTACTATAGTTGTCAAGATTTTGCTATAGAGTTTCGATAACACCAGTGATGGAGGAGGAAAATGCCTGTTTTTTTGTTTTCGGTCAGCAAGTGTCTGTGTTGATTTCAGGCACTGTTATTTCCTCTCTTCAACTTGGCTAGCTGTTAGGTATGCTTAGCTTTGGAAATGTAATTAGACTGTGTTTGGAGCTTTTTTCTTTTCTTTTTTAAAAAAATTATTTATGTATGTATCTTATGTATAAGTGCTCTGTCTGCATGTAAACCCGTACGCCAGAAGAAGACATCAATCCCATTATAGATGTGAGATACCATGTGGTTGCTGGGAATTGAACTCAAGACCTCTGGAAAAGCAGCCAGTGCTCTTAACCACTGAGCCATCTCTCCAGTCCCCAGCTTTTCTCTGTTCTTACAGAGACTATCCTTTAAAACTTTAAGAAAGAGATTTTAGCCTAAGGGCTCAAAGGACCTTTTAAGTCATCCAATCTCTTCCCATTTGACATGGACAAAGACTAAAGCAATAAAATATTAATAACTTCTTATCCAAAATCATGTGCTAGCTATGGTGGCTTGTGTCTGCAATCCCAGAACTCAGAAAGAAGGCCAAATGGTTAAGGCCACTTTGGGCTTCA
>LZPO01055091.1:225728-248735 GCA_001675575.1 Neotoma lepida | reverse complement strand
GGTCTTGTAGACAGTGAGGTAGTTTGGGGAATGTTCATGATTTTTATGTTATTTGTATTTAGAGTCAAATAAGAAAAGAGTACATTGAGATCTTTGTTTTCCTCCCAGAGTTGTTCTTGAAGCCTTAGGTTGGTTGCTCAGCTCCAATGCCTCAGCTTGCTGTTTGAAGGCTCCATAATTTGGCCTCATCCAAGGATAATCGAATCAGAATTTTGAGCAAATTGTATGCAGGCATCAATTATTATAAATTTCCTGGGGCAACTTCAACATGTGGTCAAGGTTGAGACCCATTCTGGATATCGTACGAATAATAAAAGACAACTGGGTCATTGGGGTTGCCTGTCNTGAGAAGAAACGTCAGGAATCAGTGAGCTTGTGTTCGCCTGCCTCACAGGTGACGGCTGTGCGGGTGCACGTGAACAGTTCCTCTGAGAACCTGGACTACCCAGTCCTGGTTGTGGTGCGCCAGCAGAAAGAAGTGCTGTCCTGGCAGGTNCCTCTGCTCTTCCAAGGACTGTAAGTATTCTCTGCCCAGGCAANTTCANTGCATTTGACATTCTCCAATCTCCTTACACTTAGATGGGTTGTTGTTGTTGTTATTGTTATTATTTTATTATTATTTTGNTTTGTTTTGNTTTTATCTTAGCCAGAAGAGAACTCATACGTGGGAATGCCAGGGTAATGCATGTCAAATGCAAACAAAGTATACCCCATGCTGCTCAGCGTGATACATTTCCATCCTCTCTGAATTTCAGATAAGCATTCCGGCTAGGTTTTCAGCACCTGGGAGAACTTACACCATTTAAAAATCTACCATAGTATTCAATTCCTCCCCCCTCTTTTGCAAAATGGATCATCCCATAGCCATTCAATGGGTTAGGCCCAGCAGTCAATATATGAGCAGCACCAACCCCATTCAAAATGCCTCTTCTACGTGCATTCTTCACTCAGCAGTGTTTACAGAGCAGTGCTAAGTGGGAGGTTCTGGAAGACACTATGAAAAACAGCAGAAGTCCCTGTCCTGGCAGAGTCCCTGTTTTGCTGAGGAGAGTTCATTAAGATGTTGTGACACCAATACAAAGCCCAAAAGGCATAGATGAATAGCAAATGGGCACTGACTGAAGTGTTATTATGTGGTCTTTAAAGGTTCAGGAATTTGAGGGTTAAATACTAATTCTGTTAGTTTTACCTTGAAATCAGTGAAATTGAAGAGAGAGAAAGGAAAAGACTGGTTGTTTAACCAGGAGAGTTCCTCCCTCAAATTTTAGTGTTTTCCCTTGAATAACTTAGGAGTCTGGCTTATTGCAACGTAGACACTGCTAAGTAAACTGGTCAAGACATAACAGTCCCTATGTCCCTGTCATACAANGGATGCCAACAACAGGTGCCCTAGGATTGCTGTCAATAGATCCAGCCTGAAATTGAACTTAAAGCCAAATTAGAGAGGAGTAGAGTGAGGTAGCATTCTCCCTGGCCCTGTTCACTGTGTCTCCTTCTTGCTGATGCTGTCTGCACCCACCTCTGCAGATACCAGCGGAGCTACAACTACCAGGAAGTCAGCCGCACTCTTTGTCCATCCAAAGCAACCAATGAGACCGGCCCTTTGGAGCAACTGATTTTTGTAGACGTAGCATCCATGGCTCCCCACGGTGCCCACTACAAGTTGCTAGTCACCAAAATCAAACACTTCCAACTCNGGTAAGCANGNGCACATGGCTCTTNGCTTTCNGCTCTGTTTGGATNCTCAGCTCAGCNGCCATCTGTATAGATGGGCCGGGCATTGCTTTAACAGAAAGCTCATCATGAACCTTCAGGGAAGCCTTGCCTTTGCTANTGGTACCTTTGATCTGTTACTGTCACCTAGCGGTGACCTATGTGAATTGCAGGGCTGGTATTNNGTGAGGTAANTCNACCCCCAGGAAAGGAACACTGTGAAACNGAAGTCATTGGGTCACAGCTCTGGGCAAGTGTTAATGAATGACTTGCAAATCTATTCTGCCACGTTGTTTTCTGTTTTCACTTCCTGTAGTATGACTTCGTGTCATCAAACAGACCTTGCAAACATTATGAAACACATAGAGTTTTGAGAGCTTGTATGCGATGAAGGTAAGCCTGAAAAGAGGTAGTAGCTGGACTATGCATGTTTCCTTCCTTTTTCAATTCACTAACTTTATGGTGACCCAGAAATCCAGAGGATGGTGGTCGTGTAGTCCAGATGAGGGTTGTGATAAGAACCAGGTGACATTGCAGTTTCTGCCATACAGTTTGGAATGACAGCCTAGAATGCATATAGAACACATTTTGCCCATGACCAGAGGTTTTTGTTGTTCTTATTTGAGACTGGGGTCCTGCCTATGTTGGCAGGCTGGCCTTGGACTTTTAGGCTCAAGCCATCCTCATACCTCTGCCTCTTAAGAAGCTGTGACAAGAGGTATGCATCACTACACCCAAGAGGTCCAGAGATGCTAAGNCCATGTCCAAACTCATGAAGACAGAAAAAGGCAAAGTCAAGTCTGGATTCTGCTCACGGCTTCCTCTTCTAAGTTCTTCTCCTCATAACACATTCTTCCTTCTTTCTGTTTAAATCCATCCTCCCAAATTTATGTCTTGCTAAATATGCTTCTCAATTACACAAAGCACTTATTTATTCAAATTTAGATTGCAAAATAAGACGGTTCTGCCTTCATGCATACCTTCCCCTCCTTTCTCACACGTGTACGCCATCTTCCCAACAGCTCCCGACAGAGGTGGGCCATTCTGTGTCATTGGAGGTCATAGTTGTAGGCAGGGGAGACTGGAAGTGGGGTGCTGTAAGAACAGGCAGCCGCTGGATCATGGGCCAGGAGGACCATAGGGAGCCNTTGAGAAGACAGTTGTCTACATTGCACTATTAGTTGTGTGAGGAATGGNTGGAAGGAGACAGTANTGGATGNGGAGAAGTTAGAAGGCAGACACGATAGTCAAGGTAAAAAGTGAGAAGCTGTCTTGAAGAATGTAAGAGGTGAAATTCACAAAACNTGAATGACTATGAAGGAAAGGGAANTGGGAGGACCAAGAATGACATCACATTTTGTTAGNGGAAGTGAAGATTGAATGGTTGGGACTGTGTGGCCAATCTCGAGCAGGAGCTACTTGACATACAACCTGGTCATGGGGATTCACGGTTAGTCGCCTCTCCCTCTCTCCTTGGGTTAGAAAGCACTTGAAATGTNTAAATTACTGGAACTTTGCTAGAATGAGATACTTTTTGATCTTCAGCTACATTTTTTGCTTTATGCGGAATGTCAGCTGTCATGACTCACAACATTACCAACAAGGTGTATCCCACCATGAACTCCCATGTATTCATTGGACTCTCAACACTATGGTCCAGCAGTCCAGTGTGGTGGCAGTTCCCTTGAAATATGACAAAGAGGTGAGCTGATCTGTTCCTAAGGGCTTTGCCTGTGTTTGATATATTAAGGGGAGAAACTCCATGACAGCTGGAGCAGAAAACCTCAGGATGACTGATGGCTGGCTTTTAGACATTACCAGTGATTAGAGTCTGGACTGGGTGCTTCCAAGGAATTGGAATAAAGGCACATAGATTTCAGATTAGAACAACAACGACAAAAAAATTATTCAAAAGCAAATAAGTAGTAGAGATCAGAAATATGTGATCAGAAGTCACAGACCATGTGAAAGAGTACTCAAAGACTCTGATTATTATTTGGTGCTTCCTTTTATGGGGGTCAAGAGAAGGAGGAGTTTGGTTGGTAAGGGCATATCACAGNTAGTTCTATTTTGANTGACAGGCATAGATTATGTAAGCCTTTGNTCATTGTGCATGTCCTTTCTCATGATGTATCAGATCTCAATCATACCATGCCCAACTATGCATAGACCTAAGATGNTAAACAGGGGATTCTCCCCAAATCTTCACTCAGAAGACACAATTTGCATGCACCCAAAAGTAATTNAGNCCTCANTGGACACCCCTATGTTCATATTCAGAGATATCTAGAGTAAGATTAAATAGAAACTATCCATTNTTGATAATCATCAAGGGGAGAAGAAACTTATTCTTTTGTTTGGAGNAGAGTGTNCACCCAGCTCAATGCAGGAAGGGGGTCTTAATCTAAAAGGCTGCTGGGTGCATTGTTAGGAGAGGGGTGAATGCATAGCCCAAACCAAATGGAGGCCCAGACTGCTAATCTATTCCCTACTGCAACAGAACCTCAAGATAACTGAGGAAAAACAGATGGGAAGCAATTTTGAGCAGAGATGTGTGGTTTGGTACCAGAGCACACTTCTCCATAGCCTCTCCCCAGCATGTCCACCACATGGCTATGACTTTCAGTAGGATTATAGTGACAGGAGGTACAGTTATCCAGCCTGCATTCCTCCTCTTCCTATTGTTTGGGCTGTGGTGCTCTCTAAACACCAGGNTGTCTTGGCAAATTCCNGGTGAAAGGCCAAAATAAAGAGTGGACAGCAGGGGTCTTCTTTGACTAGAAAGCTGAAAGATAGCCTGCAGGCCATTAAGGATTGACCCAGATAAAACAAAGGAAAATTCTCTACTGGAATTCTGGNGAATANGGAAAGGGAACTGGGCAAATTAGCAGAGATGAAGGTCATGAGTCAGAGGAGAAACAGAGTAATGTACAGGGGGTGGGAGGTCATCTGCACATGGCTCTGGTAAGGACTGGGACCTGCTGGCAATGAAGATGAGGGATAGCCAGCAGCAACTGATCAAGGATGATGAAAGAGTCTGAGTAGGAAAGAATGACAACCAGTGCCAATGGTGAAGACAACTTTGAAGCACTTTGTGGAGTTTAGTGATCTTATCTCTTTATTGTTATTATTATTATTATTATTATTATTATTATTATTATTATTATCCTAGATGCTTGTGTATGATCAAAAGTTTATCCTATCATGGTGGTACATGCCTGTAATTCTAGCACTTGGGAAGTAAAAGTAGAAGGATCAGAAGTTCAAGGTTATCCTTAGCTATGCAGCAAGTTTGGACTACATGAGACCCTGTGTCAAACAAGTTCTCCAGATCCTGTCCCCCAGCATCTCAATGCATGCTCCCTGTGCTCCCTAGCCGGTCTGCCCTATGGACATTAATTCATATTGCCCTATCCCAGGCCTGCTTTCACTACCTTTAGGTTTCTAGGAGGTTTTGTTTTGTTTTTAGGTCTTAACCCGAATGTTGTAATTTCAAGAGCCTCATGGTGTTATAGTAGTGCACTTGCCTAGATGCATGAAGTCCAGAGCTAGCCACCCAGCACTGCACAAATTGTGTGTAGAACCATATGCTTGGAATCCCACCACTTGGCAAGTGGAGGCAGGAAGATCAGAAGTTCAAGGTTTTCCTCAGCTACATAGAAAGTTTGAAGCCAGCCTGAAATACACCAGATCCTATTTCAATACCGCATTTATATAAAAGAAATCTTGATACTTCTTTATGATAACAGTAACAGATTTTACCAGCTGTCTCCAAGACATGGAGCATGGTTCTCTTTATTCCAGCATGGCTAAGCTGGAGAAATGGCTCAGCACCTGTCTTAGTTAGGGTTTCTATTGCTGTGAAGAGACACCATGACCACGGCAACTCTTATAAAGAAAACATTTAATTGGGATAGCTTGCTTACGGCTTCAGAGGTTCAGTCCATTATCATGATGGGGAGCATGGAGGTGTGCAGGCAGACATGGTGTTGGAGGAGTAGCTGAGAGTCCTACAACTTTCGGGCAACAGGCAGTGGTCTGAGACACTGGGTGGTATCCTGAGCATAAGCAACCTCAAAGCCCAAAGACCCCAAAGTGACAGACTTCATCCAACAAAAAACACACCCACTTTAACAAAACTACACCTTCTAATAGTGCCATTTCCTGTGATATTATAGGGGCCAATGATGTTCAAAATATGACATTCTACTCCCTGGCCCCCATAAGCTTGTAATAATATCACAATGCAAAATGCATTCAGTCTAACTTCAAAAGTCTCCATAGTCTGTCACAGTCTCAACAATGTTTAAAAGTCCAAAGTCTCTTCTGAGATTCATGCAATCTCTTAACTTTAAATCCCCTGTAAAATAAAAAATAATAAAAAAAAACAGATCACATTCTTCCAACATATAATGGCACAGGATATACATTACCATTCCAAAACATAGGGAAGGGAGCATAGTGAGGAAATACTGAACCAAAGCAACACCAAAAACCAGCTGGGCAAACTCCAAACTCTGCATCTCCATGTCTGATGTCAAATCACTCTTCAGATCCCCAACTCTGTTTAGCTTTGTTGACTGCAACACACTTCTTTCTCTTGGGCTGGTTCCACTCCCTGTTAGCAGCTCTCCTAGGGAGGTATCCCACAACTCTGGNATCTTGGGTTCTCCAAGGCAATCCAGGCCTCAACTTCACAGCTTCACTTAATGGCCCCTCTAGGACTCATTCAGGAACACCCCTAACACATGCCTAGCCTCGGGGGCTTTCTTTAGGTGAGGAGGCAAATTCCATATCCTGTTTCTTCTATCCTTAACTCTCAAGCCAGAACCACATGCCTGAAGCTGCCAAGTCTGCTGCTTACTGGGGCTGGAACATGGCCCCTTATTCAATTATATCTTCACCAACTTTCTGTCCTTCACTGCCTAAGCTTGGCTGTTCTGAAACTTTCTCTGTAATCCAGGCTGGCTTTAAACTCAGAAATCTGCCAGCCTCTGCCTTCCCAGTGCTGGGATTAAAGGTATGCCCCACCACACCTGGCTCTAAGCTTTTCTTTAGTTTCTTTCCACAAGTTGGAAACTTAGCTAAGTGAGAACTTGCCCTGAGGTCACTGCTCCCTTTATTCCATTTTTTAATCCATCTATCTCCTTGAACACAGAATTTAGCTCCATTTCACTTCTTGGTGCTCTTTTCCTCCTCAAAATTTACATTTTGTATTTTACTCTGCTGAGTGTGTTCCTTTTCATTATAAATCTTCATTAGAGTTAACACTAATAACTACACAATAGAGTCTACACTAGGNTCTTTTGAGATTTCCTCTGCCAAAGGAATTAATCCAAAACTCTTCACTTTAGCCTCAGGCAGACTCTTCAGACAAGGGCAAAAAGCAGCCACTTACTTCACCAGAATATTACAAGAATGATCTCTAGGCAACATACCAAAATTGTTCTCCTCTGAAAATTCTTGATTCCCACAGTTCATCAAATCAAATTCAGCACCACTGTCTTCCANGCTCCCACTAGTACGGCCCATTAAGCAGCTCTTAAAGCATTCCACTGCTTTCCTAATCCAAGCTCCCAAAGTCCATATTACTACAAACAAAAACATGGTCAGGCCTATCACAGCAATACCCTCGTCCCTGCTACCAACTTCTGTCTTAGCTAAGAGTTTCTATTACTTTGAGGAAACACCGTGACCACAGCAACTCTTATCAATGAAAACATTTCATTGAGGTGATAGCTCACAGTTCAGAGGTTCAGTCCAATATCATCATGGTGGGACTTGGCAGCATGCAGGCAGATGATGTGCTTGAGGAGCAGGTGAGAATTCTACATCTTGCAGGCAGCAGGCAGTGGTCTGAGACACTGGGTGGTGTCCTGAGCATAGGAAACCTCAAAACCCATCTCCACAGTGACAGACTTTCTCCAACAAGGCCACACCAACTCCAACAACACTCTACTTCCTAACAGTGCCACTCCCTATGAGATTATAGGGGCCAATTACATTCAAACTACCACAGCACCTAAGAGTGCTTACTGCTCTCCCAGGGGGTCAGAGTTTGGTTCCCAGCCCCAAAGTGTGGCTTACAACCACCTGCAACTTGATTCCAGGGACTCTGACACCATCTTCTGGCCACTGAAGGCACCCACTCATATGGCACACAGAGAGAGAGAGACACATATACACATGAATTAAAATTAAAACAAATCTTAAAAAAATTCCAACATGGAGGCAGGAGGGCAAACTGAGGCCTCACCCCTAGCTGAGGAGCTATTGACTGTTAATGGCTGCTACAATAGAGAAAGTCACTTTTCTTTGAGGGGTGGCCACTAGCAGGTTGCCCATGCCCCAGTGGATAACCCCACAGCCAGGTGCTTGTAGGCATTACTGATTACACTTGGTGTTTTGTTTGTTTGTTTGTTTTTTAAAGAAGACTTAAAATTGGAAGGGAGATCTATTGGGGAGGAGACAGGGGGATTGAAGGGAGAGAGTGAGGGCTAGATGTTTAACATACATTGAACATATCAACAAAATTTTTAAAGAATAAAATAAAAGAGTTAAAAATAAGGTGGATAGCAATAAAGAAACACACTCAGCATTGATTGACCTCTGACCTCCCACGTGTGTGGGTACACATAAAAACGTATGCACAGAGAGAGAGAGAAAGAAAGAGAGAGGAGAGAGAGAGAGAGAAGTGGGAGAGTAAGGGAAGAACTTGGTTGGATTGCTCTGTCATTTATTTTGAAATGATCAAGACAGGAGCCTATTTATAAGTGAACGAGTTGAAAGACAAAGTATATTCATAAGAGAGTTGATATTTGTAGACGTAAAGTCCCGAGAAAGGCGGAAAGAGTGGGGTACAGGTGTCTGAGGGCAGATTGCACACACCAGAAGGATGAAGCCTGGAGGATGAGAGATAGCAGAAGGGCNAGAGGAAGAACTGGGGTCAGAAGGGAGCTCACGGCAGATGGCAGTCAGCAGACGACAGGGAACGATATTGTGAAGTTCATGGTGCCGAGTAATAATAATACAACATGATTTCCTTCAACAAAGTGGTATTTGGAACACCCACGTGCCACTGCTATGAGACCTNTGGTCCTGTGACTCTTATGGTCCCTCACTCAAAACTACTGAACATTTGTCTCTGCCTCACGATCCTCTCACCTTTGCTTCCTTCTTCTATTGTCTTACTCTCCTGTAAATATTTCTTTTTTTCCTTCCTTCTCATCCCTCTGAGCACCCTTCTGCCTCTTCTTTCTCCATCTTCCTTATCTGTATCTCCTCTCTTGACTCTCATGTGCCTTTTGCCTTCCCAGCTTCCTTTAACAGCCAAAGCAGTGAAACAAAGCTGTGTTTTCCTCCCTTGCATAAGCGTTTGTTTCCTGTGTTTCATTTTTGAGACAAACGAATTGAAACTTTGATGTTTCTTGCTGTAACACTAAAGGTGCCGTGGAGTTTCAGTTATTTTTGTGCTATTGACTGGTCAAGTCTTTTGATAAAACACACCTTGCTGGCCTCAGTCAGGGCCACACCAGCAGATACTGTTTCACTCCTACCTACATACTGTTTATTTTGTAGCTGCTGTTAGCTCTACAAAAACCAGAAGGCTTAAATGTTACTGTTTTAAAGACAATAAAACCCAAGGAACCAGATCAAACAAAGACAAAAATCTCTAAAAAGTCTATGTTGATTCAGTATTTCAATTGGAATTCAAATCATGAGAGATATTTATAAAAATCAAATTTCTGGCCAGGCGATGGTGGCACACATCTTTAATCCTAGCACTCAGGAGTCAGAGGCAGGAGGGGCTCTGTGAGTTCCAGGCCAGCCTGATCTACAGAGCAAGTTCCAAAACAGCCAGGGAGATACAAAGAGAAACCCTGTTTCAGAAAACCAAATACACCAAAAAAAAAAAAAAAAAAAAAAAAAAAATCGAATTTCTGGTCAAAGTACACAGATTGCTTCAGGAAATCACACACTGTCTGTTGCTAACTTAGAAAGTCATAACCTCCAAAAGTCATTTTGGTCATTCCTCTGACCTGGCAATAAGAACATTGAAGGCCCCGTGTTGCCCCNATAACAGCAGGTGACACTTTCCATTGAAAGGGCATTGCCCAGGCCATACACAGCATGGCACTGCTGGCCATTACTCTAATTGTGGACTCTAAAGTGGATGTACCACTTCATTTGATAGTAATGTTGGCTTCCTTAGATGGTTTTGTTGTGCCCGCATCTCAAGGCCCCAGAGCATGACCACCGCAGAGCCAATATCCAATGCAAAACACATAGGGGTTTATTGATTACAAGCAAGACCAGGCTTGGTCCGTGTCCAACACCCCAACACAGTGGGTGGAGGAGGACGGCCCTGAGCTCTCAGAGTGAGGGGTTTTTAAAGGGAAAAATCGCAAGCAGGGTGGTACAAGCCTTTGTGTCATAGGATTTGGTGAGGGTGTGTATCCTTTGAATTTACTGGTTGGGGGTCACAGTTATCATTTTCAGGCAGGCCTGGACAAGTCCCAGGCTCTGTCCTTGAGCTACCATGGAGGCTGGCTGGCCTAGCACTTACTGACTGTGAGGGCTGACTCAGTGGCCCAGGCTCTGTCCTTGACTCATGCACATAGCTCTAAGTTGGTGAGGGGTCCCAGACAGTAAACAATTGGCTGAACCTTGAGCTGTCAGAGTACGTGCAGAAAGGGAGCTACTGCAAGGACTGTGTCTTTTGTTCACCGCCCTCCCAGAAACTGCTTGTTCAAGTCTCAGGAAACTGGAATCAAGGCCTGATCTCTGAGACCTCTGAGAGAAGACCGAACAGCCTGTTATGGCATCTGCTTGGTTCTTTCAGTTTGAGGTCAGAAGTTTATTATTGNGCTCCTGCAGAACCAGTAACCCATATGAGTAGCAATGTATGTCAATATAATATATAAAATTTATAATATATAAATATATAAAATTTGCACCCATTTCTGTGAGCTCAATTCAGAGACCAGACCAATGACAGCCATTACCTTTATAAACAATACTCAAATTTTATGACTTCTAAGTAATACCTCTTATTATGTGCACCTTGCCTAAGTGTCTTGGCANGGCATTTCTAAAGAAATGGCTAAGTTTTAAACTATTTCATTTTTATAAAAGGAAAATTAGGAGTATAAAGAAAGTCTTCAGAGAGNCCTAGGGAATGAAGATGGTGAAGGAGCCCAGGACTTCAGGTTCAGTCTTAGCAACGCAAGAAGGGATGAACATGGGGAGAGTGGCCATTTCATCAGTCTTGGGAACTCAAGTGTGGTACCTTNAATGAGTGGTCTACAATGCTACTGATGAGGTCAGAGCCACAAAGAGCATGTGCAAAAGATACCCTTATGGAGGACACAGTCTTTGTGTTTTCCAGCCTCTTGAACTACTCNACAGATGCTCACACCAAACAGTGCTCGATGCTACAAAACCTCCCTCTTNCATAATTCTAACACTCTCCCTTTCTCTGTGCCTGGATCCTTGCTGTCTTAGTACANGAGAAACTAATTCATGGTCAATTTCTATTTAGAGATCAANTAACTTCACTGGGTTAAAGATAGGTGTTAGAAGACAAAGCCCAAAGCCAAAGAGGATGAAATTTTGGAGAATTCAGCAAGTGTTGCAGGAGACTGGGGAGATGTTTGTGGCAAGAAGAGTGTATTCCTANCCCTGCCGATTGTCCCACAGTGATCATCTGTTCACCTTGTTTTTAAAGCACGGTTCTTGTGCTGTGGATCCATTAACATTATTGTAAAGTGGTACCTACATTATTTAAAAGGACTCAAGCTTGCATTTCCTCTCTTGCTACCTACTTCTCATGATCAAGCTTGATTGATTATATGACTTGATTGTAATATCTTCAGAGAGTCCAAAGGCAAAAGCAACCATAAACTAAATGAGGTGTTTATATAGGTATGACTTCATGGATGTTTAAAGATGTAAAAGCAATCTTCTTCCCCAATGTCATCATCCTTTATTGTAGAAAACACAGTCTCCTTCCAGTTTATCAGATTGCAGAACCAAATGCCCTTCAAAAAGGGCAAGGCATTGGGCATCTAGCTTAAGTGGATCTCCTTTAAGTAACTAGCTCTTGCTTGCCAACTCATTTTTTTCTCTCACTTTTCCCTCTTACATTTCTCAGGACAAATGCTGCCTTTCACTTCACTGCCAGCCCCTCTCAGCCTCAGGTAAGTGAAAATTTCCAAGGGTTATTGAGAGCCCACCTGCT
The DNA here is from genome assembly GCA_001675575.1 of Neotoma lepida. NCBI lineage: Eukaryota > Metazoa > Chordata > Mammalia > Rodentia > Cricetidae > Neotoma > Neotoma lepida. The sequence goes on along the minus strand of LZPO01055091.1, from coordinate 236,782 downwards.
GGTGTTGCACACAGAAACTGTGGAACAGCAAAAGTGAAGTCAGCGTGTATTATTACCCTTGACCTTACTCTATATATTCTTGTGTGGCGAGCCACAAGAATATGTAATAGGAGTCCAGTTATATATAATAAGCTATACTTTGACTGACCAAGGGGCCGTCAAATGGAAAACCATTTATCATGGAATATTTAGTGTTATATAGCTTTAATATTCAGCTGCTCCTTCTTATGAATTTCTTGTGCCCATAATTCCCATAGAATGTGTGTGTGTGTGTGTGTGTGTGTGTGTGTGTGTGTGTGCGCGCGCGCGCGCGCGCGCGCTTCCTGCTCGGGGCCAGTACTTGGATAAGGTCACGAAGGCAGAGCCAAGCAAGCAGTAGATGCATAGCTTTGTTTCTTGTGCTAATGAAGCTCAGACCATCCCTTGCCTTGAGGTCTGGTGGCATTCCAGAGCAATTGACTGAGGACAATAGGACTTTTTGCATAACCAGGTGTAGTAAAGACTGGAGTGGGAATCCCGTGGCCAGGAGAGAAAGAACAAGATGTTTTTCTGTAGGTGGTAGACAGAACCACATGGCCAGGGAAAAGGGAAGAACACAGAGATTCTGTAGAGGGCAAGGCAGATCTCTTGTAGAGTTTATCAGAGCCAGGAGTAGGGAGCAAGGATAGATGGAGGACAAAGGAGCAGAGGATGAAGATCAGGTTGAAAACATAGGAGCTTAGGTAGGACTATGAGAAGAAGTAGGTTCAGAGAGGATTTAAATGTCAGGATGGAACTGAAGCTGTGTAGATAGGATTTTATCCCAGAGGAATAAAGTAGATGGACAAAAAGCTTGGTGTATGTAGATTCTTTTCCCGAAAATAATTTTTGCCATTTGTAGTTTCTCTTCTGAGTCCCTGGGAAGTATATTATTAAGGCCGGTCCTTTAATAATATACAAGATTCTTGGTTGTAACTGAGGTCTGGGGAATATTTAATATTACCACCTCTATTGGGATAAAGTGGGAAAGCATGATATTTACTTCCAGTGTTCCTTGGGACATACTTCATTGAGTAGAGTCATGTGTCTGATATGTTCCGAGGGATGTTAGATGGTACTGGGTGCTGTGGGAAACAGGAGGAGATAGACACAGACTCTGTGATTGTCGACTTCCTGGGGATTGAGATGGGGCAGGGAGACAGAGAGAGGAAGGATGACAGCAGACAGATATGCAAACGGCTGTTTTGAAAATATAAAAATAAGACTGATTTCCATCCCTGTCATAATATTGGCAGATTGAATTTGTGTCCCCTGTCTGTAAAAATAATTAGCTATTTTTATGTGCTCCTCAATAAAAAATAACCACAAGCAGAGTAGATACATGAAACTAATTTTTTTAAAGTTGTTTTCCTGATGACATTTCTAACTATATTTTCCCCCTTTCATGGTTTCTGAAAGACTCACTTCTGTAACAAGTTCAAAATTGGTTTTTGGCCCTAGGTAGTGGTTCACACCTTCATCCTATCACTCTAAACACCCAAACTAAGACAAGAGAAATGTGAGTTAGAGGCCAGTCTGAGCAAGTTTCAAACTAGTCTCAGCTACATAATGAGACACTGTCTCGAAACAGAAAGAAAAGACTAGTCTATATGCCATAATACTTATTCTATGTTTTTCTGAAGGCTTTAATATGATTTTGCTCATAGGCGGTTACTTAGCTTTTGTTTTGAATATAGTAAAACTGGTGAGTGGGATGGGGGCACACAACTTGATTTGTAGCTTCTGCCCATTCCTCTGGTGTAAATTCCTCCACCATGGCTGATTTCACAGGGCCGACATGATGTTATTGATCATGTTGGGAATAGATGTACAAAGCAGTGCTCTCAAACCTGCAGAAATGAACTCCTACTTTTGTTTTGTAGATCTGGGGATTGAACTCTGGGCCTTGTACATGCTAAGCAAGCACTTTACCCATGGAGGCACATCTCTGGCCTTCAACAAAGCTAAGATTGAAGTTTCCTTTCTGTGAAAGTCATCCTATCTACTGGTGCCCAAAAGCAAGAAAGGCCACAGGGCACGATTTGTTCTTCATAGTTATTGACCATTTAAAACAAGTGGAATTTANGGGGCTAGGTAGGTGGTCCAGTAATTAAGAACACTTGCTGCTCTGCAGAAGACCTGGATTTGGTTCCTAGTACCCACATGGTGGCTCATAGCTGTATCTGACTCTAATTCTAGGGCATACAGTGTCTTCTTCTGACTCCTGGGGCATTGTATCATATGGTACACAGACATATATGCAGGCAATGCATACACAAAAAATATGAATAAAATCTTTCTTTCTGAATAAACATATTTTAAGGCAGGGGTCTAAAACATTCCTTTAGGATTTGTAGTGATTTAGAGATAAGTAGGACTGATAATAGTTTGACATATTGATAAGTGTTTAAAACTATTGACTGCTTACAAAAAACACAAGCTAGTAATATATATTCCTTGCTAACAGTAACACTCTTGAATTATAAAGTNTGGCTGTCCTGAGAACCACCCTGGGACCTCTAGGCCCCTCCTTTGGAATAACCCTGTTTCGTGTGTATATTTAAATCATGCTCCAGAATGCAGTCATACAAGGCACGAAAAGATTTCTAAGCAGGAATGTGAGTGGCATTCCTTAATTCTGACATGCTATTTACATTGGATTAGTTCTCAAAACAGCATTAGTACAGGGAATACTGGAATACAAAATTAAATTTCNACTTCTTTACCTCTTTTCAAAAGTGATGTGTTCACTAGGTCTATAAGATATCAGTCTCATTAGGGTGCGTTTCCACTTAATCACAAACTTGATGTTTCTCATACAGTTGCCACACTTGAAATTATTGGGCTAAATTCTCATCTTCTCCTTTTTAAAATGTGTTTGAATGTTTTAAGAGTTAATAGGTTTTCCCAATGGATTCATAACTGAGGTAGGTAAATAGTGTCACCTCTTTCTGTTAGTAATGTTATCTATGGGTTAGGAAAGGTGGCTCAGAGGTCAAGAATTCACATAGCTCCTACAAGACTGGAGTGCAGTCACCAGCACCCACCTTGGCTGGCTCACAAATGTCTGTCACTTGCCTTCTTCTGGTCTTAGTGGACACTGTCTTTGACCTTTTCAGTCACCCAAACATGTGGCATACACACACACACACACACACACACACACACACACACACACACACACACACGCAGTCTATTGATACTTTTTGAAAAATAGATTTACCCCAAATCACGAACATATTTCAAGGGCTCAATGTCAAACTCAGTCTTTTGATCTAAATAGCTTCTCAGAATATCTCAGTCAGGAAAACGATTCTTTACCAAAAGATTTAGAGGAAAGATTGGTGTAAAGCTAATTCTTTCCTCTGACAAGATGGTCAACATTCTTGAGGAACAGGAATATCTGCTATTCAAGGTGGAGCTTCCTATTTCACAACCACCACACAGAAGAAAACTGTTGTCTGACATTACATCCTGTGTATCTCTGATTTTAGAAAAGGCTGACNGCAGAGAGCTTAAGTATGAAATGGAATGAAGCAGCACAGTCTAAGTTAGTTGATAAGAAATGTCTGTATCATAAAATAAAAAGGCAGCCTTGTGTACACAGCCACTCACCTTCGCAGCTCTCTTCCCCGTGTGGGGCACAGAGCCCTGTGCAGAACAGTTTGTTGCTGAACATGTATGAGATGAATGGATGACAGAAACAGTAGCCGTACACTGAGCTTTGCATCTGAAACTGACACATGGTAGAGAAAACAGTCCCACACATGGTTTGTGTTTCTACAAACATTTCCTAAGATGAATAAATCACATCTCTCTTTTTCTCATTCTCAGTATTTTCTATACAAATTTCCTGACGATGTGGACTCCGTTATCATTAAAGTGGTATCTGAGAAGGCTTATCCGTGTTCAGTTGTCTCGGTTCAGAACATCATGGTGAGCTCTGATACTGTCAGCCTTCTAGCATGTAAGATTCTAGTATTCCAGAATAGATGGGGGGTGGGCTGGCTGTGTCATCCTCTTACCCTTCATCACCCCCAAANNCCAAATAATAACAACATCTCATGCACATGAGTGGGCAGTCNNTGGTTGCTAACATTGATGAAAGATAAGAAGTATCTCANTGACACAAAGAAAAGATGGGNGAGGGAGACTAGGTCATGACAAAGAANAAGGAATATCCAGTTGTAAGTTCAGTGAGAAAAATAAAATAAAAGCCTACCACCTGTTTTGTTTTTAGATTGTTGTCATAACATTAAATCCTTTCTGCANCACAAGATGTTAACAAAAAAATAGNAAATATTATATACTTTAAGGCAATCTTTTTATAGTTCTCTTCAATATAGAGTGATNCTGGCATGTTAGGTCAAAGTCCACATTTTAAGAGGATCATTTCTGGACTGTTCTGCAGAAAACTTTCCATGGTGTCTAGACTAGAAGATTCCTCCCCAACTGTGATCCGGGTGGCACAGCCNCNTCACATGGGAATGGAGTGACATCATGTGACAGGGCTGATACTCTCTTTTTTTGTCTTTCATGTGCTTTAGTGTCCAGTGTATGATCTGGACCACAACGTGGAATTCAATGGTGTCTATCAGTCCATGACCAAGAAAGCTGCCATCACGCTACAGGTGAGACACTACTTCTGAAGTCACAAGAGTCATGGGGTTCAACTGATAGTCACTTACCCACTGGACCAGCATCCAAAGGAGATGGCTGTCCACTGTGTACCTTGGTTCTCTTTTCTTTCTGATTGGTTTAAAAACAAATAATGCTTTGCCTGCAGTCAGTGCCTGGGTGGTGGTGGACAATGCTGTCCTTCCAGGCGTTCTTTCTTTCCCCTTGGGGGTTCCTGGGAATCTTCAGTGCAGTAGGANGTATATCTGACAGATCACTTACAGGGTTATATCCAGATGAGTTCCAATTTATTCAGTGAGGCATGGCAATTTAGGGTANAATTTATTACAGCCATTTAAAGCAATTTACCATATTATAATAATTTCTATCCAACTCAGGAAAAGTTGNATTCAACTCTGGAGAGAATAACAGATTCAAAGGCATATGAGCCTTATTCATGCAGCACTTTGCCCTTTTGGTATTTGTGACTAAACTGTTACTTCAGTGGTATTTTATAGCAAACAAANNCACATATTATGTCATCATATTCCAAGAGACATTCTACCCCAGTCTCTGGGTTGGTACTTAAGAAATCTGTGACTTGATCTGTCTGTGTAGCATAAGACAACATTGCTTGTTGATTAATAGACAAAAAATGCAGAGAAGCTAAGTGTAATTTAGATATTAGACCTAAAAATTTTCAGTCAAACTTCAGATTTTTGAGCATCACAGATTTAATATCCCAGATGTCTTGCTGTCCATGTCTATTTCTTCCTTACTATACCAGGATGATGTAGTCCCCAATTTATAAGGACACACACAAAAATAACAACAGTGGGTGTTTTAATTTGCTTCCTAATGCTGTATCAAACATCATGACCAACTGCAACTTGAGGCTTCCTAATGCTGTATCAAACATCATGACCAACTGCAACTTGAGGAAGAAAGGGTTTATTTGGCTTACACCTCCACATCACAGTTCATCATGGAGGAAAGCAAGGGCGGACACTCCAGCCAAGAACCTGGAGGCAGGAACTGAACCAGAGGCCATGGAGGAACACTACTTACTGGATTTCTTTCCATAGCTCATGCAGCTCGCTTTTTAATACAACCCAGGTTCACCTGCNCAGGGCACCATCCACAGNGGGCTGGGCCCTCCCACGTCAACCATTAATCAAGAAAATGCCCCACAGATTTGCCCANGGGCTGATCCTAAGAAGGAATCTTCTCAGTTAAGGGTCTCTCCTCCCAGNTGAACCTAGTTTGTGTCAAACTGAGAGAAAATATTATACCAGGCAAAGCATAGCCGTACCNACCNTGTCTACCTTCTATGGATCTGGCAATAAATCGCTGCTTCTCTTCTTAGCATGTGCTTCAGTTTTAGACATTTTCTAAGTGAACTAAACACAATACCAGAAATTTAAGCATGACAAAAATGGCTGGGTTAAAGAACTGTAATGTATGATTATTTTGTTAACCCCACTTGAACCAGGACTAAAGAAGGTTGGGTAAAGAAGTCCAAGCCAGAGCTCAGTCCTCCTTCCCAAGTCCTTCATCTCCCCGAACTGCATTATTTATTTAACTATTTACGGCCTGATTTTAGAGAAGTTATTTATTACTAGAGTTTAAAATAAAACAGATTAATTGCTGGGTGTGTGCCTGTAAGGCCAGCACTCAAGATTCTGAGGTAGGAGGATCAAGAGTTCAAGGCCAATGTGGTTTATGTAACAAGACCATCTCCAAAATATGTGTGCTTATATGTACATGTATTTATACAAATATTATTTNTTAAATCTAGGCTATTGCTCATTGTGTTTATTATAGTACTAAGTCCTCAAGTGGGCACACATTTTGAAATTCTCCATGTACCTACTTATACTAATTTCTTGGATGTCTTCCAAGAGANATTCTACCCCAGTCTCAGGGTTGGCACTTAAGAAATCTGTGACTTGATCTGTCTGTGTAGCATAAGACAACATTTCTTGTTGAGTAATAGACCAAAAAAATGCAGAGAAGCTAAGTGTAATTTAGATACCAGACCTAAAAATTTTTAGTCAGTCAAACTTCAGATTTTGAGCATCACAGATTTACTACCCCAAATGTCTTGGGGTATTAAGCTCATGGCTGGTCTGGAGTAGACAATGGGACTGTGGAAGCTCTTTCTGGGGATTTAGAGGACAGGCGTGAACTTTTCTTCCTTTCTCTTACTGTCCCTCACCCCCATGGAATTTCTCCTCCTGGTTGTCTTTCTTCCCTGCGAATCATGAGGTTGTTATGTCTTACACAGAAGAAGGATTTTCCAGACGAGCAGTTCTTCGTGGTGTTTGTGATAAAACCTGAAGATTATGCATGTGGGGGATCATTCTCCATCCAGGGTAAGAGGCACCGAGGGATACTTGGAAAGTAGGGAAAGGAAGCCAAAAGCTCATCTCTAGTTCTTACTGGGGGCCTAGCAGCATCGCCTTGACAAGGCACTCGAGAGANACTTGGATAAAAAAATAAAATGAAGATAATCCTATATCTAAAGGCAGTATTGGTACTGCAAAATGTCATTTAGTACCTCCAGCTTTCTAATATAATATTTTTAGTTCTTTGAACATTTAATACAATGTATTTTAATCATGTTCAACCCCTACTTCTATGCTTAACTCTTCTCCAACCCACCCACCACCTCTCCACTTCCTCCCAACTTCTTGTCCTCTTTATTGTTTATTTTTACATAACACACAAAGTCCAGTTTGTAATGACTGTACATTCCTGGGTGTGGAGTCATCCACTGGACTGCGATCTATCTATGAGGGACCACACTTTTCCTCTCCTACAGAAGCCATCAACTGTCACTAGCTCCTCAGTTAGGAGTGGAGGCTCGTGACCTCCTCTCCCCTCAATGCTAAAATGTTGATTGGCTTGATTTTGTGCAGCTTTTCAACTTTTTAAAAGTCTTATACCAAGCCATATAAAGTGAGTTCCATTAGCTGGCATTTCATTTGCTTTTGTGATGTAAATGCAAAGGGGTCTGTTTCCTGGGCTGGTGAGATGGCTACTGCCAAGCCACCTGACTCGAGTTCCATCCTCCATCCATCCCTGGATACTCTATGATAGAAGGATAGAATCAGCTCCAGCAAGTTGTCACACGTACACACACACACACACACACACACACACACACATGAAAGATAGAGAGAGAATAAATGCAATAAAAACACTATTAAAAGTCCATTTCCTAATATGGAGCCACTTATATGGCTCAGCATGTACAAGTATGTACAAGGAAAACCTGAAGTTTACCATCCCAGTTGCCAAAATTGTACCTNACAAGACAATAAGGAAGCCAAATGTGTTGACTTATCCTGATAACAAGGGGTTATATAAGGTCCGGTGTATATACAAATAGTTGTGCTTCCCAGAGAGTAGAATAGACTGTTAATTGAAAACACAGAAGCCCTGCCAATGGGCCACATGTCACCAATACAGAGGGTGTTTTCTGTTGGGTATAACATGGCTCCTTTGGTGTCAGGTGACATTTCTGCTTGTGTGTGCTTTAATCTCTTAATTACGTAGCTCTATAGGCTTGCTAGTGTCTAATGTTCCTTGATAAACTCTAGGGCCTTTGATGATTAGGTAAAGAAAACAAGATTTTCACTGGCTAGGAAAAANGCAAGCCAAAGAGGATATAGCTATCTGTTTGGGGCACATTTTTCTNGAGATGTCTGTGGATATCAAGAGAAAGGTCAAGTCTTTTACAATGGAGAAGGAAGGCCNCTGTTCCATTTCATCCACGTCAATTGATGCTTCTAAAATGTGCACAAGCAAAGGCCAACAAAAGAGTCTTAGCCAGAGGGACACCTGACGTGTTAGATGTTGGATTTTANTCGAGTGGATTCTGGACATTGTATAATACAACTGTTGAGAATGGAGGAACTGTTGAGACAGTTTGCTTTGTACTGACACACTGTGCTTTGTACCTTGTCTGTTTGCATGTTGTTGCTTTGTTTTGGTTTTTTGTTGTTGTTGTTTGTTTATTTTTTTTTGTTTTTACCAGAAAATGAAAACCAGACCTGGAATCTACAACGATCAAAGAACCTGAAAGTGACCATTGTCCCATCNGTCAAAGGTTGGTTTGGGCTCTGGAGTGTGGTGGAGAGATCTATCATGTAATTCAATGTTAATGCCTTCCCCTCTAGGAGAGCCTTCATAAGAACACTAAAGTCTATTTAACTTGGAGATAGAGTTAGATCTTTTTGAAGAGAAAGAGGCANGNTAGGGGTGTGGTTTAGTGGCAGAATGCTTGCCTAACTTGTAGGAGGCCCTCCAGCATAGAAAGGTGGGCGAAGGGGTAGGATAGAGAGAAGGAAGGGGTAAGGGAGAGAAAAAGAGGGGAGAGGAGGGGAAATAAAGGAAATGAGGGAAGGAGGAAAGGGGAGGAAAGAGGAGACTCAATTCTAGAGTTGTATACATTGATCCCCCACCCCCACCCCGCTTCCAAGGGCAGTCNTCACTATGAAGCTGCTTGTGGGTGGCATCAGGGTAGTCTCCCATACTTCNGCAGCTTCAATGAAAATATNTTAGGATTTAAGAATGGATGTGATGGAGGCTGACTCTTTAAGCTGAGCTGTTCCCAATATAGTCCTCCTCTTCCCAGGGACAAGCTGACAAAAGCTGTTTCTTTCTCCACAGAATCTGTGTATGTGAAATCCAGTCTCTTCAGTGTGTTCATTTTCTTGTCCTTCTACTTGGGATGCCTGCTTGTCATGCTTGTTCATCATGTGAGGTAGGTCCATGGTTTCTTCATCTCCTTTGCCTCCCCATGTGATGCTTAGAATACGGGCTTTGGAACACCTTGACTGGCCACTGAGATCTTAGGCAAGCTGCTTGTCCTCCTGTACCTGTAANGTTTCTCATCTGTGAAAGGAGACAATGATTGACTGAAGTCAGTGTCCCACACGACACGCTGGTGGAGTTTTCATTATGAAACTACAACAGTAAAGCCACTGGGCTGTTCTTATACCTGAGAACACTCACTGTGTGTAAATCACACAGACTGGAGGAGATCGTCAGCTTTTCCCAGCATAGAGTCAAGAAACAGAGTCAAGCATTCTGTCAAAAGTAAGTTTAATGCCTAAATAAATCACAAAGTACAGCCCATAGCAGGAGTGANGTGCTTTGATACACGTTACCAGGCGCACCAATTTCCAGTAAAAACATTCCTTCAGGACAAAAGGGAGAGGTAAGTAAGCCGCAATCTGATCAAGGAAATTCCCCTGCCTAAGGATTTGGAGCCCCTGGTTAAAAACACAAATAAATAAATAAATAAATAAATAAATAAATAAATAAATAAATAAGATTTTATAACACTCTTGGCCTCTCTCAGCAGGGCTGAGCTTTGAGAGTTCTGTTTTTGTTATGCTTTCTGAGAAACAACTACAAAGGATGGCAGGAGGCTTACAATAAAAAAATGTTGTTTTCCCTCTCCTCTTAAACATGGAGAAAAAAAAGCAGAGAGCTATGAGCACACTAGGCAAGGCGCACACCAACTGTGAGAAGAGCTTCTTGACAGAGCAATCTCCACAGCAAAGGCCCATCTCTCCCTCACTAAACAACTCTCTTCTACCCTCTCAGAAAGCCTTTGAGTTGAGATACTGCCTTAGAACCCCCCCACTCCCCGCCAGGGGCGTGCCTAGAATCCCAACACTCAGGAGTGGGAGAGGAGACTAGGAAGTGTAGAGTCTACACAAACTACATAGAGAGTTCAAGGCCAGCCTGAGCTACAGCATAGAGACTCTGGCTGTGAAAACCAAGGGCTGGGAAGGTGACTCAGTGGTAAGCACGTCCCTAGTGTGTGTAAAGTCCTGGGTCTGAGCCTCAGCACAACTGAAAAACTAAATAAAAACAAGTCCACCACTAGCCAAACCTGGGTGGATTTAAGCACCAAAATAATTGGGAATTATGCATTATTTGAAAAAAATGAAAATATATGAAGAAATAAATACCCACAAATACATATCCAGTGAATTCAACAAATCTAGAGCAATGGCTGCCCATCAGGGAAAGGTGCTTCCAACAAATACTGATGCTAAAATGAGTGTATCTTCCCTATAGCAGACCAAGAGCTGACTGGTAAACACGGAGGAAATGCTCCGGTTGGAAAACCATTTGCAAACATCACCNCTAACACTAGCTCAGGTTAAGAATCATCGATAGATCCAGGTCTGGGGGCACAGGCCTGTACTCTCAGCCACTGGGGAGGCTGAGGAAGAGGTTTGAAAGCTCAAGAGCTGCCTGAGCTACAGAGTGAGTCTTAGTTACCTGAGCAACTTAGTGAGAGCCTGCCTTAAAATAAAAGGTTGAAAAAAACCAAGTCTGAGCCGGGCGGTGGTGGCGCACGCCTTTAATCCCAGCACTCGGGAGGCAGAGGCAGG
>LZPO01055091.1:179054-191163 GCA_001675575.1 Neotoma lepida | reverse complement strand
TGTGTGTGTGTGTGTGTGTGTGTGTGTAGGTGCATACGTTAGGGAGCTCCTTGTAGATCAGAGGTGTTGGGTGTCTTTCTCTATTGCTCTCCACTTATTTTTCAGTATTTTAACTAGACAGCCTGATCAACGAAGTGCCAGGATCCACTTGTCTCTGTTCTGGGGTTACTGGGGTGTCTGCCATGCCTGGGATCAGAACTCAGTTCCTCATGCTTGTTGCACAAGCACTTCACCCTCTGAGCCATCCTCCCCCATCCCTCATCTGCCCATTTTTAAGTTGTATTACTTGGTTTTTGTGTTATTGGCTTTTGAATTCTTTGTATTTTGGATATTGTTTACTTTGCTTTTCTGTTGATGTGATCCACACCATGACAAAAATCAGGAAAGGGTTTACTTCAGCTGACAGTTGTAGTCCATCATGAAGGGAAGTCACAACAGGAACTACAGGCAGGAACCTGGAGGCAGGAACTGAAGCAGCTCCATGGAGGAGCACTGCTCACTGGCTCACCCAGTCTGCTTTCTTATATACCCAGGACCATCTGCCTAGGGCTGACACCACCTGCAGTGGGCTGGTCTCTCCCACATCAATGACTGATCAAGAAAATGGGCAGTCTGATGGGGGCATTTTCTCAATTGAAGTGCCTCTTCCTAGATGACCCTATGTTATGTCAAGATGACAAAAATCAAAACAAAACAAAACTAGCTAGGATAGATATTAACCCAAAATTAATGAATACAGGATTGTTGATAACTATTTTCTTGTTTTCAAATGCTTGTCTCTTTCCTCTGTGAACTGTTTGCTGTGCAGAAGCTTTTCAGTTTGATAAAATTCCACTTGTCAATTTTTACTTTGTGTTTCCTCGAGTCATAACATAGTTGTTTTGTTTTGTGTTATACTGTGTGTTTGTTTGTATGTTTGGTTGTTTGTTTGTTTGAGACAGGCTCTTGCTGTCTAGTCCTGGCTTGTTTGGTCCTCATTTTGTAGCCCAGGATAGCTTCAAGNTCATGGCAATCCTCCTGCCTCAGGTTCTGAAGTGCTGAGATTACAGGTCTGCACCATCCACCACACTGTAGGTTTTTAAAGTATATATTTTTTAAATTATATAAGGAGATAAAGAGGAGTTACAGCTGTGTGTAGCACAAGGCTTTAATCCCAGCACTTGGGAGGCAGAGACCAGCATGGTCTACAAAGCAAGTTCCAGGACAGCCAGGCATACACAGATAAACCCTGTCTCAGGGGGGGAAAGTTACCAATATTTTGTTATATTGAATAGAAATTTTAAATTTAAAATTAACCCTCAGTCAAAGTAAATTTCAGTGCCAAATTAAATATGGACAGCTGGCATTAACTTGGTAATGCTTGTCAAGCCAATTACTGAGGCAATCCTACCTCTAGGAATCTAATCTGATGAACTAATAATCTTAAATGAAAACAAATACAGTATGTCTGAAGCATTCACTCATTCATGACAGTGCTGTTTATAATCATGAAAAACTGAAGGATTCTGGGAAAACCATTTCACCCAGAGAGGAAAGATAACTGTTCACAGTGCATTCACTCACAAGACCATTGTGTAGTCACTAGAAATGAATGTTCTGGCAAAGATGTAATAAATGAAAAGTTATTTATATCACTCATTAAGTTGTGGAATTGTCATTCACCATCCAAAGACATTTCAGTTAGCAGAGGACCACGTGTACACGGTGGTTTCGAAACATGGTATGGCCTAGTGACATGGTGGCCATCTTGGCTTGTGTAAGGACATGCTATGATGTTTACACAATGATAAACTCACCAACTGTGCATTTCCCAGAATGTATCCCTGTCATCATCCAATGCATGCCTGTCCCTTAAAGTGGGTTTTTAACTAGTGAACTCCCACAGCGGTTAATGACCCACTCATGTTATACCTGTTTCCTACCGCTAACACCCTATCCCATATCCACAGTGCCTTCTTTGGATTGATCTACCGGCCCAGGGACTTTGCATCCTACATGCTGGGCATCTTCATCTGCAACCTGCTGCTGTACCTGGCTTTCTACATCATCATGAAGGTGAGCACAAGTGAGGAGCTGGCAGTGTCGGGGGCCTGCCTACAGCTGGGGCACCAGCCTCAGTGGCTTTGCATCTCTCCACAGCTTCGCAGCTCTGAGAAGGTCCTTCTGCTACCACTGTTCTGCATCGTGGCCACCGCGGTGGTGTGGGCTGCGGCCCTGTACTTTTTCTTTCAGAACCTCAGTAGCTGGGAGGTAAGACGCTCGTTCTTTTATCTGAGCAATTCTCGCTCAAGCATGCCTTTTGGAACTTCCTCCCTCTCCTGTGTTTGTTACTTCTTAGCTTTCCCCCATTATTCAAATCTACAGCTTTCTCCAAAAGAGAGAAGGCTTAATAGCCACCCTTAAATGACAGGCAAGTGACATGTGGTCAGCATTGCCAGGTTAATACCACATGAGCTCACAAGCCCTGTAGATACTGCAAACATGATCCTCTCTGGTTCTCTTATGGTCTGTTCCCAGAGATGTTTAACGCTGTTAGTATACTGTCACCATCTTTCTCATCACAGTCGCCATCCGTCAGTAAATGTGGGAGTGGGAACACTACGTCCATCCTGTAGACAGGAAAGCTGAGACCTCAGAAACCAGTACTGTGTCTGAAGCACACGCAGGAAGTCTCATCTCTCTACCACAGCGTCAGCACATTTGATCTTAGAACACGTGTATGACCCCAGAAAGAAAACTCATGAGCAGCCATTCTGTTTCTCCTTGACCTGGTCATACTTGGCAGCCATTAACCTACCTTCTGTGTCTGTGGAATTGCCAGTCTGGGCATTTCCTAGAGCAGTGGTTCTCAACCTTCCTAATGCTGTGACCCTTTAATACAGTTCCTCATGCTTTGGTGACCCCTAGCCATAAAATTATTTTGTTGCTACTTCATAACTGTAATTTTGCTACTGTTATGAATCATAATGTAAGTATCTGATATGCAGGATATTTGATATGCGTCCGTCCCCTGTGGGGGTCTCGACCTACAGGTTGCGAAGTGCTGTCTTAGAGATAGAGCCACACATCATGTGGCCTCTGAGTCTGGCTTTATCCACGCAGTGTGCAGTGTAAGGGTTTCTAGGTCATCCACACGCTATGACCCTGCATGAGCATGTCTTCTGATTACTGAGCAGTTTTTCCAGTGTGGGGCACAGAGCATGTTATCAGTCCATTCATCAGCTAGTGGACATCCGGGCTGTCTCCATCCTGGGACTATTATAAGTGGTGTTGCTGTGAGCAACTGTACACGATCCTCAGAAACTGACTTTCTGAGCGCTTCCTCAAAGGCAAAGCCTGAAATCATTGAACCGCGGGTCTCTTGCCTATACTTGCCTCTCCTTCCTCCAGGGAACCCCAGCTGAATCCCGGGAGAAGAACCGGGAGTGTGTCCTGCTGGACTTCTTCGATGACCACGACATCTGGCACTTCCTCTCTGCTACTGCCCTGTTTTTCTCCTTCCTGGTGAGTCAGTCGGATCTGCTTTCCTCCCATCTGCAGTCTTCCTAGTTACTCTCTGCATCTACTCATTGCAATTCAATACACCGACCATCTCCCCGTTTTCTTTTTTTTTACTGTAACGTCTGTGAGATCACAACTTTCAGTCTCCTCTCCTTTTCAATGTTTGTACACACAGAAGAGTGACAAAACTATTTTCCCTAAGTTGCATGATGCCCTGGGACAGAATTGGTTCTTGGACTCAAATGCTCAGAACTGCCCCCAGGAACCACTTAGGGCAGTCACTAAGTTTCATCCATGGAATTACTCCTTCCCATGACAGGCTCTCTTCCTTCCCTTCCTCCAGCCTCACTGTGTATTTTATAAAGATTAGGTTCCTAGAGAAACTCAAAGAGCTACCTAGCCAGCATGCTCCTAATCTAGGGTTCCTGTGATTTGCTTGTGCCCCTTCCCAGAATCCATTAGTAGTTATGCTAACATAAGATGACATCGACATCCTTTAGTCCTTTTTTAAATTTCCTAATTAAATGTCTGTGGTGCCTGGACACAGGTTGGGGTGACAACTGTGGGCTGTCACTGCAGATGGCCTCCAGCCTTATGAGACCAAGCATGCAATCATAAGAGTGGAGCATGGCTGCCCTCTAGTGGCCGGAGTGGAAAGTTCTGCCAATCTCTGTGACTCTCGGACTTTGCTGATAAGAGACGGGAGATAACAAGAGTGGGGCTAGTGGTTTCCCGTGGGGGAGGGAATTAGAGCAAAGTAGGAATGGTCCATTTCTTACACAGCAATCCTCTATACAACAATACTTCATTTCCCATATGCCTTGACTTACATGTCTTCTAAGTAATGACTACTGAGGCCACCTTACTCAAATATTTTACCATTCTGCACCCCAAGCTCCCGATACTTATGCCCTAGTTTAATTTTAACCCTTACACATATGTCTGTGAAATATACTGTGTTCTTCCTCGTGTTCTTTCTTCCTGTTTAAGATCTTTCCCCAAATGTGAGCTCCAGGGCAGAGGGTGGGTATTGCTTTCATCCCTAGCTGTGTCTCTAGTATCGAGAATAGCACATGAGAACCCTCTTCATGAGTATTTCAATTGATACATGAGCTATAATTTGGTAATAATAAGCCCTAGTTAAAGCAAGGCATTGCGGATCACTGCCAGGAACATGGGAACAAGGGAGGGGACATGTCGTTTTCAGTCTAGGAAGTCATGGAGAGAAAGCAGGGCTCGGTGTGACCAGGACTATTCCCCTCCTATCTCCAATCCTCTCGCTTCAGGTGTTGTTGACTCTGGATGATGACCTGGATGTGGTTCGCAGAGACCAGATCCCTGTCTTCTGAGCCTCCAGCATCCCAAGGGGAGAAGGCCCGATCCACCTTGGTGCTGTTTCCTAGAAAATACGGTGGCCGCAGCAGCATGCTCACTGCCAGACACTCCACGGAGTCTGCATTCACACAGGAAGGCGAGAGCGTGGGGTGAGCTAAACCTGGAGAAGAAAGGGAGAAGGGAAGTTCTGCTGTGCAGGGAGGCAAAGCCAGCAGGCTCCAGAACCTCCCTTTGCAACTGAGAGCTCACTCTCAATGCAAGCTGCATCAGGCCAGCCTGCTGCCTTGGCCCCTCCCATCCTCGCTGAGATTGGCAGGAGGAAATCAGCGACTTGTACTGCCCACCTAGAACCTTTGGTGTAGTCACTGCCACCCCCGTAAGACACCTGCTGCTCTAGAAGCCCAAAACACCATCTCACTTCCCCGGGTCCTCAGAGGATGTGACTCCTCAGAATATGGTGCAGAAGTGGGACCNAGCCTCTACCCAGTTGAGACAGACATTCTGGTAAGTCAAGCTCTTCAGGAGGAATACTGAACCATNCCCCAGTTTCCTGGCNCTACTGGAAATGCTCAGGATGGGACTTNGTCATGCACACTTCTGATTGNGTCACCATGGCTGGCCCCAAAGTCTAGGGATCACCTATTTCCTAGGGTCTCCCTCTCATCACTGGGTGTTGACCCAGCACTCCGATGCTGCCTTCTCCTCATCACTGGGTGTTGACCCAGCACTCCGATGCTGCCTTCTCAGAAGGGCCCTTTTTCTCCATAGACGTCTAACAGTTCCGAGATGGATGAGAAAGGGAGAAAACTCCACAGCAGAAGAAGTGAGAGAAGTGACAGACAGCACCAAGTGGCTGAGCATCAGGCAGGCAGCCCTCCTCATCTTAAGGACTCTGGATTCTGGAGCAAATTCAACAAAGCGACAGTGTTTGGTGGTCCCAGCACACACAGCTCAGTCTGTGCACATACAGCTTTTGCTGGTGTTCCCAGCAGCATTACCCTGAGGTCCTCCACAANTGAACCTCTCACTTGTCACTTACGTAGATGTAATCAGGATAGACACGTGTCCTCCGCAACGTGGGTCGGAGAGCTCATAGTTAATCNAGCCGCCTGGAATTGCATCTCTCTCTTCCTCTCCCCAGTAAGATGTAAAACAGCTCAGCGCTCTAGTTCCTTTCTTTCACATCATCTGGCAAACCCCGTGAGAAGCCCCATTTTGACCAGGCTTCCTGGTTGCCTGGAGTATGGTCTCATCTGAAAACAGACATACAAGTGTGTGCACACATGCCTATTTGCTTGTGAACTGAAGTCTCTCCTCACCCATACTTTCTTCATCACTTATTAAGGAAATGGACCAGGCATTCCTCTTTTTAAAAGTTATTATTCTATCTCTCAAATATCTGCATACTGTTCAAACGTGTGCTTTGGAAGTTTGAACAGCAAGCTTTTCTTGATTTTAAATATGCAAAGATAATTTCCATGAATAATTTTGTGCGGTTTTTCTTTCTTTCCCAAATGGTCTCATGTTTGCAATTGCTTTTCTGTTATTCTTCATTACTTCAAAATTTATTGGCTTCTATGGGTCATATGAAGACTATCAATTAGATGGTTGTCCTAGTCAAATATCTTTTTTTAAAACACAGGTTGCAAATTGTGGTTCATGCCCTTAATCTCAGCACAGGCAGAGGCAGGTGGGTCTGTGTGAGTTCAAGGACAGTTTGGTCTACAAAGTGAGCTCCGGGCCAGCTAGGGCTGCACAGTGAGACCCTGTACCAAAACAAAACAAACAAACAAAAGAAAGCAAGTTCAAATCTGATTGCTTAAGGCTGATTAGTGGTTTTCCAAGGCAGTCCTTCTGATGTTGAATCCTAAATGACCCAGTAAGGAAAGTGTGTACAGAAAAGAGCATCCAAACACTCCTGTGACCTGAGAGAATAAATACAAAGATATACTGTCTGTTTTGGAGGCTTGTTTGTGGGGCAGAGAGTCAGTGAAAACAGGACAACAGAAAGGGCCCTATGGAAGGGGATGAGGGAGGGCAATTGTACNACTGTATTCTTGTGTTCTGTTGTGTTTTGTTGTACTATAATGTCACATGTCCTGGTCATTTCTGTTCTTTGCAGCAGCACTAAAAAGCCCCAGACCAAAACTGCTTTTAAAAATAGAACTTCCAAGTCACATGTTGCTAGTTCTTTCTACAGCCCAGATCTTGTGGCTGGAAGTCAGTGTGCTTCATCTGGGATGCTAGTGGGAGTGCTGGGGTGGAGGAAGGCCACTAGAGATGTCAGGAGCCTCTGGCACATCACTGGGATCTAAAACAACGCCTATGCTAACTCTCTGCCAAGTTCGTGCACTTTGCTCCTTAAAAGCCAAGGCCAGGCTAACTCTGAGGACTAAGTGTAGNGGGCAGGTAACAGAGAGCTCGAAGGGTGGAGGCTCTTGGCTGAGAACATTCAAAAGTAAAGAGAGCTTCTCGGTTGGAGCGGAACAGAGATGCAACAGCCAGAGAAGCAAGACNGTGCCCGTAAAATACGAGCTCTTCGCACCTCCGACAAACACTGGGGAGGCAGCTGCACCTGTTCACGCAGGATGCCTGGGAGATTCGCCTGGTTTTATTTTAGCAGCAAGAGAAGCCAATGGAAAACTGGAATCTATCTGGGGAAGGGACTTTCCATGACTAAAGGCAATCCCTGAGCCAGCAACTGGGGATGAAAACAGTTGCAGCTGCTTCGCCGCTAACTCCAGGCACCCTGCAGAATGTTCTGTGGGGCTGCAGAATGCATGTGTCAGCGAATCAAATAATACCCGAATGCCTCTTGTTCTGAGTGCCAGGCACTCTGTCTTAATCTAGGGAAAGGCAGGAACTAAAAGATACCTCATGGAAGCAATGGTCAAGTGTAAGCGAGATCACAGAGTCAGACCTTTAGTCTGTATATGTCGGCCTACTGGCTGTGTGACCTAAGTTTAGCTGCTGAAGGTGTAACTCCCTGCACAGCTCCACAGCGTTACACAAGGCTCACTAAACCGTAAGGGCCCAGGAATGCCGTCAGCACAAGGCTGGTCCTCAGGTCCCACCTCCTAACACCCATGGGGATGTGGGACAACAGCATAGCCTTCAGCTGTCCTGGTCCTCTCAGATCCTCCATGGCAGCCACCCATCCTGTTTCCTACCCTCATCTGCAAGTGACCTTAGGGTTGGGAAGCCTTTTGACCTTCAGAGGCAAGTCCCAGATTATCACCTCTCAATCCCTAGGCTCCTCCTTGCCACCTACCACAGCATTTTCCTCTTAATTCCAACTAGAAATTTTCAATGCTTCCAAAATTGGAGCCTAGTGGAGAGTCCAGCCATAAACAATATCAGCCTTTATNACTGCCATCTNNGCCCTGGGTCTCAGAGGAAGGAAAGCTTCAGTTTTTGTCCTTTGAAGTGGCTGTCACCACTGGAGTCTAGTGAATGTCAGTAGTGTCCCCCACACTCCTCACCCATCAGTCAGGGTTCCCACTAGCGAGCAAGCTGGAGGCTCTGCCTGTGGGGAGGGAGCCTCAACCTCTCAGGTACCCAAGAAGAAGAAGGTCCTAGAAAGAAGGACAAGTGTCAAGNGACCCGCCATGACTCATCTCCTGAGAGGAAAAAAGAACACNGAGTGAAGATGATTTGCTCGGCCTGAAGCTGGNCAAGCCTGGCTCGTGATGATTCCACACAGGGGAGCAAGCAGACGTTTTTGCTTCGTTTGCTGTCACTGTTTGGAGAAGACAGGACACACACCAGGGCTGTTTTCATGTCTCTTTGCTGTTCAGTCACCATTGTCAACAAGGCTAAGTGCTTATTGGAATCTTGGTCATTAACACATAGGAATTTGGGCAAACTCAGCAAGCATCCCAGGGCTTCCAGAACACTAGAGTAACCCTTTTGGTTTGGATGAGATCATTCTATCAAGAGAGTCCCCCTTGCTGCACTTCCCAGGGCACCTTCACATACTGTGCAGTCTTCCTGACATGAAGTCTTAATGTTCTTACTGGAAGACAAAGAGGATGAAGTGGTCACCGTCTGTGATGGTTAATGTCGTCAACTTGACAGGCTCCCAAATAACTTGGGAAACAGGCCTCTGGGCACACCTCTACGGGTTTATCTGGATTAGGTTAGACTGTGGGCATGCCTGTAAGGGATTGTCTGGATTGGATTAATGAGCTAGGAAAACCTACCTTAATAGTGGACAGCACTAGGTCCTGAGCTAGGTACCAGACTGCGGTGACTAAAACAGGAAGTGATCTGAGCACACAGCATTGACAGCATTCATTACACTCTGCTTCCTGGCTGCAGATGCGACGTGACCAGCCACNTCATGCTCCTATGGCCATGACTTCCCCATCACGATGGACTGCCCTCNAACTGTGAGCTGAAATCAAATCCTTGGGCTTGAAGTTGCCTTTGTCAGATGTTTCGTTACAGAGACAAGAACAATAATTAAGATCCCTATTCTTCGGTTCGCCCAACCTAAGAGGATTGGAGCTCTGTCTAGTTTCGAGAATATCATCATTTTCCCTGGAGACTTAANAGAACAAAACCAAAAACAAANGACCCTNAGCACCAGGCTGCACCAGTGGCTCAGCTGTCAAGAGCAGCCGATGTCCTTCCAGAAGACCCAGCACAGTTCCCAACTGTANTGAACGCATAAAGCATAGGAAGACCCAAAATGTGTCAGAGCTGTATTAAGGAAAATAAATTAAAAAGCATTTCCCCCCTGGACTGGAGAGATGGCTCAGCAGCTAAGAGCACTGGCTGCTCTTGCAGAGGACCCAGGTTCAATTCCCAGCACTCACATGGCAGCTCACAACTGTCTGTAACTCTAGTTCCAAGGGATCTGAACACTCTCACACAGACAAATGAGCACATAAACAAATAAATAAAATATTTTTTAAAAGATAATTCCCTTTGATGGAATTTAACTACGAGTAGGGCCTGTATTTGAATTCTCTACCTCTCTCCCTATGTCTCCCTGTTGTATGTATGAGTCGGAATCTGTGCCTGCCTGAAGGCTGTCTGTGACTCTGTCTTTGTCTGTGTGTCCTTACCAAAGGGCTTTTGCCCTCCATTTACTGGACAGCATAGAAAGCATCACATAGGGAAGAAATGAGGGATACTTTACAGAAATCTTTAACAGGGTTTTAAACAGTCACTCTCCCCCAACTGACCCAGATAACTAGCAAACAAATGCTATCAAGCAATATCTGAATGTTGTCTTCAACATTTATTGTGGATATTCATTTTATAAGGTTGCTTTTAACCTACTTGCTATTTCCAACATTTATTACTCTAACATACACATATATGTATGTTACTCTGGATCAGGGGCATGGGAGAGAACGTCACTTAAGGTTACAGCTATGTATTAGCCTCGGTTGTAAAAGCTGATTACATGGGAAATTCCAGGAAGTGAGGTTGTCACATTGTTCTCATAAAGGCAGGCTGAGCACACAGTAGGGCAGCAGTCTTAAGTTTTAAGTGACCCACAAGGTGTATTAANGACTCTGAGGTCCAGAAAAAGTTCCAGTCTTTTAGAATGTAAGAGATGTTTTTATAATAATGTATCACCACACCCAACACCCATGTTGAGCAGCTTATAGTCATCTGTTATTCCAGAACCAGGGAGATCTGACGCCCTCTTCATGCTTCTGTGGGTGGCTGTCTCAGATACCACGTGGCATACCGCCCCCCCCACACACACACATACACATTCAAAACAGAAATTTCTCAGTTCTCCTATATCCTTTGGCTTCTGTAAAGTCCCTGTGACCCAAGGCTCATCCATTTCACTGGATATGAACAACGGCTAACCACACTGGCCGTGAAGTAATATTACACTTTAGTCAAGAGCTAAAGGAAATTTCTACCACCCATTTCTTAGTATATCACAAAAGGAAGAAGAGAAATCTGGTTCTCAGTTCCACATATCCCTCTCTGGGCCTCTTTAAGCTAAATCTTGACATTCCTGGGGAATAAAATTCCCTGTCCTTTAAACAAAAGATTATCTAAAATGATTCAAAGTATCTTATTTTAGGATAATGAAATGTTGCCATCAAAGAAAGATTCTGATTTGTATTTTGTGGTTTTTATCATATTGCTTATACAAACTTCCACAGGGTACCTGGTGCCAGGCAGGCNTCCTCCATGAAGAGAGTGGCTTCAAGCCTATGTTTACTCTGCTTCTAAAACACGGGACAATTTGTGGAGTGATCTACTTTTTAGGGGGTGCATTGCCCTTTATTTTCTTCCTACTACTCCTCTACCCAATAGTTGGGAAATGTTTGGACTGGGCAGTGGGAGGAGCCAGGGCATAGCAAGGGGCAAAAAGCATACAGACTTTCTATCCTGTGCTTTGTAATCCAAAAGAGAAGATGGATTGGAAACGAATTATTATAATGTGTTCATTATAAGCAAGCAANGAGTGAAAGAACAGAGTGGCTTAGCATGTCTTGGTCACTGTTCTATTGCTGTGAAGAAACATCATAACCAAGGCAATTTTTGTAAGGGAAAACATTTAATTGGGGCTCACTTACAGTTTCAGAGGTTTAGTCCATTATCATCATGGCAGGGAGTATGGCAGCATTCAGGTAAGCTCTGGAGCAGTAGCTGAGAGCTACATCCTGATCTGCAGAGAGAGACAGAGACAGAAAGACCCTGAACCTGGCATGGGCTTTTGAAACCTCAAAGCCCACCCCTAGTGGCACATTTCCTCCANTAAGACCACACCTGCTAATCCTTCTAATCCTTTCAAATAGTGCCACTCTCTGATGACCAAGCACTCAAATATCTGAGCTTATGTGGACAATTCTTACTCAAACCACCATGGCATTCATATAGAAGAGGAAATAAATCCCAATAATTCTCAACAATTTTCAATCTAGAATGCAAAGCCCTTATTGCTGGTACAACTTAGCATCTCTCTACAACTACATCCCAAGAAGGACTGTTTGGTCCACTAGATCTCCATCAAAGGCCTCTTTAGGGGGTGCATGCTTTCTCCTCCTTGCCCAGTTCTATCACACATGATGAAAACCATGCCTTGTGTTTAGCACCAAAGAGAAGAGGGTGTGTCATGGTGGTGCACACCTTTAATTCTAGCACTTAGCAGGCAGAGGCACACAGATTTCTGTGATTCTGAGGCTTGCCTAGTCTACATAGCAAGTTCCAGGCCAGCCCAGGGCTATATGTTGAGACCTTATGGTAGAGAGAGAGAGAGAGAGAGAGAGAGAGAGAGAGAGAGAGAGAGAGA
>LZPO01055091.1:155690-169239 GCA_001675575.1 Neotoma lepida | reverse complement strand
TAGAACTTTGGGGAAGGAAAACAAAATGCTAACATTCAGCCTGAAAGGCATCTCTAGAATAAATTNATTTGCATATATGCATTACAAAACCACCACTCAGAGATTAAGTCCATACTCATTTCTCTGGTCATGGGCTAATGGTTGCCCTCCAGCTGTAACAGCCAAAGGCACACTTCTTCCAGTCAGTCAGCACCTAGATGACAGACTTGCAGTGACTTTCAGGCATCTGAGGATATGGACTCAAGGCTATTCTATTTTGGTACCACCTTTAACCTTTCCTTCCACCACACGGGAAAAGTTCACCCATCCAAGGAATGCAGTCATTCTCACATACTAAAATCTCTTAAACCAACTTTAAATCAATGGCCTTTTGAGGAATTGTTGCCCTTTAAGGAAGAGGCATAGCGGTTGCCAATAGGTAAAACCTGGGACCTGCTACTACGTGCTGATCTAATGGAGAGGGTGAGCCCAATCACATTCCAACCCAGGCATAACTATCCCATGGACGTGGCCAGGCTGCCTGCCATCTGTTTGATGTGNAACAGCTACAGGAGAGCAGGAGCCTGCACAATGAANGAAGGAAAGAGAAAACCAAGAAGCAGCACAGTAACAGTCTTAACTCTTCCCTAACATCTTTACTGTTCCANTAAAATGTATCTCCACATTTTCTTTCGCTTCTTTTCTTTCTTTTTTTGGAGTATAAATTTAGCCTCTCCATGAGATGGCTAATGTAAGAAGGCAAGAGCAAGGCAAAAGAAGTCTTCCTAAAATGCTAAAATAAAAGGCTGATGTAAAAAGCTAACCTCCATTGACCTCTACTGCAGTTCAGCATAATGCTGATCAGTGTCTGAGGACTGCTGCAGACACCTCACCTCCCAACCCTGGAGTTCAGATCCCCCCAGACTTCTGAAATCACACCACTGGGGGAATCCTGCCCTCCACTCAGATAGGGAGTGACAACCGCTGAACAGCTCAGAGCTGTTCTAATAAAAACAAAAACATAAGTCCTGAAGAAATGTAAGACTTATAAAAACTCAATGTCTATTAAAAACATTAAAATAGATTTATTTTATCTATGGTCGACATATTTAACAAACTCATTGAAGAAGTATACATAGAGAAATCTAAGATTTTTCACTTCATTAGAACTAACTGTGGGATGCTGAGAGGAACAGAGCAGTTCAGTGATTCCCTCTGATCAATAGTTAGAACAAAATGAGTTGACCAATGACTCTCACTTAGGAGGCAGACATGATTTTGTGTATTTCCAGAAATTACAAAATTATCTGTGGAGATGCTTTACAAAGTCATGTTAAAAGGTCAGGACAACATGAAACTTATGACCAAATTTGACTGCATTTTCTTCCATTACTTCAACAAAAGTTTTATCTACATATTACCAGCAACCATTTAAGTTTCCTCCCCAAATCATGTAGGTTTAATTATTAACACTGATAATTAACTAGACTGTTGAACCAAGTAGGAGCACAGTGCAAACTATTTCTCATCTGAGTCCGTCTATGAAATGACCTCTCACACACAAATGCATTATGTCTTTAATTAGAGCCACGTGTGAGCAGGAGTCCAATCATTGACCTCTCTCTCCAGATGGTCACAAAAGGCTGAGAGTCAGACAATACCCCAGTCCTGTATTCTCTGCATGAAAAGCCTGACAATGCAATGCTATCTCAGGACAGAGCTGGGCTGCAGACAACCAAACAAAACAAACCAAAGTATTAACAGCCTTTAGGACCTCCTGCTGCAATTGAAACCGAGCATCTCAGCTGGGTGGTGGAGTGCACCCCCAGGCCCAGCTACCTAGAGGCTGAGGTGGAAGTACTGCTCATGCCCAGGAATTCAAGGCCGGTCTGGACAACACAGCAAGATCTCTATCTCAGAAACACAACACAAAACTGGAGTTTCCCCATGACATATAACCTTTGTTCCAATAAAGCAACCCTGCCCTTCAGAACTCAAGAGCCACCATGATGTAAGGATGCATATGTGAGAGACAGCCACCAAGAGAAGGTGGGAGGAAGTAATGAATGGCCATACAGAACTCTATCCTTAACNAAACTGGCAAATTGGACCTTTCAAGTACAAAGAAAACTCTGAATATTAATGCGTAAAAGCAATTCATAAATGGTTCTTTTTCCTCAGTAACTTATCTATTGTGCTGTTCACGCACTAAGTAATGCAACTGTGAAGTTCTCTTCTCCCCCAGGAACACTGTGGAGAGAGGAAACGGGTTTGCTGTGTTCACCAAGAGGGGTGATTTTCAAGGGTAGCAGAAGCTGAGGGGTTTGGTGAAAACAGTTGATGAAGCACAGGCAACCCCTCTGCTGTGCCTTTAGANAGACATTCAGTGGTAATTGCTCTGACCAGGCCTCGGGAGGTGTTATTAGTATAAAAAGAAAACAACCAAAATAAAACCCCCAAGCCCCAAACCTCTGCTGGTCCTTGGGCTTGCTTCTACCAAGCCAACAGGACCATCTTCTGTGCACCTCTCCCTCTTTCTCCATTCAGTTTTTAACAGAATGGAGCAACAACTG
Source organism: Neotoma lepida (assembly GCA_001675575.1). Classification (NCBI taxonomy): domain Eukaryota; kingdom Metazoa; phylum Chordata; class Mammalia; order Rodentia; family Cricetidae; genus Neotoma; species Neotoma lepida. The sequence goes on along the minus strand of LZPO01055091.1, from coordinate 166,687 downwards.
AAAGCTAAGAGTTTAAATGGTTTAAAAAATTCCAGTACATAATTTTTTTTCCTTAAAGTTCTCAAGATTTAATACATGCTTTAAAATTCATTCCTAATTCAGTGGGTTAAGAAACATCTACAGCAGGACCCTTTTCCTCCTACTGGGTTGCCTTGTCCAACCTTGATAGTAGGGTTTCTGTCTGAGTGTTATTGTAATTCATTATGCCGTGTTGATCTCCCTGGGAGGCCTGCTCTTTTGTTCTTGAAGGGAAATGAAGAAGTGAATCTGGAGGAATGGAGAGGTGGAGGAGGGGGGCTGGGAAAAGTGGAGGGAAGGGAAACTGCGGTTGGGATGTAATGTATGAGAGAATTAAAAAAAAATTTCTTAAAAAAAAACTATAGCATGTTTTCCTATGCTCTAGAGCAGGGCTCTCAACCTGGGGGTCACGGCCTTTCACAGGGGCCGCCTAAGACCANTGGAAAACACAGATATTTACATTATGATTCATAACAGTAGCAAAATTACAGTTATGAAGTAGCAATGAAAATAATTATATGGTTGGGGGTCACCACAGCATGAGGAGCTGTATTAGGGTCNTATTAGGAAGGTTGAGAGCCACTGCTCTAGAGAAAGCCTCAATTTCCCATTTGCAGATGGCAGTCCTACTGTCTTTTCCAATCTGTTCGTTTTTAATTGAGACAAGACTGTATCTATTTATCATGTACAACATGATACATGTATTTATAGATATGATATACCTCTTCAATAGTAAGGACCAGTCTGTACTTTAAAACCCGTTTTCACATGCACTCACTCAAGAACTCACAGATATACATAGAGAATGTATTTTTGTGAAGCACCATTTCATACCTACAAGAAAAATAATGAATTCATTTTCTTATTATAATTATGAAGGATAATAATGCAATTTACAATGCAACATTTAATATAAATAATCAGTAAATGAAAATACTGAGACAGCTTAAAACTCGATTTAAAAGTATCTGAAAAGACTCAAATGTGTCTTCNAAATATTCTAAACACAACATGAGCAGTTCTAATATTTAAGTGATTGTAATTTAATTTATTTCAAGACCAAATAAATAGAATGAAGAGAGAATACTAAGCCAACTCAACTGATGAAGCACTAGTCACTAACTGACCCTAGGAAAAGCCACAATACAACTGCTATTATTCTTTGGCCTAATGCAAAACCCAAGTACTAAGTGGAAAACATTTCTGTATTTTGTCTTAGCTTTATATTTTTAAGGCTGTCTAAGGAAGACTTTCGCTTTACATGACCTTGGCACATTAAAGGATAATGAGGCTCTCCGAAGAACAAGACATGAAATTTAGGTAGTTTATTAAAATTTATAATTAAGAAAGAAGTCCCTGTAACAGAGCTCAGGAATCAAACACTTCATATATTTTCTATCTGCTTGACTTTACCTATGGGACTTTAACCTATTATCAATTTATCACTTGCCACGGTGCAGAATTGTTAGATGTTGATATCAACCCAGTGATGAATCATGTTTTTTCAAGTTGCTCTGACTTTTGGATTTGCAACTCAACCATCTATTTTGCAACTTAGCAACAATCGATGTTGAAATCTCAGCTCCTTCCTATCCTCCAGCATGTGCCAAGATCTCTTCAACTTCTGGTTGATTAGTACTTAGGGAATAAAAGATTACAAATCAAACTTGGAAAGGTAAATCATTTAAATGATTAAAGAAAGCACATCATTCAGAAATGAAAGGTGATTGTTTTGACAACCCCAGTGTATGCATCCTCTTTGACATGACTTCCCTATAATCAGAAGCTAACTGAAAAATGGTTATCCAACACAAAGACACACATACCTACACAAGCTCTCTCAATGCACATGTATACACACAAGACCAGTTGTTGCCTCAACTCAAACCATCACATTTAGTTTCTCTGGATTTAAACAGCTGAGCTGCAATCATGACCTAAGATATGGCTTATGTTGTGAGCAGGTCTGTTTGAGGACTGCTTGGAGGAGTCAGAAGCAGAGGAGTTTGCTATGGTGAGCAAAGGTGACATCGCTGAGCCATCAGGAAGAGCCGTTGCGATTTCNGGAAACAATGATGTCATATTAAAATTGGATAGGTGAGAGTTGGCCATGTGCATTGGCGGCATCTCAGGGAGAAGAGGAAAGCTTGGTTGCGCAAAGCCGACGGGCCTGGGAGGAGATAAAATGGATCCAAATCGGTTGTTTAAACTTCCACTGTTTACTTTCTCTGTGCTAGGATTGGAGAACATTTGATTAGAAAAATAAGGGATTGAAATGTCATTGGACAGAGTAGGATGAGCAGGGGAGTAGGGGGGGTAAAAGGAGGGTAGAGTGTTTTGGGGATCTACTGGGATGAGAGCTGGAGTTCGTGTAGCACTAGGCTGGGTAACCTGTGGAATGAAGGAAGTATTCGCATTTATTGGTGGATTCATGCCACCCTCCGGAATAAAAGGGAAACCAAAATTTTGTGACAGCGTATGCTGGTCAGGACCTGAATTATCATTAGGTACTTGTGGACTATCAGGCATGAAACGGACAATACTCCCTCTCTTTTCTGCAGCAGGTTGCTGACGTCCAAGAATCATACTGCCGCTAGTAGAGAGAGGAAGATGAGGAAGACTTGGATCAAAGACATTGCTGTGCCTTTGGTTTCCAGAACGATTCCTTTCAGGTTGGCGGATTTTGGAACCACTGCTGTCTTGCAGGGGATGTCTTGACCTCTGGGCAACTGAAGAGTTAGCCTGACGTACAGGAGGCCCTTGGTCAGCATTCCCATGAGACACAGATGGGTGTGGCAAAGTTGGCCTTGCAACCCCATGCATGTTGGATGTGACAGGAGGGTTCATGTGGCCCTTGGTCCCATGACTGTCAGTAATCCTCATGGGATTGGACTTCTGTACAGAAACATTGGGACTTGTGTTTCGACCTTGAATATCTCCTGAGGAAGAGGAACTTGAAAATGGAATATTCAAAGTGCTGTTCCTGGTGTTAATTGCACCTAAAGACATGTCACAACTCTCCCTATTCTGACTTTCACTCTCTCTTCTAATATGAACACTTTCACGAGTTGGGGGACAATTATATTCAATTGTTGAAGATGGTCCACATTGTGTATTCCTTGGATGTTCTGAGAGTGANCTTTGGCTCCCAATGACCTGATCACCAAGGTGAGGAGCAAGTAAACTCTGCATGAAACTCTGGTGACACGTATTTTCATTGTCCCTTGGTGGGACAGCATTTCCTGTTGGGATGCTCTGAACTGGTGGGTAAGATAATCTCTTTTGTCGGTCGATTGGTGGTGGGCCAGTATTTTGACTAATTCGAAAAGCCTGGGACTGCATGCTTCTCAGTGATGGCACAGGGTTACCGATTTCATTATTTCTTGAAGATTGTACTTCAAAATTATTCTGGGGCTGTTGGCTGGCTCCAGCTGGTTTGAATGTCTGACAATCAGGAAGGGGAACGGGATGGTCCATGCGACCCTGCATATTATGAAGCACCAAGCTTTTATTCCTGGGAACATCAAGATAGCTTCTCATTTCCAGCTGCTCTGAAACCCTTGAACCCTGAATAGACATGCCCATTCTCTGCTCCGAAGTAGTAGAAGATGACTTTCCAATGAGTGCCTCAGCAGAGTAACTTGACACTCGGTTTCTCTCTGGCCTGTGTGGAGCACAGGTCATGTCTGAAGACCTCGTCACAATACTGGGTTGGGACACCATTTGCTGCTCTAAGCCTCTTGACGGCAAAAGCCTTTGCATTGGATTATGTCCAGATACATGGTCAGAAGAAACCCCTGAACCTTGTTGTCTGCTTCCAACATCCTGTTGCTGGTGCAGAATATCTTGATTGAGATGGTTCTGGGCATGGCTATGGTGTCCCCGGCTGGTTGAAGAGTTTTCACAGCTCTTCTCCGGCTGGGAACTTGCAAAGTGTTGCTGCATCTGTTGCTGCATCTGTTGATGGTGAGGATGTGGCTGACTACTCTTGGGTCTCGACTGATCAGTCCCATGGTGTTTTGGTTGTAAGGACAACTGAGAGGCAGGAGTGCCCTGAACGAGATTTCTCTTCTTCTGCATCTGAACTTCCTGTTGTAGAGTTCTCTGCTGGTGCACAATATGGGGCTGGGAGTGGACAGCACTGTCTGCATGAGGCACATGATGCTGCAGCTGATACAAGTGATGCCTCTCTCTTAACTGTCCTGCTTGCTGCTGCTGCTGCTGCTGCTGCTGCTGCTTGATGTAGAGATGGTTAGTGTGAAGGTGAGACACCCCTTGGGCTGGTACATGCTGCTGCAGGGCCTGCAGATGTTGACTTGCCTGAGTTTGCTGCTGTTGCTCAGCAACTGGAGGCTGAGAACTACACTGAACTTCCGTCTGCCTCAGTGTAGGTGCCACAAAGTTNTTACCAGGAGGGAATAGCCGTGTAAGGCCGTCACCATGCCCTGGGTTGCTAGCAGGTACAACTGAGTTTGAAGAGTTGGTGGGGATCTGACTCGCCATCATTTGAGTTTGATCAGGAATGCTGTCTGGGGTCCGGCTCATCAGGGGCATACTTTCAAGCCTGAGAGGGGCTGGCTGACAATGCTTTTGGCGTTTGGCTGAAGACAGTAAGAGATCATCTTGTACGGTGCGCTTTGCAGAATCTTTACGGCTTTCGTGACTAGGCTTTGGAAGGGGTTCTTGAATCTGTGGATTTGGTATGGCGCTAGTCATGCTATTCAGCTGTTCCTGGGAATATTCTGTCATCAGAGGTGGCACAGGAGGCTGGCTGCCATAAGAACTGGATGCAACAGTCATATTTACGGTCACAGGAATAGATGTTTGCTCAGAAGTCTGTGATAACCCCGTGCAGCTGACCAGAGGATGGTTGATGCTGCTCTGATGGATGAGATTATTCACACTTAAACTGGTAAGACTTGGTGGCTGAGAGGCCGACACCTGTAAGGAGGCATTTGATGTTTTAATTCCCAGAGAACAGCTAGGCTTTTCGAGAGGCCTATCAACTGTGACTTCCACTGAATCCTGAGAGTTAAATTCATTTGGNGTTGCATCTGCCTGCCCTGTGCAAGGCTCCTTATGGATCTGTGGTTTAAAAGGCTGCTCTCCCTCTAAAGAGGTTTCAGAAGGCTTGGAAGTAACCTCCCTCATCTCAGTCTGTGTGCCAACCCTTCCCTTCTCAATGTTCTCCTGGTCCAAAATAGCTCTTGCTGCAAGGGCTACGATGTCAGTTTGCTCTGCAAAGGTACAACTGTCACATGTGTTAGTTGTTGTACTGCTGGTCACATCTTCTCGAGCTGCTTCAGGAAGCATAGATGCAACCGAGAAACTACGACTACTGCCAGAGCTGGTTGACATAGGAGAGTCAGCCTGCCTACTGGTGAGCAAAGAACCATTAATAACTTCTTGGTCAGGGAGACAGGAGTGGTGCTGTGCTGGGTCTCTGTCATCACTCATCAGTAACAGTTCCTGCTTGGGATGCAAATCAACATTAGAATCACCTAGCTTAGAAGTTTCTGGAGAAAAATCAGGGTGATCCATATGGACAGAAAGAGATGATTTCTGAAGGTCTTTTTCTTTAGTAAGATCAGACAGCAACATAGTTAGACCTTGACCCTTTAAAGGCCCTGGGGTCTGTATGGTGTCCAATGAATCCTGCTCAACTGGGCAAGGTTCTGCCACAATTTCTACCTCAGAAATACAGTCGGTGCTCGAAGTGCTTGTAGTGGATGACATTCCAGAAACCTGAGAAACCAAAATCTGGGATACAATAGGAGATGGAATCAACACATTGGTTGAAGGACAGGATTTTGTAGCACTGGACAATGCTACAGTAGTTGGTGGTGTGCCCTGAGATGTCTCTTGCAAGATGGGAGTAGAATCTTTGGATTTTGCTGGGGCCACTGCAAATTGTTCATTTGTTTCAGATTCTTGGGAGGATGAGCTACAGTCTTCTGCTGACTTATTTTTGGACACAGACTCAGGGATTACTGATTCAGAATTCAGAATGGCCAAAGACTGTGGAGCAGAACTACTAACACTCTTGGCCTGGGACATGGCAACAGACGGTAGGCTGACAGGGAGGCTATCCAGCAGTCCATCACTACACGACAGTTCTGCTGAGCTGTCTGTTCTGGGGCCATCTAGCTTGCCCACATCTCTGACTGAATTCAGGGGACATGCTGGCTTATTAGCTGCTAAGTGTTTCTTGGCACCTGGCTTCTTGTTCAGTCTTTTTGATTTCATGGTAGGGGGCAAACAAGTGATGGTGTTTGTTGAGGAAGCTGTTGCAAGACTGTAAGTACTGGATAGTGTGGCTGAATTATCTGTTGTTACAGTAGGTGCTACAGTTGTTGTTAGGGAAACACAGTTAGCTGGGCTGGTTTGACTGTTTGCAGAAGTCTGAGGATTAGCAGACTGGCCAATAGACAACTGTACACAGCTTTGCCCAGCCATCTGTGATATGCTTTGATTGAGGCTGGCCAAAGCCCCAAATGTGTTCAGGGCAACATTGGTATTTGGATCTTCGCTGGTGGTGGGTTGAATAATTTGCATAGGGGTTTGATTTGTAGTTCCTGATGAAGACATGACAGGCTGCAAAGCAAAGAGCTGTCCATTTAAAGAAATAGTTTGAGGCTGCTGTTGGTTTGACATGGTAACAGAAAAAGTTTGGGTTGAATTAGACATGGATAAAGATGAAGGTCTTGGTAATATGTGGACAAGATGCTTCCCACCAAAAGTCTGTGGGGCTGGCACATTTTGCACTGAATTATGAGACCCTATTATAGCACTGGCTCCATTGACAGGAAGTCGAACAGGACCAGGATGGGGAGCAGAGAGGAGTGGCAATGGGTTCTGATTGGCTGCCTGTATGATGACAATCTGTTGACCTACTGCTTGGCTGGGAACCTCTGCCCTCATCATTGCTGGGCATGGGGTCGTGCTGGGTGGCTGAAGAATGATAACATTTTGGTTACCTGGAGCCGCAGTGACAGCTGACCCAACTGGCTGAGCCATCTGAATCACTTGCATTGCTGAATTCAAGGGAAGGATATTTTTTGGAGGCTGAGATTTAATTTGTGGCTGGACAATTGGTGGCTGCATGGGTAAGGGTGGACACGAAGGCAAAGTTACCACTACTTGCTCAACTGGCAGCCCATCTGCTGGAAGGGAATTATTTAAAGTGATGCTTGTAGTCACATGCTTATGGTGGCTTGGGGTAGAGTTGCTACCAGACTCATTTAATACCGGAGTCACAGCAGAAGACGGGGTCTGGCTCAAAGGCTGAATAGTGTTTCCGGCCAGGTGCAAAGTAGTCCATGTTGTCTGTGTGTTTCCAGCTGAAGAGATTCGGGTAAGGCTAGTGATGTTTTTTAAATCTGAAGCACTAACACTTGAAGAAGGCAAAGAACAAGAAAGAGTCCAACCACTGTCCAAAGGATTTGCAGAAAGACTGCTCACTGGGAGGGTGGTCTTCGCTACTCCGGCATGAGTTGGCGCTACCACTGCCATCGTATTTGTTGAGTCTGCTGTCTTGCTAATGCTCCCTGGAGAAGAGTCACCTGTAGATCTGGGAGGCTCGGAGCATACTGTGGTAGTAACTGACACAGCAAGGGTGTTTTCCAAGTCTCCACTGAAGTCCTGCACACTTGAGCCAGATTTGGTTTCATGATGCGTGTTAGAGGCAGCTGCTGAGGTGCCAGAGGAGATGTTTGTGACACATGCCACTGTTTTCTTTGATGACTTAGGGCTCTCTTGTGCGTTGTTATTTTCTGAAGCATTTTGATCATTTAGGCATGTATGCAAGGAACGATGTTGGTGAGGGTCAGGGCCAACTGAAACGGTGATCAGTGAGCCACCAGTGGCACCAAGCATACTTGATTGGCTTTCGGAAGAAGAAAGTTCGAGAATATTTTGAGCAGAAATGGCAGTGGGAAGACAAAGGGGAACAGGCTGGTTGGCAGCCAGTGCAGACACTGTGGTCTGATGCCACGGCTTGTTTTCAGAAGGGTAAACTCCAGAAATAGACACAGGAGTCACAAGCTTGCAGGTCCTCTGCACTGGCACCACATTGGCGGTTTGCTTTTGCAAGCTGTGACCGACATTAAAGGTTATTCCCTGAATGGCTGTCCCCTGGCTGTTTCCCCCAGGCTGGCTCCCATTGGAATAAACAATGATGTTTTTTTGGACCTGGTCACTCGGAATAACAACTGACACCTTTGAGTTCTTCAGATTTCCTTTCCAGTGGATTGTGGGGTCATCATATAAGCATATGTCATTTGCTTTCAATAATTCAATATATCGGCCATTTTCTTTTTGGATTTCTTCCAGTTGTTTCCGTAGCTTTTTAATTTCTTCAGCTAAAATATTAGAAATGAAGATGTAAAAATACTCGTGAATGTCAGTGATTATAACAACTTAAGCAAAAATATATGTGCTAAGCCACTGAAATCCAATTCTAGCCTTCAAATGCCTCAGCAGGGCCATGAGCTCTCTGCTGCTGTAAGGTTCTCTTCTAAGAGTGACNCCCCAAGCCTCCTTTATATTCCTTTTAAACTATATACCTTCAAAGGCCAACCACTGAAAATCTCCTATAGTGTATAAGTCTCAACATTCCCCATCCAAAACTTCTGAGTAACATAGCTAACAGATTAAACAGGAGGAAGATAGACTGATTCCTGGTAACATGCTTTTGATAAGCTAGAAGCTCTTTGCTCAGGGCTCCAAGTTTAGGATTACCACAANTGACAGGGCACTTAAACTGTATGATACAGAAATGCTAAGGGGTAGCCCTTAGCATTTGAGCTGAACAGGCTTTGGCTCAAATCCATCAACTTGTGGGATATTCTCCAAAGCAGCCTGACATAGTAGCCCAAGGGTGGCCAGGCTGTATTAGATAGATATCCTCACAGCTACCCAATGAGGACACTTATTTTATTATCAAGGCTGATTGGTATAATTCTTAATTCTTCTAATGTCCCATCTGATTGACAAAACCAGGTTAAAACCATGCTAGATACTACCATCCCTTTTGGCAAACAGCTTTGGAATTGGACCTCTGAATTTTCAGAATTGAAATGAATTGTACCTATTATATAATCTTAGTAGTGATTATATCAGTCTTGGACCTTATATGCTTAACTACATTAATTTTTTTTCTCCTTTTTTTTACAGTCAATCCATCAAAGTCAGCAAGAACAGAGTCCTTAAATTCTTGTAGCCCACTACAGCCTAAAGTAGTCAGACTAACTAGATGTCCAACTCCTAAATGACTTGAGGGTCTCATCTCTTGAGGAGGAAATGTGAAGTAGGTAGGTAGATATTAGGAGGCTTGGAGGTCATTGGAATGAGCCCCTCCCTCATAATCAGCAGCTTTTAAACCAAGGACCAGAACTGCAGGGCTCTGATTACTGGTCAAAGAAATGGGATATAAGGGATAACTCTAGTGTTAGGTGAAGATGTGACATTCTGAACTGACCGGAATGTCACTACCATATTATAATATTATAAATATTATATATAATCAAGTTATATATATTATATTACTCTCTGTGTGTGTGTTTGTGTGTATGTGTGTTTGTGTGTGTGTGTGTGTGTGTGTGTGTAAACCTTGTAAGATTACTATCTGGCTAGAAGCTTTCTGATAAAGAACAAGAGCATACATTGTCCCCCTCATTTGGAGTCTATTAAAATGGGCCTGTTAATTTCCTTGATAGGAGTATGTTCTCAAGGAAAAGCTTCTCTTCCTACAGACTTTATTACAAAGCCTGCCTGAGATACAGATGGGCACAGTGGTCTCTCTGACATTGTCTATTCTTGAGAAGATGTTGTCCTCTACTCTGAATTAAATGAAATAAACTATTTTCTACCAAAAGAACAACAACAAAAAGTAAGCCAGCCGAAGCTGCTTTAGGCTCTGTCCTACCCTGGCCGGGCTTCTAGCCCTTTTTTGAGCCCTGTGCACCTGGTATTTTTTCATTAGCTTCCCTTTTCTCTAAGGTAACATGACTGTTTGGCTTAGCCTCTGTGTTCTAAGCCAAAGGAGCTTTCATTGAAAAAGGCTGCGGATCATTCTGGCCTTCAAAGCATCTTATGGGGTGCTTCATAATGTTCCCAAACACCAATATATCTAACTGCCTGTTGGATTCAACCGTAAGGGTCTGCACCATCAAAAGAGAGCTGACAGAGGGATGTAAGGAAGCTCTGCATGCTGCCCTTCTGGACATGGTTTCCAATACCATTCTTCCCCATCACAAGCAGCATGCCACAGCACTGTCCAACCTCAGCAAAACATTGTTCCTTTTAAGGTGGTCCTCTAGGTTATCACAGGAAATTCTCTGTTCTTTTCAGAGCCATAATAAACGGCCACTCAACAGCCTGTCATCCTGAGCTTTACACTGGCCTGGAGTGTGTTTCCTTTCAGCTTCTCTCCAAACCCATAGCACAAAAAGTTACACCTAAAAACCAAGTATCATTAAATGATCTGGTAGTTTAATACACACTTTATATTAATGTAAACAATTATGAAATGAATATTTTGGTCTTCTAAGTCAATGCGTTGTTAAAACTTGGCTCAGGTCTATCCTCTAATCTTGTTTATAAGTTACACTAGCAGAACTCTTCTATGAGTCAGAGTCTTGTGAGAGTCTCCTAACTGCAAGATCCAAGTGGAACAAAGGAGACTGAANGCCATTAGTTTCATGACTTAGGCAAACATGAAATACAGAAGTAATCAAAATTGAAGTTATGTATTTCTACAAGATTAAATTTCCACAGAGGAGGAAGGAGTTCAGCTACAATGATCTCATTTGCAATGCTATTCTCTTGGGCTCCTTGAAGGCGAGTCTATTCTGATTTGAGGGTTGGGGGAGTTTTCCATGTCCTCAAGTGCATGTCACTGCAACACAAACACCTGAACATAGTCTAACAAACAGGAGACAGCAAGACTCTGCATGACTCTACCTTGTTCACTGTTCCCT
>LZPO01055091.1:92043-102877 GCA_001675575.1 Neotoma lepida | reverse complement strand
AAAACCTAAATAAGCTTAGTATTTTCTCACAAGGATAACAATGGTCCAGCTCCTGAGAGTGCTCGAAGGACTAAAGGTAGAGTGAAGGCAATGTCAGGGATTAGCATCCCACCGATAGTCTTTAAAACTCAAAGTACCACAAATACACTAAGCTTGTCTATGAATTAGAGAACAAGATATTGCTGCTGCTTCTTTTTGTCTTTTGAAATAAACAATATTGTAGGCTCTGCCCTTCAATGTGAAAGCAGGATGTTTAAAAAAAATTAGNTAAAAAATTGAAATCATCTGACANCCAATTTTGGGGAACATCTTAACTGTGAAACTATACAGGTCTATCTTCTCCTTCCTTCAACCCAACCACCTCACAAAAATAAGAGAACTAAACAATCCAAACATGATCATTTTTAAGAGTCCTTGAAAGTATTAAAAACTTTAAGAGGAAAGAAAGGAGGAATANNAAGGGAGGAAAGCTGAAGAAAAGGGGGAGGNGAATCAATGGGTCTTTCTTTTATTTGGCGACAAGCAAGTGCAAGAAAGTTCATTTGTAATTTGTTCAGTTGTCTGTCTTTTGTGTCTCTGCATTCTGACCAGATGGGACTTTGAGGTTTTTCTGAAGCACATGCGCATCTGCAGGCTCTATCCTCTTATAGTAGTTCTTCTTTGTCTCAATAATCTCAAAGCCAAACTTCCTGTAGAAGTCAATCGCTGACTCATTGCTGATCTGGACATGCCTGAGATACAGGGTATATATACACAGATACATATATAAGACAGTTTCATCAACTTTCAAGCCTTTACTATAGATAGCTTCAAATTGGTCAGAGATGGAATATTATAGACATTTCGTACATTTTTTTACAATGATCAGTATTTAACAAAGATTAGTCAACTCGTATCAGTAAACCTGACAATTTTACACTTTTAACCTAATTCCCCCACTTGCAAGACAGATGGAAGAGATTAGGAGGATCAGTGTTTATTCTTATACTTAACAAAGGTTAAACTATTATGAGGCTCAGTCTTCCAGAGGACCAGCGTTCTATCNCCAGCACTGCCATCAGGTAGCTCACAACCACCTGTAGCTTCAGCTCCAGAGATTGCTGATGGCTCTAGCCTCCTTGGATACCTATAATCTTGCACATGCCCCTCCCCGCAAATATACACACTAAAAACAAAACAATTAACAACAAAATTACACTATAGTCTCANTTGCCTAAATACANCTCCTTGAGCTTCTTTCATTACTCTTCAGAATGACACCACGTAATATGAAAACAATCCATTGTTGTGATTTATGTCTTAGCTCTTTATGTTGGTTGGTTGGTTGCTTGGTTTTTTGAGACAGGGTCTCTCCCTGGCTGCCTTGGAATTCACTATGTGTAGACCAGGATGGCCTTGAACTCACGGAAATCCACCTGCCTCTGCCTCTTGAGTGCAAGTGCTAGAATTAAAGACATGAGCCACCATACCAAGCTGTCTTGGCTCTTTATAATGTGGCCTTCTGAGACTCAAGAATAATCTCAACTAGGTTACTTCTAACTTGAATTATTAAGCTCTATTANAAATGATCGTGTTGCTGATAACCCTGAATAAAATATATCAACTATTAGTGGTATTAATGGTCTCAAAATTCTGAATACCTGGATTGTAATCTTGGTTTTACCTTAGGTTCCTTATATATTATTAAAATCAAATTATAACAAAAATAATTCACCTATATTACCTATTTTCCACCCACAATTCACCAACCCCGAATTAAAAATAAAGTTATCCTGAATGGAACATATACATCATTCTTCATCATTCCCTAAACATACAATACAATAAAAAACTTCTGTAGCATTTTCCTTTTTCTAGGCATCCTAAATAAATTAGGTCAGTTTAAAGAATATGGGAGGATAGGAATAGGTTATCTGTAAATATTATGCCCCTTTATACGGATTTATGACATCTTAAATGTCATAAATGTCACTTTATTTTTTCTAAAATTTATTTTATGGGTATGGGCATTTCTGTCTGCAAATATGCCTTTGTAACACATATGCATCAGAGGAGGGTGCAGGATCTCCTGGAACTGGAGTTACAAATGGTTTTGAGACACNATGTGGGTGGGTGCTGGTAATGGAACTGGGGTTCTCTGGAAGAACAGCCAACGCTCATAATCAGATAAATTCTCTCTAACGTCCCTTTTATATCTCTATTGCTATCAAGGTACAAGCATACCTTCATGGTGTTTTCAATCAAATATANAATGAATGGGTAGATCTCAAAGTTTCTGATAGGGATTTAGAGGGATAATTCATCAGACACTTAGATGAACATTAGGTACTTACAGATAGATGTTGTCAAAAGTGCCATCTTTCTCACAGATGTTTAGGACATGATTTAGCATTTTAGTTCCTATTAATAAGACAATAGATAAGTAACTTTACAAATCAACCTTGAAATTTGACATCTACTTGCCATATTTATATTTACTAAATCCTGACACGGAATTAGAAAACAACCAGACAGCNATTATTTCCCCAAATTTTGGTCTCACTGTGTAAGTTACATGTTTAAAACCACTAGAAGAGGACCTTTTTATTACCAACAATTCCAGACTGATAAAATGTGAACAATTTCACGGGGCTTCCAAATGAGTACTAAGCAATATTTTTCGTTTAAGTTTTCACAATTCAATACCCTCTTCCCAGTTTCTTTCCGTTTTTTTGTTTGTATTTTGAGACTAGGTTTCTCTGTTTAGCTCTGGCTGTCCTCGAACTCAGAGATCCGCCTGCCTCTACCTCCCAAGTGCTGGGATTAAAGGCGTGCTCCACCAACTCCTGGCTTCCCATTTCTTAAAACAATAGAACAAAACACCACATAATTTTACCTATTCCTAGTCTTCGGTAAGGTGCNAGGCATCCTAGTGTCATGATGTAAAGTCTCTTTTGATTCTGTGAATGATCCACTCTGCAGCACACTGCACCTACAGCTATATCATTGAAATACGCTGCCACAGAAAATACAAACANGTAAATTTCAACATTGTATTTAATCAGTTCCTTTTAAAAACAAATTAAAGTTGTTATAGGCATCAGATTTTAACCACTAATACTCTGAAAGTATCAATACCCTTAAGACTTACATCGTCTGAGGAAGGTTAAGCTTTCTCTGTAATAGTTAAATTAGTAATAAACGCACAGGCTCACAGTAAATACAAAACATTTAGGAGTCAGGGAATTGGCTCAGCAGATAAGTGATTGCCACCAAGCTTGGAAACCTAATTTCAACTGTGGAACTTACAATGGTGGAAGGGTTGTTTCCTTATGTCTATATGTGGTCACTGTAGCATATGTGCCTGGACACGCACACACTCACACACACACTTTTTTTTTAAAAGAACAATTAGTATTTGTTTTTAAAAGTCAAATATTCAATATTGATCTTTCTCAAAAATCTGTAACATTCCAATTTCCTTTGCTTATAAAATAAGGAGCCTGTATTAGTTGCTCTAATATTAACAAACATAGCTTAAGAATACAAATTTTAAAACGGAGAAAAACATACCAAGTTTTGCTAGCTCGCCAACTTCTAGCACATCCTTGTAGAATTTATCATTATAGCTGACTGGAAAGATGACCTGGTTCAATCTCTTCAACTGTTTAATATTGTGTGGTGTCACATCCCCCAGCTCGATCCGGCTACTGGAACAAACCAAAATGTACTCAATAAAAGATAATTACCTTCATTCGTTAAGATAATATTAAAAGGGTACCAGGCACTTTTGCATGGTTGACAAATTCAACCCTTTTGTTATGACTTTATATTCTTAAAACACTACCACTTATAAGCAAATCTTGACAAACGTTCAATCAAAATTCTACTTATAGTTTTTATACAACTGTACACATTTAGGGACAAATAAAGCATGCACTAACCAAGAAGGCCAGAATATTATCCTTTAATAAATGCTAAAATTGTTCTTATAGCTAATAGTTTAAAATGCAGATACAGCTATTATTGATCAANTAGACTGACAATACCTAATATTAACAAAGGGATAGCAAATGGCATTTCATATACATTGCAAATGAGAATGTAAATTGGTATATTATTTCATGAGGACAATCCAGAACTAAGTATTGGGAAACCTGCCCATCTCCTCTGCCTATGTAAGTAGAAAATAAGTCAATTATGAAAAATAATTTGCACTTATTTGTTGAGAACGTGATGCAATAACAAGATCAGTTATAGAAACGATATTAAGAATTCATTCCAAGACACCTCCACTGTTTCAGCATAAGAATTTTAGTAAACAGAAGGAGTATCTGGGAACTTTGAAAAATATCAGTTTGAAAATTACCTGTGAATAATGCAAAAGTAGTATTTTTAAGAAACCACACGTAATCAAAGCAAATCATTCTGTGGGTATAAGGGATGAAAAGGGAGCTCAAGAATAACCAGTAATGAAACTGTTTTGCCTTGAAAAGTGGTCCACATCAACTTTTAATAGCTCAAATAAGTTTTACTACATACTAAAAACAAACCTGTTAAGGCAAATNCTGCTGGAAATCCACACAACAGTTAATTCCTAATACTAGCAGCGCTATCAGTAGACATNTGAAGACATCTTTTCTTGTGCTGAGATCAAGCTCATGGTCTCCCGAGTGCTAGGAGTTACAACCACAGCCCAGTTTGCCTTCTTTTTCTGTTTAAGACTAGCTTTATTTATGTGTATGAGTATTTAGCTTGTATTGAGTGTATGTACATTTGTGCCTCGTGCCCATGGAGGTGTCAAATCACTGGAACTGCCATGTGGTTNCTGGGAACCAAAAGTAGCCAGGTATCCTTAACAGCCAAGCCATCTCTTCAGGCCCATGCCTTCTTAGAAATTGTTCACAGTGGATGGTAAAAACAACAAAAACTACTAAGACAAAATAAAAACTAAGATAACCAAGAGGTCAGAAAAAGAAATGTAGTTCCTACTTGGTGGCAGTTGGAGACCATGGAGACAATGTATGCATGTAGAGATATATCATATTTGGAGTGTGAAAACTGTTAAAAGAAAAATCTAAGCAAGAAATAATGAGCATAAAGCATTTACTGGTATGGGGCTGGTTAAATAAAACACTTGATCTGTATTAGTTAAAAAAAATGGTGTCATAGATCATTTTATGAAGAAAAGAATGAACACTCCAACTTTATGTGCTAATCCATCCTCAATAAATATAGACAAAAATATTTGAAAGGATTAGTTTTAAATGTATAATAAAAATTGTAGATAAGCTTAATTTCTGAAATGTCGAACAAAAANAGCAACTGAAAATTGTAACAGGACCAAGGAAAAAACATTTGTAAAACTGATATACCCAGACCTGAGTAAATANGATGCAGCACCTCCTCACCTTAGATTAGAATCCGNTAAGGTATTTTACTCTGTAATGTCAAATTTGGGTAACATTTTGCTCACTAATGTAAAGAAATTTAATGTTCTACTTAAGCAACCTGGAACTAGAACACAAAACATAGTATAATAAAGTATTCTTCTTTTAGTCATTTGTGAGAGTTGTAAAAAGCTTAGATTTACTTTAGCCATTTTGTTTCATTTTCTATTATGTCAGTTGTATTTACTGCATATTCTCCATATTTTTTTTTTAAATCTGAGTATGTGAATCTACTGAGCAGCCACACTGGTAGGTTCATATTTTCCCCCCAATTCTAGCCACTTAAGTGAATATAGTCTGTTCCCAAGTGTTTAACAGCTATAAAGAATCCCCTGTGTAGGAATCAGTCATGTCTTCTCTAAGTAGGCACAGAGCTCCAAGTTTTCCCTTCTTTAAGGTTGAAGTTTACTTAAAACTTTGTTGTTGTTTTATATACAGTGCTAAAGATTGAACCTAGGACCTCATGGTACCAGGTAAACCTGCCAAATCACTAGCTCTTAAAACATTACTAAAATCTACTGGATTCACTTCCAGACCTGTCTCTTATACACATCTAGATGTGTATAAGAGACAGGATTGAACCTAGGACCTCATGGTACCAGGTAAACCTGCCAAATCACTAGCTCTTAAAACATTACTAAAATCTACTGGATTCACTTCCAGACTGTCTATCCTTCACAACAAACCAAAAGAAACTTACAGGTACTATTATCTTGTAAAACANAGAAACTCACATGTAGCTTACATCTCGCCTATACTTGCTGCTCTTTTACACTAATGTCACAATTGGGTGAAGTAATTATAACAAGCTTATACTGACTACACTGATTACATCACTTAAAAATTACTTCATTGAGTTTTAAAAAAAGTCTTGACCTTCATGTTTTAACAACATGTGAAAAATCACATTATGAACTTTACATGTGAACAATATAAGAGTTACTTAAGCAATCAGTATGTCACACTAGTAAAGGATACATAAAAGAGATTAAGGTTTTTAAATTTTAAAGAACAATTTCTGGAGCAGGAGAAATGGACCAGGGCTTGGTTCCAAGCANCGGTGTCACATAGCTCACATGTACTTCTTTTAAACTATTCCCTGTAGCTCCANGGAATAGAATACCCTTCCTCTTCTGGCCTCTACAGACATCCCCACAACATGTAGCTACATTCACACATAAAATTCACTCTTAAAAGCAGGAGACTATACAACAGATGATTTCTTGGTAAATGCCATTCAAGGCTGTTACATTGCATGACATACCTTTTACCATTAAAAACAATAAGAAGAACAAAAATCAACTTCCCTCTATCTTGAAAGTCCAATTGGGTGTGTCTGTACATGGCTGTTATCTTGGCTACTTGGGTAGCTGAAACAGGGGGATCACTTGAGTCCAGGACTTGAGGACCAGCCTGAGCAACACAAGGATATCTCTTGATACACAACACATTTCTTGCCAACAGCATATACTTGAGTCCTATTTTAATATGGCAACTGGAATGTTGTTCCAGTCAGATTTAATGTACTCATTAACTTAAGCCAATTTCAAGTCTACCACCTTAAAAGTTTTTGTTTGTACTATTAGTTATTTTACCAGGTATTTAGGACACCATTTTTCCCTCTGGCTTTTTACCTTGAAAATTAACCTTTTGTTGTTTGTTTTTTGAGACAGGGTTTCTCTGTGTGACAGCTCTGGCTGTAATTAATACATATAATACAGTTTTTTGTCTGAATCTGTCAAATGTTAATGAACTAGACATTGTTAATGTAATTCTTGACTGTATATATGTATATACTTAATTGTACTTATTGTATATAGATGTCTTAGATAAAAAGGGGAAATGTGGTGATATTGTGTGTCCCCAATATACTGTGCCCCCTAATAAACTTATTTGGGGTCAGAGAACAGAACAGCCACTAGATCGACATAGAGGCCACACATCTTTAATCCTATCACTTGGGAGGCAGATTCATCCAGATTTCTGAGTTCAAGGCCACACAGAAAACAGCCAGGCATGGTGACACACACCTTTAATCCCAGGAAGTGATGGCAGGAAGCAGAAAGGTATATCAGGTGTGAGGACCAGGAACTAGATGCTTTAAAGCTTTTGGCTTTTTAGTAGCAGTTCAGCTGAGATTCATTCTGATGAGGACCTAGAAGCCTACAGTCTCAGGAAACAAGATCAGCTGAGGAGTTGACGAGGTGAGGTTAGTTGTGGCTTGTTCTGTCTCCCTGATCTTTCAGAATTTACCCCAATACCTGGCCCTGAGTTTTCTATTAATAAGACCTTTTAAGATTCTGTTCACTACGCTGTCCTTGGTCTCACAGAGATCCACCTATTTANGTGTAATNGTACCTTGTTATGATGAAAAGATGGTCATGGCCCATCTCATTTCTTCCTCTATGTAACCTTAAGGTATAATTTATGTATCACAAAATTCACCTTTTAAAAATATAGAATTTGGGCTACAGAGATAGTTTAGAGCACTTGTTGCTCTTGCAGAGGGCCTAAGGTTTGATCCCCAGAATCCAAATGGTGGCTCACAACCAACCATAATTCCAGTTCCAGAGAATCATATGCCCTCTTCTGATCTCCACAGGTACCAGGCACACACATGTCATGCACAGACTAATGTAAGCAAAACATACATGAAACATAAAAAGTCAAATAATAAAAAATATAAAATTCAATGTTATTTTTGGCTATGTGCAAAGACATACAACTATCACATTAATTCACCTTTGGAATAGTCAGTCCCATCACATCCAAAGGCATTTATACAATCTTATTTCCTATTCCCAGCCATCAATGAATCTGCTTTCTCTTTCTATAGGTATTTGCCTTTTCTGAACAAAAGACCATGAGTTCAAGGGCTTACAGCAAAAGCAATGTATTCATTTATAGATCAGGTGGCCAGAAATTGGAGAATACTTTCAACAGGTTCACAACCTCTTGGGTCTAGGAAAGAATCCTTACCTATTTTAGCTTGTGACAGCACAAGGCATTTCTTGGCTTTGGACAATCTAACTTTATAATCTTCCCCACTTAACAGGTCTACATTTGTCCTCTCAGATGCACATTAGTCACATGACTTAGGATCAATTCTAATCCAAATGACCTCTTAATTTCATCATCTCCCAAACTCCTATTTCTAAATAAGGCTACATGCTGAAATTCTATGTAGGCATGAATATTTGGTAGGTACTATTTAAATTACTATACCTACAAAAACCTTGATTTTAAGTTCAGTGAGAAACATTTTTCGACATTTGAACCCAAGATATATAATTATGTTACTTTTAAGCCATGGAATTTGAAGTCATTGTTAAACTGATAACATAAAATCAATGCTATGTTGTCTCCCACGGTGGCTATACCCTTTATATTCCTACCAATAATGTACTAAGGGGTTCTTTGGTTTTCTATACCCTTGATAACAATTTCTAGTGATTTAAGATNGATTCTACTCATTAGAGTAAAATGATGGTTCATCTGCACTGCCTTCACTGCTTGAAACACCAACAAAGGAAGCAATACTCTGTTCTAAGTGACTCCATATTGTGTGAAACAGTGGTTTTTTCAGGCTATATCTTGCCTTCAGGAGTTCCATTTTGAGAGAAAAGGATGACTATAGGCCCTAGGGGAACCCCAAAACTACACTACCTGTAAGGCACTACCTACCCAGCACAAACTGGGAGTAGAAAGGGAGTCTCCCTATAAATTTATTGAAGTATACTGAGATTGTAGGGGAATATGAATGTATTAACTAAGGATGATTAAGCACACCAGAGAAAGGGGTATAATTTCCTCCCCTAATCCCCATAAAGTGATGGACAATGGACATCTACTGTGATAACACAAGCCCCACTCTGACCTACCACCTTATATACAGGTGCATGAGCGCATCTGCGCGAGCACAGGGGGGAGGGGGGATCAACAGGTAGGGGATTTCAGACTGTCCCTGGAGCTTTGGCTTGGTTTGGTCTCCCTGTCTACTCAACCACCTTCTTGTCTACCTTTTCACATTTCCTGTGTCAGACTCTGCTCAGTCTTCCATCTTGAAGCTGAACTCAAAAACTGGACCCCAGCAGCAAGTTCCTGGTTTGGTTTGCTAATTATCAATACAGATGCTTAGCCCACTTTTGAAACCTGAACTTTGCTGTAGCCTAACTTGTGTCCATTATGCAAACCACATATATACATAGATATATAGGCATATTTGCTATAGGCTATGTAATATTAGCCAACATTGACAATTTAGTTGGGAATTAAAGAGCTTACATTGGTCAGGCATGGTGGCACACAACTTTAATCCCAGCACTTGGGAGGCAGAGGCAGGGGGATCTCTGTGAGGTCCAGGCCAACCTGGTTTATAAAGCAATTCCAAGTCAGCCACAGGGCTATAACAAAAGACCATCTCAAAAACAAACAAACCAACAAACCTCCTGCATTCACTAAAGTCAGACTACCTGGCAAACTGCTGCCATTGAAATTGCTGAACTTTGTGAACTTAATGTTCCTCAATGAATTCCGATATTGTGAAAGACAGAAATGTATTCATCTATTTATCTACTATAACACTTTCATAACAAAAACCTTCAAATCTTAACTTTTCAACCTCCAACTCTGTAAGTCCTCCAATTGGTAAGTCTGCTTTTGGTGTGTATCTGTACAACAAATACTATGTGTATGTATATATGNTACAGACATTTGTGATAGAAATTAAANCCAAGGTGTTTCCACTGAGCCTTCATTCATCCTCAAAAACTTAAAGAACAAATTTACTGGCAAAATTCTGAAAGACCACAAGATGGAGATATGACTCCAGAAAAAATGGCCCCCTCCCAAGGTCTGACTTAGTTACACAGGAAAAAAAAAAAAAAAGGCAGAGAAAGTTCCTATACCTGCTTATTTGTTCAATGGGCACAGCATATCCTGGCACAAAATTTTAACAAGTCAGTCATTTTTTTGTTCAGTATTTCACGTTGAAGGTGCCTTAGAATCCACTGGGCCCATCCCGCTTCCCTTCACAAAGATAAAAACCAAAGCTCCAACAGAGAATATGCTCACAGTAAACAGCTATAAATAAAGCTAGAATCAGGCATTTCTAGGAATTTTCTTTACAGTAAGATCAGTCTTATCATATTCCCTCGAAGGAATCTATTCCTCAAGGTTAAAGAGAAGATGTGATATGCTCTGATAAGGGTCCATTTGCATCGAACTCAAAGCATATTTAACAGAGGTCAAAGTATGACTAAGGTCAGTAAAAAAATTTCAAGGCATTAAATTTTTTTTCCTCCTGACTAGTAGGAATCTTAATCCAAACCTTGTCTTTTAGTAAATGGCACAAAAGGTCAAAAGCAGCCTGGCGGTGGTGGCGCATGCCTTTAATCCCAGCACTC
>LZPO01055091.1:66343-78052 GCA_001675575.1 Neotoma lepida | reverse complement strand
AGAGATCCACCTGCCTTTGCTGGATTTAAAGGTACACACCACCACATGTGACACCTGATCTCACTTTTATGTTGAGGTAGGGTTCCAATAAGTTGTCCAGACTGACCTTGAATATGTTCCATACATAGGGAAACCTTGTTNGATTCCTACCTCATCCTCCCAAATAGGTGACATTACAGGCTTGTGCTACTAGGACCAGCTAAAATTTTGTTTTATTTGATCTAAATTTAAACATTGAAATAATCCTTTNGTCTTAAAATTGCTTGAATATCTTACACGAAAATGCTTTGACTTACTCATATAACAAAGTTGTTTGTTTAGTTGTATATGTACTCTTGGGCTTAAATATGTAAGTACAGATATTTTCTTTTTTAAGAAATAGAAGTAAAGGACTGAGTGGTTGCATAATCCTGAGGTCTAAGGAAATTTCCATCATCACAAAGTGATACTTAAGTGTGGAGGGGAGGCACATTTTTATGGTAAACATAACTAATTCAATTTGTCTAAATACTTAAATGTAAATAAGATATTTTAAATATTATAAACCCAGGAAGACTACCTCCAAGTTATGAAAGGAAAAAATAGACATATGAAACTATATAGCAATAATTTTGTAGCAGAAATGGAAACAAATGGTTGAAAGAAAACACTTGAAATACATACAACAGATGAAGTAATAAAATCTTACAAATTTAAAAAAGCCCACCTGATAGGACCATACATAGAGAAGCATGTAGTCAGAAGTTCACAGAAGAAAAAGCTTAACATTTAACTAATGTGAAAACTAACCTTACTTGTAAATTGATACATTAACAGTGAAATACTGTGTCTCCGACTAGTAAAAATTAAATGGTAAACCATACTAGCAGGGATGTATGGGGAAAGACTGTCTCATAAATGCTAGTAGCGAAATGAATTGTTCTTTGTTGATTTTGTTTTGTTTAGTAAGCAAACAGTATTAGTCAGTATTAGAAATACATGTATTCTCCCACTAGTGTCCATGAAATCTTCTCATTGGAAATAAAATCACCAGTAAGCAAACAAGAACATGTTTGTATGGATGCTGATTGCTACATTGTTGACAGTGCCAAAATCCTGGGAATAGAGGAACACCTAGTAGTAGAAGTATTATGCAAATTATAGTACAGTCNTATTCTGAAATGTTGTGAAGTCATTCAATAGTAGGAGTTGAATCTCTCCTGGTAACTTGGAAGGATTTCTAAATATATCCTGAAAAGATTTCCAACATGTACTTTAAGTGATAAAAGCAAAATATAGGGAAATGTATATAATAAAAGATTGTATCTTTATAAACAATATGTAAGACATTGTGTGTTTTGTGTGTCTTGTCAACACTGGAAAGGAGGAAATAAGAAGAAAAAGAGGTAGAGAGTATTGGCAATAAGATATGAGTACGTGTTTGCACATGTCGGTATGTACAGTGAATTATGGGAAAGGATGGTAATCAAATGGTTAGTGGTTGCCCCAGAATGGCTAGATAAGCATTCCTTTATGTTGTTTCCATTTTTTTACAATCAACACAGTGTTTCTGTCAGTATAAAAAACAAAACTATTTACATTTTTAAAAAGAAACAAAAGGCCAGGTCGGTTAAAGAAGAATTAACAAGATGAAAAATAATTTTTGAAGTGACTAGACATGGCAGTTACTTGAAATTTTTTTTGTTTTAGGTATTGGAGAAGGAAGTGAATAAATTATCCTTGTAACTCCATAAATTCTTAATTTATTTGTGATAACCATTGGACACCTAATAAGAATTGTCATGTAAATGTACCAAAAAAGAGATAGATATTAGCAGGTAAGGGTCAAATTGACATGTTCCNTTGGTGTTGGTACTAAATGNTCCAGCATGTTCCATGCCTTGGGGATGTAGAGCATATTGCACAAGTGTACTTTCTGTCACCTGACTTAATCATATGACATAATCACTGTAAGGACTTGTAGTCTACCAGATTACAAGGATGTTAACGTTTTTGTTTTTGTTTTTTTCTGGCTTTCGAGACAGGGTTTCTGTATGTAACAGTCCTGGCTGTCCTGGAACTCTGGACCAGGCTGGCCTTGAACTCACTGAGATCTGCCTGCCTCTGCCTTCCAAGTGCTGGGTCTAAAGGCGTGCACCACCACCGCCCGGCAATTAACTTTTTCTTTAAGAAAACTTCAAATAAAGCAAAGTTTGGGGGATTTGGTGAGAAGCATGCATCAGTGGTTAAGAGTGTGTACTGTTTCTGCAGAGNCCTGTATTCAGTTCCCAGCACCGGTGTTGGGTGGCTTTTGACTCCAGGTCAGGAACTCTGACCCTCTTCTGCCCTTCACCAGGCCTGCCATACACATGCACATGCTCCCATACAGACATATAAATAAAAAGAAAAATTGAAATCTTTAGAAAGCAAAGTTTAAACTATTTGCAGGTAATTAATACTCGATTTTATTTGTTGATTTATTCTATTTTGAAACAGAGTATAGATGTGTAACCCAAGCTAATTTCAGACTTGAGCCCCTGTTGTATCAGCCTCCCAAATGCTGGGTTTAAAGATGCGTGCCACTGCATACAGCTTGATTTCAATGCTCTTGTAAGAATTAGAAGTTGATACATCGTTTAAAACCATTATAGGAAATGGCAGATGGTTTGGAGTTGTTTGTCTCATACTTAAAATATCAATTTTTATATCTCATGCTGTTTTTTATTTAATGTGTGTGTGTTCTGTATCATAAACTGTACAAAAAAATCTGCAGTACTTTTAAATTAAATGGGCAATACATGTATAAGCATGGTGAAAATTACACATTAAGACATTTCTGTTGTCTTACTAGCCTTCCATCCCATGCATTTGTCCATCATGATAGTACCTTTGAGTAGTATTCTGAGCCTCCCTCTTTTCACTTAGCAGTGTTTTCCTGGAGACTTTTCACACTGATCCAGTTAAAGCTTCCTTTTAAATGCTAGTTGAGTATTTAATTCCTCTGATGAATCATCACTGTCATACGGTACATTGCTGGGAGATTGTTCCTGATCCCGGCCCTTTTTGGATCCTTTTGCCTCCGCCTCTTCAGCAGATCCTACCAGCATGTGCCACCACAAGTGGCAAGGCCTTTTCTTAATACTTTAATTGTAATGACTCATGGAAGCCTCACAGCAACCTTCTAAGGTGACGCTTATTCATATCCCCATTTACCAAATGAGGAAAATNAAGCATGTGATGGTTAAATATTCAATAATACAACTAAAGCTGATAAGTAGTAGAACTCGGGATTTGAACTCAGGAAGTATCTTTCCAGATATTACTGTTTTAATGCCATTAAGCATACAAAGTTATATAGTTTTTGAATATTTTACAAAGTGTGTGTGAAGGAGGGTGGTTTGTGGAAGTCAGGACAACTTTATGGAGTTGATTCTTTCCTTCCACATTTAATGTAGGATCTGGGACTCAAACCCAGGTCACTAGGTTTGCAAGGCCTGAGTTGTCTCACTGGCCCCTAGTCTCCACATTAATGGACATCCCAATCTTTGCATGAGAAAGTAGTATAATAAATATGAAGACATTTTGTGCACATACAGTAAACTCCTAGAAATGGAATAGCTGCATGAAAAAAAGAATGACATTTTTAGTTTTGGTAGGTATGACCATGTTGCTCTCCAATTAGGGATGCACAGGAGTTCAACTTTGTCCTCAGTGATTTGCTTGAAAATGTCCTCAGCCATTTAGCTTGAGTATTTAGAAGACTGAATTGCTGANTGATTTTGACTTTCCTGAATTATGTGTGATCTACCATTGTGATAGNACACATTTAGTTATGTAGAACCTGTATGATAATTTAAAAATAAGACATTTGGGCTTATGACTTTTAAATAACATTGAGTATTCTGGTTACAACTTAAAATGCTACTTATTTGATTTATACTAGAGTTTCATTATTTTAAATTGGGATTTATGTTACCCAAAGAGTAAAAAACTATAGTTCTTAATAAATGTGAAAGGTACTGACTTTATGTGTCAAAAGAATTATGTAAGACATTTCAGTTACATTCAGTAAACAGCTGAGCATAATGGCCTGAGTTTNGAGCAAGTCTTGAGTCCCAGCTTTAGGTAATACCATGAACCAGTGAAGGACTTCATTCACATTAATTACAAACTCCATAAATTTTTTGAAATGTAATATGTTTTAAGAGTCTTAAGAGGAAGGTATGCTGATTGACACCAAAGTCTTTGATGTGATTCAAAGCAGAAGCTCTTTTTTTTTTTTTTTTTTTTTGGTGGGGCGGGGAGGGGGGTGTGTTTTTTGTTTTTTTCCAAGACAGGGTTTCTCTGTGTAGCTCTGGCTGTCCTGGAACTCACCTCATAGTCCAGGCTGGTCTTGAACTCAGAGATCATCTGCCTCTGCCCCCTGAGTGCTGAGATCAAAGGCATGCGCCACCACCTCAGCCAGAGCAGAAATTTAAAGCTAGGAATCTGCTCAGGTCTCAGCCAGTAAACCTAAGGGATTGAATGTACGTTTACAGAACCTGCTATTGTTCACTGTTGTGTGTTTACAGAACCTGNTATTGTTCACCGATGTGTGTTTGTGTGTGTTTTAAACATGATCTCATCCTTCCCAAGACATTGTACTGGGAATATGAAGGGTTGAGGAAACAGCCAGAAATAGAGATAATTAGGCTGTGGGTAACATATTACAATCAAGACTGCCTTAAGTAAGAGCAGCACAAAACAACAAGAGATAGTTCTCACTCTGTCTCTGCCTTTTAAAACCACTGAACTAACTATACCAACATTATATCCAAAGTATTAGAACATAGCCTGGGTTCTATGACAAAACCTTCAGCCTCATTGAGAATAGGGTAGGATCTTCCTAAGTCCTCATTCCAAGATATTATTATTTTGGTTTTTCGAAAAAGGGTTTCTCTGTGTAGCTTTGGCTGTCCTGGAACTCACTCTGTAGACCAGACTGGCCTCGAACTCACAGAGTTCTGCCTGTCTCTGCCTCCCAGTGCTGGGATTAAAGGTGTGTCCTACCATGTTTGAGTTCTTACCAGCATTAAATGTAAGTTCCTGTTTCAGTTCTTACCAGCATTAAATGTAAGTTCCTGTTTCAAATCCTTACTAATACTACCTTGGTGTATCTTAAATTTTTAGTCATTCTAATAAGCATCATGGTTTTAATTTGTATTTTCCAAGTGATCATGATAGAAGGTATCTTTTAAAATAGTTATTTGCCATATGTGTGNGTATGTATATTAATTAAGTCTTTTGCCTCTTTTAATTAAACTGCCCTTTAATTTACATTTTAAAATTTGTATGCATATGTATATCACAGTATGTGTTTGGGGGGTCAGAACAACTTTGGGGAGTAAATTCTCCCATCTTGTGTGTCCCAGGACTGAAATCAGGTCATCAGACTTGGGGGCAAATTCCTGTATCTGCTGTGCTATCTCACCAGCCTTGTCTTCTTATTCATAAGTATTAAGTATTAAGTATCATGTGCTTTTGGATGGGTAAGGAAGAGGGAAGGATCTGGAAGGAGTTGGGGGAGGGGAAACCATAATCAAAAAATATATGAATGAAGAAAAATCTATTTTAATGAACAAAATTATAAAGAAAAAATTGGAAAATAAATATATGAAGGGAAAAATCATTACTTTTCTAAAAATATATTAAGGTGTTTCAGTTCAGCTTTAGAAATATTTCCTCACAGTAATTTCTCCTTTATTTTATNTTTTGAGAAGTAAAATTTTTTACTTTTCTAAAGTCTAGTTTATCTATTTGCTATTTGTCTATGTTAAATTAACTCTGAAAGGAACATTTTGTAGTTATGGGCTTGACATTTAGGCCTACCATCCATTTTCAGTTGTTTTTGTTTGTTTGTTGGGATTTTTCAAGACAGAGTTTCTCTGTGTAGCCCTGGCTGTCCTGAACTTGCTCTGTAGACCAGGCTGGCCTCAAACTCACAGACATCCGCCTGCCTCTGCCTCCCAGAGGATTAAAGGCGTGCACCTCCATCCCCATCTTCGGTTAATTATAGTGCAGGTGTAATGCAGGTTATATGTAGTGCAGGTATGGATTGAGGAATTTTGGTGCTGGCTTTTGTTCTTGTATGTACATATCCTTTTAGTCTGCTGCCACTTGTTGGAGACATAGTGGCTCTCTGCTGAATTTATACTTCTGTCAAAAGTCAGTTGTTCATTTTTCCATCTATGTATACATAGCCTTCTTGAATTGAGTGTAAATTTTTAAATAATACTAGCCCAAATAATAGACTTTAGACTCTGTATTTATTATTAGAGAATCATTTGTGTTCTAATAGTTTAAACCACTAAAATTACTAATAAAAATATAACATTTAAATTTTTAATAAGTTAACATACTTAATAAAAGGTATGTTCCTAATATTTTAAGATGTTTAATAGTACTTTTATTTCAGAAGTTCATTCTGTGATANTGTTTGGCTTCAGCTTTGGCCTCAGGGAAGTGCTGATTTTAAAATCTTGGGCATTGGACATTGGACCAAGCTGTCTGTATTCAGTCCATTTCTATCAGTTTCCTGTCAGTGAATAGGAGTTCCTGTTTCACTCATGCCTGACCAAGACTGTAACTAAATAATACTCGACATTTATGTCCTGTGTAAGCAGCTCGGCTGCTTCCTAACAAAAGCAGGTGCCCCTGTTTTCCTGGCAGTTACAGTCCAGCAGTCAAGACAGGCATTGTTGATCAGCTTGCTTTCTGCTTTTCTGTTTCCTTTTAAATTTTTAAAATTACTCTGTGTGTGTGTGTGTGTGTGTGTGTGTGTGTGTGTGGTGGGTGCATGTATGTCCCCAGCAAGCATATAGATACTAGAGAACAACTCGTAGGAGTCAATATTCTCCTTCCACCTTGTCAGTGCCAGGGAGCGGACTCAGTTTACCAGATTTGAAGGCAGAAGCCCTTACCCTCTGAGCCATCTCTCTGCTCTGCTTTTTAGTTTCTTGAAATAGGATCTTAGTACATAGCCCAGGCTAGCATTAAACTTGAGCTCCTCCTGCCTCATTTTCCTAATTCAAAAATTAAAGAAGGGTGCTACCACACCTTGATTTGTTTCACAGACTTATAATTACAGTAATGGTTAATTAAGTGTTACGTAATAGCAATTTTGAAGACTAAACACATACCACATTAATTCCTTAGCCAACCACACCATTTAAAACCTCTATGAATGACCAAGTCTTTCTTGACCCACAGTCAACTTAATAAATAAACTGCAGCTGTTACTAANTGAAATATACTTGGGCAAACCATTAGAAATGCGGATTTCTTGCCCACTGAATTGAAAAATGTCTGTGGACTTTTTGCCATAGTTGTGTATTTCAGTTTAGGTTATAGAGGTTCTTTTATCCATATTAGACACTGTGCTGGTTAGTTCTAACTGTGAAGTTGACAACCTAAAATATATGGAACTATGGTCCTTCCTAATGAGGACTTATCTAGATAGGTTGGTAGTAGGCATGACTGTGGAAGATTGTCTTTATTGTTAATTAAAGTAGACAACTGTGGGCTGCACCATTCCCTTATGGTTCTGAACTGTGTCAGACAAGAGAAAGCTAGGTAAATACACGCAAGCCAGCCACATATGTGACACCGCCTTCTTGACTGTGAATGTAGTTTGACTAGTCACTTGAGGTTCTGCCTTGATGTCTCCTCAATGACAATGGAATTGTAAACCTAATAAGCCCTTTCCTCCCTAAGATGCCTTTGGTCAGGATGTTCTGTCTCAGCAACAGAAATGAAACCTCTTTACGGGCTGAGCTGCATATTACTGAATTGCTTCTTTTTAATGATTATGGGTTCTTCTTTTGACCATCAACCCAGAACCTCCTCCCTTTATCTTCTAAGGTAACTAACTCTTCAAATGATTTGCTGCATTAAATCTCCATTGTCCTAAAATATTACATGATACTTTTTAGTTGTGCATAATTTAATCCCATGTGCTGTATTTGCAATATGCAGAAAGAAAAGGAATTTATGACCACTTCTAGAAATGCTTTAAAAATGATTGTGGACAAGGCTAACAACTAAGCTTTAACCCATTTAACTGGTAAAATTGAAATTCTGTTCCCAGTTTATGTCATCATTTTCAGAAATGCTTTTGTTTTGATACAAGGCTGAATTAGGAGTGTGTGTGCGCGCGTGTGTGCGCGCACGAGTGCACTTGTATGTCATCATGTTCACTGATTCCACTAAACCAATTTGCCTCCTGTAATTTTGTTGTGCTTCTCTGCTCTTTGACTCCTAGCTTTGTCTATACATTTCCTTAGAATTTTTAGTAATTTTCATAAACTATTTCACTAATGACCTTAAGTTTATCTTCTATTCATTCTTTTTTAATGATACTATAAAATGTGTATATAATGTATAATATCTATTCCTTGAAACTCTCTTTTATTGTTATTTTAACCAATTAAGTAGATCAGTAAGGACAACAAGGACCCAGAACTTTTTGTCCTTCTATGTTGTCATCTGTAGCAAGGTGGCCTGCCTGCCCAAATTAGCTCCCTTCAAAGTCCCAGACTGTTACTACAGTCAGACATTCTGTGCAGATGACCAGCTGCCAAAGGAGAGTGTTGTTTCTCATAAGCTGTGTTTTCTAAAAGAGAAAAGAAGTTACTCTCAGAACCTCCTAAAAGATTTTCCTTGCCTTTTATTAGTCAAACTATCCCAAACAAGCTGTTTCCAAGCAAGGCATTGCTAAAGGAACTGAAATTACCATGATGGACTTCCCAAAATTTGAACCAAGTTTGGGTTTAGGTTTTATTTGCAAGAAAAGAAGAGGAATCTAGGTATGTATAGTGAAATAAATCTTTCATATAAGCCAGGCAGTGGTGGCATACACCTTTAATCCCAGGACTTGGGAGGCAGAGGCAGGTGGATCTCTGTGGGGCCAGACTGGTCTACAGAGTGAGTTTCAGGACAGACTCCAAAGCTACACAGAGAAACCCTGTCTCAAGAAGAAAAAAAAAACAAAAAAAAAAAAACTGCCATATAGCATTTCTTTTTCTTTTTCTTTTCTTTTCTTTTCTTTTTTTTTTTTTCTGTGTGTAGCCATGACTGTCCTGAAACTCATTCTGTAGACCACGTTTGCGTTGGCCTCCAGATCTGCCTGTCTCTCAAGTACTGGGATTAAAGGCATGCACCACCACCGCCACTTGCCATATACTATTTCTATTTCTGATAGATCTGCTGAGCAGATAAAAAATAGATGAATAAGAAAGTACTTCACAAAATGACTAGCTTGCAGTAGTATTTTGCATTAGAAGTGACCAAAGTAAAGTTTTTAATTGGAATTCTATCTATTCTATAACTTTGAGCAAGCATAAAAATATTAAACAGGTTAAGGTGCTTTTCTCTATGAAGGAAAATTGCAGATGAAAATAAGGAGATGTAGGGTCAGGCTAGGTAGCACATGCCTATAGTCCCAACACTCAGGAGGCAGAGACAGTAGAATTATAAATTTGAAACCAAGATGGGCTGTAGACAAAATGAGACCCTGTCTTTAAAGTAACTCAATAAATAAGAAATGGAGCAGTGCAGACCTACCTACCTGTCCTATTTGATTGTTACTTACCACATACATTGGATACATACAATTAAAAGAATAATAAAAGAAACTTAAGTATTTGGTTGAAATCTTCTGGATTTTTTTTTCTTTATAAACAAAATAACAAAAAAGCCCTGTGCTTTTCAAAGAGTTTTTTAATGAGTTAATGTGTTCTTTTTCAAATGATACATTAAATAACACTTCAGTGTCAGTGAAGTGAGTCAGATTTGTATGTGAAGTACCTTGGAACCTTAGTATTACCTGTTATATCACCTTCTTGTCTCCAGCCCAAACTACGGCAGTAAAAAGAATTGGTTCTAGAGAAGAGACATTCCTAGATACAGCACACTAACCACTGGTAGTTTAGAGTGTGTGTTATAACACAGAAATGGGAAAGCAGCCTCTGGTGTTACTTGTCACTGCAGTGTTCTGCAGTGCTTGTGGGGGAGAGACTGATGACTCATTAGTCAGATGGTCGCCTCTACTGCCTTCTGGATTGTTCCTTTTATACAGCACAGGTTCTTTTTCTTTTTCCTTTTTCACAAATATGGTGGGGACTATAATTTATGATTAAGGGTATCTTAGTTGTAAATTGTATTTGCTTTTTATCCTTAGTGTATGAGCCCAGTAGCTAAAGATAAATTTTAATGTAATCATTGAGTTGGTTTTTTGTGAGTGTAGCTGTGTGTACCCCATTTTCTCCATGACTCTGGGGGGTAGTGCTGGAGCTCTCTAACCCAGGCACTCCAGCCTGCTTAGCCAGTGCTGTATCCTGTCATGTCCCCAGCACCGCTATTCCTCCATTTCTGTTTTGTGTAACTAAGAACAGCAGGGATAACTATAGAAGGAAGGAGTTTCATGCAGCATTAAATCATAGTATATTTGCACCTTCTGCTGTAAAGACTTGGGATAAGATTAACTCTTAATCTATTATGACTTTTAATTTTCCTATTGAAAATGCTTTAGAAGATTGTTTAACATTTTAAAATTATTTTTATTTTTAATTGTTTATATATGTGTGTCTGTATGTGGCTTTGTGCCACATGTATGCAGGTGCCCAAGGAGCATGTGTTGTTCAGGAGGCCAGAGGCTTTGGATCCCCTGGAACTGGAGTTACAGTGGTTATGAGTCGCCTCACGTGGTTTCTGGGCACAGAAATAGATGCCACTATAAGAGCAGACTGCCCTCCTAACTGCTCAGCCACTTCTCCAGGCTGTGTTTGACACAAACCATAAATATTTAAAGTGTAAAAAGATTTTACTGCATGCTTTTAATCCCAGCACCTGAGAATCAAAGGAGGTGAATCTCTGTGAGTTCGAGACCAGCGTGGTTTAACACAGTGAGTTCCAGGATAGCGAGGGCTACACAGAGAAACCCTTCTCTCTCTCTCTCTCTCTCTCTCTCTCTCTCTCTCTCTCTCTCTCTCACACACACACACACACACACACTCACACACACACGTGTGTGTGTGTATGTCAGATGGAAGCACAGCTGTGCATCTGCTGACAAGTTGTCTAGAGGTAAATTTGTAGAGTGGTCACTTGGGCTTTTGATTTGCTTATTATCCTGTTTGGTTGGTTTGTTGGTTTTGTTTGTTTGTCAAGACAGGGTTTTTTTGTATAGCCCTGGCTGTCCTGGAACTCACTCTGTAGACCAGACTGGCCTTGAACTCACAGAGATCTGTCTGCCTCTGCCTCTGGACCACTGGGATTTAAAGGGTGTGCCACCACTGCCCACTGTCTTATTATCTTAATGTTATTCCTTCTAATGCCTAGTATATGCCTGGAATGTTTAAAGAAGAAGAAGAAGAAGTTTAAAAGTATAGGTCACCAAAATTTCCGTAGTGGCTATATTTATCCAGCTGACTGATAAACCCACAAGACGGCTGACTAATGAACAAACCCATTTATTTCTTTCCATTAATCATTGTTCATATGTTTGAAAGACTCAGGCTATAAAAGATACTGTTTGGCCTCATGAAGTTCTTCAAAGGCTTTTCTGCACTCCGGGAGAATTGAGCTGTCTACAGGAAAGCACTACTGTGCAGTCTGAGGTGTCCTTGTCACTACTGTGCAGTCTGAGGTGTCCTTGTCACTACTGTGCAGTCTGAGGTGTCCTTGTCACTACTG
>LZPO01055091.1:48260-60874 GCA_001675575.1 Neotoma lepida | reverse complement strand
GGGTCCTAGCACCTACACAGTGACTCACATCAGCCTATAACTCCAGTTCCAGGAGATCCACCACCCTCATCTGGCCTCTGCAGGCTCCAGGTATGCATGTAGTACACGTACATACATTAAGGCAAAACACTCATAATATTTTTAAAAATGAATGAAGCATTGAAAAGTAAAGGAGAAGTCAGTATGTCACAATTGAAATTGATGCTTAGAGCAACTTCATGAAAAAGATGACATCTGCATAGAGTCCTAAAGGAGGTACTGGGCTAGGTCACCTAGTAGAAAAGCTCTTGAGACAAAGGCAACAGCCTTCACAGAGCTCTGAGACTTTATGGAATGATTCAAAATAATTGGAGAGGAAGTCAGGGGAATAATGGGTGGGGATATGGGCATTAAAAAGGATAAATAAATCATTGGAAATTTTTAGTATTTTCTATAGAGTATGAAATGTAAAAATGCAATTTGATTATTATAACATAAAACTGTGTTATCCAAGATTGAGGTACTTTTAACTAAATTTTAAGAATTTTATGTTACATTTTATTCTGAAACAGTATTATAACATGAGAATATACCATCTATGCTAATTCTTTTGTTTTAGAGTTTGTAATTATGGTTTACTTTCTTTTTTTGCTTTAGGTAAATTAACACAATGGATTTCTCCAAACTACCCAAAATACGTGATGAAGATAAAGAAAGCACATTTGGTTATGTCCATGGAGTGTCAGGACCTGGTAAGTCATAGGTAGTCATGTAAGATGTAAGATGCCTCACTGTGATCAGTGTCTTTCCAAGGTGCCTTGGGGAGAAACACAACTTCCGGCTGATCCGAAAAAATTGTTTGTTTCTTCGAGATCTTGTAGTGACGAGAATGAAGTAATGAATCATCATAATGGTTCAATCATGTACATCTGATGGTCTGTCATTGAGACACAACTTTGTGATACTATGCTTGTTAGGGAAATATAGCTTAAGTTTTTGTTAAATTTGAAATTTAAAAAAAGGCTTTGAGGTTTATAGCTTTTAATATACAGTGCCTTATGTAGAAGTGATGGGGATGTCTTTCTGTATGCTGTGAATATATGTTGCTCTGATTGGTTGAAAATAAAATGGTGATTGGAGAAGTATAGGCGGGATAAGCAGACAAGGAGAATTCTGGGAAGAGGAAGGCTGAGTCAGGAGACGCCAGTCAGCTGTCCAAGAAGCAATATGTAATGGGACACAGGTAAAGCCACGGAACACGTGGTAACATATAGATTAATAGAAGTGGGCAGAGTTTAAGTGTAAGAGCTAGTCAATAATAAGCCCGAGCTAGTGGCCAAGCAGTTATAATTAATATAACCCTCTGAGTAATTATTTTATAAGCAGCTGTGGGACTGTGGGGCCTGGTGGGACCCGTACAAAACTTTGTCCTACATATAATAAATATTCATTTGGTCTCTATAATGACCTCTAGAGCATTTCTTAGTAATGTTAGCTTGTCATCTTTGTGTTTATACATCTATCTGAATGATTATTACAGGTATCTCACAACTGGTTACTTGACAGAAAGTAGTCTGATGGCCTGATACTGAGAATAGAAAGTAGTTTTAAATTTTATATCCTGGGGCTGTAGAAGTGGCTCAGTAGTTAAGAGCACTGGCGCTCTTCCAGAGGACTCAGGTTTGACCCACATGGCAGCTCACAACTGTCTGTAACTCCAGGGGATCTAACACCGCACATAAAGTTACATCTAGATGTGTATAAGAGACAGAACTCACAGAGATCCGCCTGCCTCTGCCTCCCGAGTGCTGGGATTAAAGGTGTGCGNCACCACCGCCCGGCTTAAAAACTTTTATATCCATTTTGTCAAACCTTATATTTTAAAATAATCATCTCATTTTAGTATTCATTTTTTTGTTGACTATCCCACTAAAAATGTGAATTATAGTTCCCTAGGTACAACCTGCTCACTGTTATTTTTGTTGGTGACATAAAAATTCATCTTTCCTTTAAGTTTCATGCTTAGTTCTTGTCTTCTTTTAATCATAGTGAATGTGATGACATCTTCTTGGTGTTTCACAAATGAAGACTTAATTAATGTGCCCCCACTTTTTTCTCTCCAAGAATTAAATGAGCTTAGGCTCATTGGCAAGAAGTAAAGAGTACACATTTCATTGGTTTTGATGCCTTTTTAATTCCTAAGTACTTCTAAATAGAGCAGTGGTTCTCTACCTTCCTAACTCTGCAACCCTTTAACACAGTTCCTCATGCTGTGGTGACCCCCAACCATACAATTATTCCGTTGCCCCTTCATAACTGTAATTTTGCTACTGTTATGAGTTGTACTGTAAATATCTAATATGCAAGATATCTGATATGTGACCCCAAAGGAGTCGCAACTCACAGGTTGAGAACCACTATAATAGAAAAAATGGTATCCTTTGGGGTTTATGAAATAGGATTTTTTAAATTAATTATCTGATATTTCAGGACATTTTAATTCTTCTTATATTTTACATATAGAAGTAAATAGGAAATGAAAAAATCTTCAGTTTTCTAGAGCAGGTTAATTAAATATTTATCCTTTTATACTGCACTAATCCCTATCACATAGTTGTAATCAGTTGTTATCACAGGCTAAGTATTAATAATGGGTTCATTCTTACGCATTCCTACAAATGTGTCAGCCTTCTCTTCCTTCCATAAATTAATTTTTGTTTGCTAGACAGCATGGTCCAAAATAGCAAATTCTAATTCTGGCTCCTGCTTATGAAAAACAATTAAAAATAGAGATTCTTTCTTAACTGAAAGTTTATGCAGTGGTGGAGGCTTGTTATAAACATCCTGCTGTTTAATAAAAGGAATTATTTATGTACATGTGAGGTGGTGGTANTATTTCAAGACAGATTTCAAGTAACCTGGAGTGGCCTTGAACTTGCTGTATATAGCGAGGCCGACCTTGAAACCCAGATCTTCCCGTCTCTGCTTCCCAAGTGCTAAGGTTGCAGGTGTATCTGGCTATGTATAAGATTTGTGTTTTAATTCCAGAATTACCAGTTTATTAAAGGTCCTAAAGTTCCACATCTAAGGAAACTTTAGAATCACTGGTTTAAAGTAATGAAAAGCAAAAATCTTGCTGTATTGTTATCTTTCAAGGGATAACAGCACAATAAACTAATTACTGTCTGACTTTCTAAAGTTCTTAATTCCAATGTAAGGTGTTTGCTTGTCTGTTTATTTTTTATGGTTCCAAATATGGTTCCATATTTTTTATGGTTCCCTTCNTTGCATGTATTAAAGTAANTTGGGTTGTTCAGAATGTACTTCAGTACTACAAGGTAAGAATTTTCACATGGGACTTCAAGTGCTTAAAATAGTTTGCTTTTGTGTTGCATTAATCAATAACCTTAGCCTGCAAGTTTATTTTGTTTCCTTCTTTGTATCATGTACTAAAAATATGTCTTTATGTGACACTGTAAAGGTTACTCCATAGTGGAGGTTTTTCTTCCTTATGAATAAATGAGAAGGCATGCTACTGGGTTTATAGAACGTTGAAATTAACTGTAATTATTCACAGAACTTTGGGTCAACAGTCTCTTGTTCTTTACAGTGGTTACAGCCTGTGACATGGCAGGTGCAGCTATGTATGAGCTGGTGAGAGTGGGTCACAGCGAGCTAGTTGGAGAGATTATTCGATTGGAAGGTGACATGGCTACCATTCAGGTGTATGAAGAAACTTGTATCCTTTTTCTGTTCAGTTTCCTGCCGCTTCCTGTGTGTCAGGGTTTAAGGGTTTAAGGCAAAATTAGAAGCTGTAGTAACAAATGACAATGCATGAGAGATGTACATATCATAAAGGAATATACTCAGGAAAGAGCTGCTGGGAATTAGTGCTCTTAATTAAGAAATTGGAATTACATTCTGAATTTTCATTGTTCTTAACATTTGGTGTCACAAACTTCGGGGAATACAGTTGGAAATTTGTTTAGAAGATTTTATATTGCAGAAGAAAGCATAAGTTGAATAATATTATGTGGTTAAAATTACCCAGTCATGAAATTTATTTAAAGTAATAAATAAATATAGATCATTCACCATTCTCAATCTTTAATGAATAATATATTACATTACAGCTTTAGCACTAAGAAGTCCTTACTATGGGTTGCTACAGTATTGACTTTTATGCATAATACCTATTTCTAATTTACTATGACAACAGAGGAGGGGCTGATAAGATAGCTGAGCATGTTGGTGCCGAGCCCAACAAGATGAGACTGATCTCTGGGACTTGTGCAAAGTGGAAGGAGAAAACTGGCAGTACAAAGTTACCCTCTCCTTCCCTGCTGC
Source organism: Neotoma lepida (assembly GCA_001675575.1). NCBI lineage: Eukaryota > Metazoa > Chordata > Mammalia > Rodentia > Cricetidae > Neotoma > Neotoma lepida. The sequence continues at coordinate 56,548 of LZPO01055091.1, read as the reverse complement.
ACTCATGCACACACACAATAAATGAATGCTAAAAACCTTTTTTCAATAAAAATGTAAAGAAAGATACTTGTAAGCCTCACAGAGCATTGCTCTTGAAAACTCATACGTCTTTTAACTTAATTCTCAAGGTGAACATTAATTCTTCGGGGTTTTAAGCAGATTGTGTTTTCATGCTGTTCTAACAAGCATGCTTGGAGGTAGCTGGCTACCCTGTATGAGTAGTAGGTGCTAATGTAAAACAAAANCATCTAAAAAGGAAATTAGAAGTCTGTGTGTTCATGTGTGTGCAGGTACATGTGCGTGTGAGGACACATGTGGGTGGAGACCAGAAGATAACCTCAAGTGCCACCTAACATTTTTTGAGACAAGAGCTCTCATTTTGCATGGAGCTTGCCAAATAGGCTAGACTTGCTGGCTATCCAGCCCCATGAATCTAATTCAGCCTATCCAGGGCTGAGATTGGAAGAATGTACTTTTTAATATGGTTTCTGAAGATTGGATTCAGATCCTCATGCTTGCAAGGCAAGCACTTTAATAACTGAGCTATCGCCCCAGTGCCAAATTAGAAGCCTCTTAGGCATGAAATCATGGCGAAAACAGTTTTAGGGGTGTATGTGTGTTTATTGATACACCTTTATTTATCTCTTATCGAGTCACTTGAAGAACAGGTGGAAATTAAACGTAGAAGCTCATACATGGCAAGCACACATNCTAATATTGAGTTGTACCTCACCCCATAGTTATTCTCTCTTTCACATGGCTTGTAGACATAAAGTTAATGNGAATGTATGAACTGACAATACTCCCTACATTTTTTGGCCTCTATCTGGCCAATTTCAAGAAACATATAACTACTTTGATAGTTTCTTATAATTACTGTGTATTTTTTTNTACTTTATGGGATTCATTAAGGCATTTTTATACATATATTGTATGCGGACATTTCTTTCCAACCTGCCAATTCCCAAATAACCAACACAGAGACTTAATATTAATTACAAATGCTTGAGCAGTAGCTCGGGCTTGTTACTAGCTAACACTTACATTTAAATTAACCCATATTTCTTATCTATGCTTTGCCCCATAGCTTGGTACCTTTTCTCAGTACAGCATGCCCATCTTGCTTTTCTCTGAGTCTGCTGGCAACACCAGACTCCTCCCTTCTCCTTCCCAGCATTCTCAGTTTGGCTCTCCCGCCTAACTTCATTCTGTTCAGCTATTGGNCAGTCAGCTTCTTTATTAAACCAAGCACAGTGACGTATATTCACACAGTGTATAGGAATATTCCAAAATATATATATCATTATACTGTTTTCTNATTTAAATCACATATCTTAACAAATACAAGTAAGTATTGACCCTTTCTTCCCATAAGGTAGCATATACTGTTTTTTACCTGTTTACTGTTTTAAGATATTTGGATTGCAGAAGACGGTAAATATGGTAAAATGTTAATGATGTAATCTGGAGAAAGGAATTTTTTTTTTGAGAAATTCTTTGAACTTCATTGTAGATTTAATAAAATTCGTATCAGATACTGATAATAAAAATGCATATTTTGAAGACCTTTCTACCATAATTCATAGATGTTCTTACTCCTTTTTTATNGCTATGTGTAATTCCAGCATATAGGATTATCATGATTTTGTAATCAATACTATACATTTTGATGATTTATAGCCTTTCTTTTAAACAGTGCTACAGTGTAACCATTTTTAATTTTGNAAGATATTCCTCAATTAANCTCAATGAAAGTTGTATTGATTGTACTGTTAACAAATACTATTAAACAAGGCAGATTCACTATCTATGCTCAATTTTAGGCTTTTTCTCCACTTTCTAAAGCATTTCCTTAATTCTCAAAGTTTTAAATNTTTTGTCTATGTATCTGTTCTCTATAGAAGACTGCTGTTCTTTGGTAGTATGTTCGAAACGATGAATGAATGAAAGGCTTTTGCTTCTGACCTGTGACTCCTAAACTGTGCAGAGGCACTTGGGCAGCTGCAGAGACTCGGGCAGTGCCCAGGACATTCTGAGGTTCACACAGGACTATTAGATACTTCATCAGACATGACTAGCCACTTACAGTATTTGGTTGCATTACATTCTCGGCACTGGCATCATGAATGTTTGCAAAGCTGAGATTTGGTGGCTACTGGGCTAAAAATCCAAGGAGATAGTCATAATTATGCAGTAGGTTCCCAGTCTTACTGAAAGTTATACAATATCTAAAAAACACATACATCCTTCTCTTCATTAGAATTGTGATATTTAGGACTGAAATTGATTCTTTTTGTTTCCAGTTTACACCTTATTCTTTCATTGATACCCAGTTGTTAGGATATACACATNTATTCAAGTCTTTGGATGTGGTTGTTTAATAACTAGAAGTGATAGGTGTATCTTTTGGTCTTAGACACTGGAAAATATTACTGAAATATCAAGGATATGGGAAACCATGGGAACTTAAATTTTATCTCCTTAAATGTCATGCCCCTTTTAAACTGATACTTCCTATTAATAGTATCTTCAGACTTTTGTTTTAAGTTTTCCTCAACTGCTGCTTCTAGCTGGTGTCTCTGTTGGAGACCCTGTACTCCGCACTGGTAAGCCCCTCTCAGTAGAGCTTGGTCCTGGCATTATGGGAGCCATTTTTGATGGTATTCAGAGACCACTGTCGGATATCAGCAATCAAACCCAAAGTATCTACATTCCCAGAGGAGTAAATGTGTCTGCTCTTAGCAGAGATATCAAATGGGAGTTTACACCAAGCAAAAACCTACGGGTATGTCTTTGTAACCAGGATACGGGTATGTCTTTGTAAGCAGGAATCCCTGAAGTTGGTGAAAGACTAGAATGTGTATTTAGTGAACTATTTTGTACTTAGTCCAAATAAACATAAACTACAGGTGTACTGTCTAATTTCTAATGCATTTATTGTACTATGGAATTAATGCTTTATTTATAAGTTAGGCAAATGATTTAAAGTACAAAAGTAAAGGTAAGTCTACTTTTTTATTTGAGCATTAAAGAGTGAATGCATTTGTTCCTTAGGTTGGCAGTCATATCACTGGTGGGGATATTTACGGGATTGTCAATGAGAACTCACTCATCAAACACAAAATCATGTTACCCCCACGCAACAGAGGAAGTGTGACTTACATCGCACCACCTGGGAATTATGACGCCTCTGTAAGTACTGCTTGGGTTTTGTCCTACACAGCAGCCTGTTCATATATGGCAGTTACCAGTTCCATACCCTAAAACCGTTAAAGCATTTCTAATAATTTAAATTTTTTGTTATTTATTCATTTATTTTACTTATTTNTATGATGATAGGGAAGAAATCTAGAGCCTCGCATATGCTAAGTAATCACTCTACCGCTAAGCTATATAATTTTTTAAGGGTGATTTTGTTTTGACATGGATTTGAGAATACAAGAAGCAGAATATACCTTATAAAAAAGAAGTATGACATTTTCCTTTCTTCTTAACTGATGGATTTGCCTAAATCTCATATTCATGAGGATTAGAATAGACTTTGATATTAACTGTCAAAATCACTATTCACATAATTAATTATATAATAGATTATGAGAATTATTACTTTAAGTANACTATTGTTTTTATTTCTGCTTAGCGGCTACACCTCAATCTACTGATATTTTTAACTACCGGCTGCACCCCACGGCCCACAGTCTTACCCCACCACAGCCTCGTAGGATTTCCCTTCCTGCCAGCACTGGAGCAGCTGTTATTTTTATCTAAGTTGTTTTATTTACCAATAAAGACTTGGGAGTCAGATGTTGGGGTGAAAACCTGCTAGATCAGAGAAGCTGAGAAGCAGCCAGCTGACTTTCCTTTCCAGCCAGAGACCCAGCAAGAGAGCAAGCCTCCTCACACCATCCCANACCAAAAAGACCATGAAACTCTAAGTCCTTCCCTCCTCCTTTCTGTGTCTATCTATCTGTATTGCTGGGTCCTCCATACTTTCTATGGCTAATTCTTGTCAACTAAGTCGCCACCACCACCACCCCACACCCCCACCCCNGATCCAAGGTAAATTTTATTAACACAGTCTTGGAGTTTCATAGCACAATCAAATATCCTGCAACAGTGCACCATTTATAACTTAATTTATTAATTTTATTTATGTCACATAATGTCAGACACAATAGACTCATAGCAGTCTTTGAATCTGAAAATAATTTTATTGAGAAGACCATGATAACATGTAATGTCCCCCAAGTAAAATGCAATAAGCAGTTTTTCAAAAAGTATTTGACAAAAATAAGTGTGTGCTTTCCAGTATACAGAGAACACACATTGGTTTGGGATTCTGGGGCAGGCATCTAGAGTTCACTGGCTTAGAGACTTGCTCATTTCAAGTGGAGGAATTGCTCTAGACAGACCGTTCACGTGTTAACCAAACTACAGGCTTCTCCTAAAGTTTGGAGTTATTGGAAAATAATTGAAACAGTCTGGATGTTCATAGATGCTATCCTAATATCACTTCCTTTTTAAAATATGTTAATAAAAATTAATATTAAATTTTGGGGGGCTTTTTTCTTTTTTTGAGACAGGGTTTCACTGTGTAGCTCTGGCTATTCTGGAACTCACTCTATAGACCAGGCTGGCCTCGAACTCAGAGATCCTCCTGCCTCTGAGTGCTGGGATTTAAGGTGTGTGACACCGCTGCCTGGCTTTATTTTGGGGCTCTTAACATGTACTTTTCATTAAAGCAATATAAGATTATTATAATAAAATAGAATGAAAAGTAAGTGTGAAACCTCCACTTTTCCCTAATCCAAGGAGCACTCGTCATTTTAAGACTTTCCTGCACATGTATGTGCAATTTATGCAGCTGCTTACTGTGTCATGTGCTCCTTTCCATAAACCTCTTACCACATTGTTTTATTACTCAGTGAGCTGGTAATGCACGTAGTATAAAAAGCATGGCCATCTGTAAGACACATAATAGAAAGTGTACCTCTCTCTTCTTACTTGTTCAATAGCGCTGTTCTATCCACAAGAGGAACCTGGGGCTGCTTACATTTTGGGAGAACCATTCACAGATTTAGCCACCCTAAAGTTCTCCTGTTTTCATTTGTTTGCTTGTTTGTTTTTTACAGGATGTCGTCCTGGAGCTTGAATTTGAAGGTGTGAAGGAGAAGTTCAGCATGGTCCAAGTGTGGCCTGTGCGTCAGGTTCGGCCTGTCACTGAAAAGCTACCAGCAAACCATCCTTTGCTTACTGGCCAGAGAGTTCTTGATGCCCTTTTCCCGTAAGTTTGTGTGCCACCGTTTGCCCACAGGTTACTGCATGTACCTGTCTTTTCATAATCTTTGCAGATTTCTAGAATCCAGTGGACTCTGTGTGCTGCCAACAGTAGTAATTTATAGTGCGCTCTNTTCCATTTCCTTTGCATAGAAACCTTTTCTGTTCTGGTGCGAGACGTGGGGCTTCACTGTATTCTGCTATACTTTCTACAATGACATCATCATTTAATTTCCAGAAAAGACCCGTTTCTTCCTCAACCTCACATCACTAAACTTATTTTTTAAACCAGCAGTGCTCACTCTGCCATGGACCTAAGTCCCCAGCCCTCCTNGCACTCCTACTGAGGCTCGCACTCTTCAAAGTTGCTCTTCCTGTTACTTCCCATAGCGGTCTCTGCCCTTTGACTCTTTCTGGTCATCGCCTCCTGTCTCTANAGCCTTCATTATTCAGATTAGACTCCACAGACTAGTTCTTATGAACAGTTCCTAGTGGTCTAGTAAAACTTTGTATTCTGTCAGACTCACCTGGCAAAATCCCAGCTATGAGTCAGTCCAGCTGTTTCCTTCTGCTCTGCACATACCACTGAGAAAGACCAAATGATCCGTAGAAATGGATTTCTACACACACTGCGTGGGCAGTCCTTCTGCTATCCCTGCTTGTGATTCTTTGCTCTCCTCAGCAGCTGTTGGTGCTGCTCTACATATTTCAAATATCCAACTCCATTCTTCCTTCTTCCCCTTTCTCCTTCCCTGAGAAATCGGAGACTAGGAAGTTTGGCGCTCCTTCCGTTTCCCACGACTAGTGCCCTTAATGCACTTTCCACCTATCTCTTCTTTCCCCTTCTGGAGTTTATCACGTCTCTTGGCTCCTCAAGGACCTCTCCCTCTCCTGCCTTTTTTCATATGTATCCTATTTAGTGAAAAAGAAAGGGAGGGAGGAGGAGAAAAAGGTATGCTTTACCACGTTTATCCTGTTCTGCCTGTCAACCACTTTCCCTCATCTTCACGGTCAAATTTGAAAGAATGCACATGATGCCACCACTTCTCTCACCCACATAAATTCACTCGACCCTGCCCTTAGCATTGTTAGTCCCTTGAACTGGTCTCACTTGTGTCAGCTTTGTTCCCATACTTGATCAACTTTAAGAAATAAATTTCAAACCAAGCATGGTGGCACACATCTTGAATCTGAGCACTCAGGGAGGCAGAGGCAGGCAGATATCTGTGAGTTATAAGCCAGCCTGGTCTACAGAGTTCCAGGACAGCCAGAGCTACACAGAGAAACCCTGTCTTGAANAAAAAGAAAGAAAGAAATTTCAGTATTTTTAAATTCCTCACAACTTTGAATATTGTATAAGCCCTACTCTCATCTGCTCACAACTCCTGTAAGCTTCAGTATTTCTTAGGCTTTTTTAGGATGACCTTATTATTTCTTCTGACTACATTAACTTTATGGTAAGATAGGAGTTTCGTAGACCTTTTTCTACCCCCTCAGGAAATACGCTTCAAATGTTGTTTATAGTAATCCATGTGCTGTCTTTCCATGAACAGACTTGTGTAAGCATGAATGTCATTAGTGCTATTTTGTTTATCTCACTATTTCATATAGCTCTTCTTCAGGTGCCTTATGGAATACATTTGCACTTTCCATGTACTGTAAATGATAGAGTTGGTTAATGATAATAAAATATTTGCTAATTTGTGTTTTGTTGTTTTGACACAGTGTCTCGCTCTGTACCTCAGACTTTCCTGGAACACTAAGTAATTCAAGCTAGCCTCCAATCACGGTTGATCCTACTGACTCAGCCTCCTAGATGCTGGGGCTACAGGCATGAACTACCACATCCATCTTTTTGTTGTTGTTGTTTGTTTTGATTTTTGTTGTTGTTGTTGTCTTTTAGGTGTGTTCAAGGAGGAACTACTGCTATTCCAGGTGCTTTTGGCTGTGGAAAGACAGTGATTTCACAGTCTCTGTCCAAGTATTCCAACAGTGACGTGATCATCTATGTAGGATGTGGTGAGAGAGGAAATGAGATGTCCGAAGTTCTCCGGGACTTCCCCGAGGTCTGTCTATAGAAAACTTCACATAATCTTGTAGGAAGATACAGCATATCAGCTGTCATTGGCAATTAATAGTTTTATGCTGGGTAAAGAACCATGCTTTCAGTTTTCAAGATGGTTTTGAAGAATTTTAAATGAATATTTGTGATTAATTTGTATATTTAAAGAAAAAGGAAATGAATTCTTCAAAGTCAAACACCTAGAAGTTTCTCATCTTTGTTCTCACTTGAGAAAGATAAGAGGGAAACAATAAAGCATTTATATTTAGCTGGGTGTGGTGGCACATGCCTGTAATTCCTGTATTTTGGGAGGCAGAGCCAGGAGAGTCAGTAGTTCAGGGCTAGCCTGGAGTACAGGAGACAATGTCTATAAAAAGAAACCANACATTTAAATATCTAAGCTTTACATGGGCTTTGTGACCTAGGTTACTGTAGTAACATTTCCTTTTTCACAAAATAATGGATTTCCTTTGTTCACTTGAAATGTCCAAATGAAATTGTCCATTTGTCAGACAGCACTGTGGAACAAGGAAGAGGGGTTGGCATGACGGGGGATATANTTAGGGAATTCTGACTAAAAAGATTAAACATGAACAAGTTAAAATCTTTTTAAGTGGGGGGAGAAATTAAAAAGTTAAAATGTTATTCCTAGAAACTGGAGGCTCACTACTGGATTTTATACCTTTAGCTCACTATGGAAGTTGATGGTAAAGTAGAGTCAATCATGAAGAGGACAGCACTGGTAGCCAATACCTCCAATATGCCCGTGGCTGCAAGAGAAGCCTCTATTTACACTGGTGAGTTAGGAGTTGGAATAAAAGAACTTATCACCTATATTTAAAACACTAGCACTCAATTTTTCCTTTCCTTTTTCACAACTTCACTCTAAATAACTCCCATATAATCACATTGCTAACTTTTTAGAAATACCTAATTTATTATGTATATC
>LZPO01055091.1:33237-47819 GCA_001675575.1 Neotoma lepida | reverse complement strand
ATAGAAGCACAAATTCTTATAATAGTGAAATGTTTCACTAAAGCATGCCCAGTGATTGGGCAAAACCAAAACTTATTTTATGCTACAGTCATCCTAGGGTCCTTCCTGCTAGGTAGCCTCCCTAGCAGGAGTTCTTAATCTTTGCAACACCTCTCCAGCCCCAAACATAAGATGGTTGTAGAGCTGCCCCAAGTGGCATCATTGTCATCTTCTTTACCCCGTCCTCTCCCTCACTTCCCCTGCACCTCCTACCCCGCCTTCTTGTTGTTGTTCAGCACATCCAGGACCTTGCACGTACTAGGCAAGCACTCATGAGCTACATCCAAGCTTCCAGTTCTCTTAATGATCATAAAACAATACATTTGCCTTCTTTTTAATGATTCATTTTATTATTAGTCTATATTTTAACATACTGTACTATATTTAAATATATTTATGCCTCTGTAACTATTTTAGGGGACATAAAGATAAGAAATGTGGTATACTTGTGCATTTTCCTTTCATCTTTGCTCTTTCAACTGTACTGTTTAGCACCTTCATTTCTCCATTTTTAGGACTTANTAATGTTCTGTTGGGTTCTAAAACAATAGATCTGATATTACGGAGACTTTGACCCTCACTAACTGGAGCCAGTGTTCCCTGGCTATCTCTCCTTATTTCTTGTTCAACTAAACCTGTCTTTTGGAAGTTTTTGCAAGAAAGNCTCATAGAAATCTTTATTTTCCTTGAACTCTTGTTTCTTAAGTCTCTAGGTTTTCTTTCTGTTGCCTTTAAACTTTAACAGTTGTTTTCTAAATTAAAATTATTGGACCAATATTTTTTATAGCCTGTTATTTTTTACTAATATATGTGTACTTTCATAGATTTCATGATTTATGATCTACTGGGTTAATATAGTAACATTCATTTTCATAAAAATGCAGGCTTCATTTCTGAAGGAAATGCCTGTCCAAACCTTAATAGTGGTTTCACTGAGTATAAAATTCTTGGCTCAATATTATTTTGCCTGAGAACACTTATTTAAGCATTAAATATTGGGGACAAAAATCTCAGACTGATTCTCCCCCTTTTAGAGGTGACTTTTTCTTGGCCCAAGGAATTTCTCTTTAAGTCTGAAGTCTCATAGCATTCTTAGGACATATGGCAGTATTGATAGCTTTGATATTTCTTCCTAAGCCATGAACCCTGTCAGTGTCTGAATGTATTTTTTATTTTGAAAGACTTGGGAATTGTATCTGAAAACTTTTCTTCCAATTAGACATACTGAACCTCCTTCCTCTGGTCTCCAGCTCTACCATTTCCTATCCAGGCCTTTTATTTAGACTTTCATATGTACACAAAATAAATGGTGTTTGTTCTTAGTGTTGCTTCTAATGACGCCTTCATTTCTATAATAGGTGGTTTTCTTTTTCTTCCAGGTCTTTGTTGAGTTCTGTAAGCTTATAAAGCAGTTCATCTTGTTAGGCACTCTCTGAGATCTTATTCTGTGGAAGGATGCATGATTAAGATTTTCTTTTTAATTCACTGTGGTCACGATTTTCATCTGTTCTTTTGCCATCACTGTACTTCCTTCTATATTGTTTTCATTGAAGAATCCTGTACTGATCCTTGTTACCATTACTCATCTTTGTAAGAGATGGGTGGAACTGGCTGTGACTGGTACAGGGGAGCAGGAATTCACGGTTACTTGTGAAGTTTGTTATGGCATGCAGTTGTGTAATTACTTGACTGTTTCTCTTCAGTGAACAGCAAGCATTGATAGTAATTCTTTGTCCTCTACCCTGCCTCACCCATGTTATGTAATGGAAATAGGGAGTGCCTGCATGTGTTGGGTTTTTACCTCCATCTTTCTCCTTCTCCACCATGCCAAAATGGGCCCAAGGAACTTCTGCCACTGGCCATTTTGAGTTTGTATAGCTTCAGGTGAATTCTTGATACTACCTCACATCTGTATTTGTTTGCACTTATTTAGATGGTATTCCTTGTTATTTTAGCCCAGGATTAAATGTGTCTTTGCCTTAGACACTGAATTTGTAGTGCTGTCTTTTTTTTTACTTCATTCTTTTATATGGCTGCACTTTCCCTTTATACGGAGAAAGCACAAGCATAATCTTTTTAAAAAGATACTTGTATTTTAAGTTCCGGGTGGTGATGCTTGAGTGCAGTGTCTGCAGAGGCCAGAAGAGGGATCAGATGCCTTGGAGCTGGCTACAGGCCCCTCAGCTGAGTGCTGGGAACTGAAACAGCAAGCTCTACAAGAGCAGTAAGCACTCTTTGACTGCTGCACCATCTCTCTAGCCGCAGTAATCATAATCTAACCAGCATGTTTGTGCTGAACATTGGATTATAGTTTAATTCTGATAGTCATTCAAGTGGTAAGATAACTATGAGAAGGATTCTGTTTCTCATCTCCACTAGTGTTAATTTGGTTAGCAAACACATAGGAAACTTAAAACAATAGTACAGTGAACACTTAAGTACCTAGCACCTGGAACTGATGATTGACATTTTACCAATTGTTGCTTTATTCTATCCCCGTCAGTCTGTAATGTAAAATGAACTAACTTTCCCATGTGTGTGAACCATTTAACAACTGCCTGCTGTCAGTTTTCCTTTGGGACGGTAGTTGTCTTTTATATTGATTTATGAAAGCNCTTTGATCAATGCAGATACTGCTTTTTTTCTAGATCTAGTAGTGCAACTCNCTTTGTTTTTTGACTTCCCACCTCAGCTGCCGCCCGGGCTAGGGACCAAACCCCGTTCCCTGAGTGCTGTCCTCAGCTTCACNCTTGGGCTTTGTCTGAGTTGTTGGCTGTTTTCTTTTCAGTTTTTCTTTGTAGGAACTGAAATCCATGTGTAGGTCATGAGAGAAGTCTTGATTACTTGTGTCTGTTTATCTTTTCTATGAAGTATCTGATTTAAACATACAAGTGTTGGTAGCATCTCATCACAGACCTAAAACACATCTGTGCTTATAAAAAAAGCCTGTTCTAAACATTAGATTGGAATAGCTGTGTGTTTTTAAGCCTAAATATTAATAAGTAACATTTCTTAAAGACTTGTTTCTAAAACTACTTTATATTATATTTGGTGTTTTTTATTCTGAATCATGCACTGTGGTACATAATAAAGTACTGATTTACAATGACGTTTTCTCTTTCTTTGTTTTTGTTTTGTTTTTGTTTTTGTTTTTGTTTTCTCTTGCTAAAACAAAGGTCAGGGCATTAGGTTTGGAGACAATGACAATATAACCATAGCTGTGCATTTCTATTACCTTAGAGTTATATATAGTATATATTTTTGGAAATCGTATATATGTATTTTATTTCCTTTANTATATATAAATATATAGGGTAGGCTTTATTCTATCTTAGTAGATTAGAACTGGAAAAGTTTGGCTGAGATAAACAGCAAAGACCCAGAAACTTTTTTCTTGGTATTTTACTTTCTAGGACAGGGCTGGGTCTGNGAGTCAGATTTAGAGACTTGAGAGAATCCTCATGTCAACAAGCTTAGTTAAAGATACGTGTCTGCTGTGTGGTGCAGACAAGCTGTGCTTGGAAGTTTATTTCAATTAATTGTATAAACAGAGAGTGGAGCATAAACCCTTTCCTGGTTTTTAGAATGTGTAGAGTAGGGTTGGCTGTGGCATCAAAAAGTCCTCAAATTACACTTGTTCACCATAGTAGATGCTGTTTCAAGTGCCGGGGTACTCCTTTTCATTCTTTGCCGAAGCCTGGGCCAAAAGTGACTCTTTGGTCTTCACTCAGCACATGTTTTGTGGGCTTTGAGAAATCTAGAAAAATGCATAACTTGCCTAGTCATGGAACATACAATTTTTAATCACATTCTGTTAGATTGAGGTTGGTTACATGGTATTATCTAAATGGAGAAGATGCTTGGAACTATGGCTAAGTTATGTGCCTAAAAGAACAAACTTGGGGAAATGGCTAATAAGACACTTAATGTCCATTGTTTCAAGTTTCTTAGGGACAAAACAGTCAGTAGTTTGTATTCTGGCAGTGTAACTTACCAGTGTTCTTCTCAATTTAGGAATTACACTATCAGAATATTTCCGTGACATGGGCTACCACGTCAGTATGATGGCTGACTCTACCTCTAGATGGGCTGAGGCCCTCAGAGAAATCTCTGGTCGATTAGCAGAAATGCCTGCAGGTAAGTCTTGTGTTGGTTGTCACTGATAGAATTCTAAGGGCTAGCTTAGAACCCCCTTTTAAACTTTTCTTTTTGTCTTTCAGATAGTGGATATCCTGCCTATCTTGGTGCACGGCTGGCCTCTTTCTATGAACGAGCAGGCAGAGTGAAATGTCTCGGAAACCCTGAAAGAGAAGGAAGTGTCAGCATTGTAGGAGCGTAAGCCGAANTAGTTGCTTTCCTTTATTTAATTGTTTATTTAATCAGTAGAGACATGGGCTTTCTATGTACCCCAGGCTGGCCTGGGACTAGCTGTCTTGCCTTTGCCAACCAAGTGCTGGGATACAGACAGGTACCACCAGGCCTGGCTTAATGCTGTTTACTTCTCAAAAGAAAAAGAAAGTGATTGATTTTAAAGAGAGGCNCTAGGAAAATTGATCAGTCAGTAAAGTGTTTACCGTATAAGCACGAGGTCCTGAGATTGATCCTGAGGACCTACATTGAAAAGAAAAAAGCTAGGCATGTTGGTACATGCTTCTAATCCCAAACCTGGGATGGGGGTGGAGTTTGCTGGCCAGCCAGGCCCACCTACTTGGTAAGCTCCAGGCCCTGTAAGAGACTCTCTCAAAACACAAGGTGGGTGGCTCCCAAGAAACAGTGGCTGAAGTCATCCACTGGCCTGCACAGGCATACCTACCTGGCCCACAGGAGTGGGGGAAGGGGAAGAGAGCATGTTTACCTTCCTCTGGGAGTGCTAGTTCTGAAGTAGAGTTGCACACAGGGCTTCAGAGGCACTTGTGAAGCGACTCAGGCTGTTGCTGTGTCTTTGGGTTTCATTGGTGTGACTTCCTTGGTTTTAGGAGTGACTTTAAAAATTGCAGACATGGTCAGATGAAGTTATATCATACTAAAGACAAAGTATAGATTTACAATTGCCACCTAAAGCCATACTTTATTCTCAGAATTTTCCTATTTCATCTTGTTGATTAGAATATGAAACTAATTACAGTAAATGACTGTCTCATTTCTCATAGTAGATGACATTCAATAATTGTCATTCTTATTTTCAACAAGATTTTTCTTTCCAAGGATCATTTACTTCTAAAGTTATATATATGCAAATATTAAGGCTGGGAAGTGGCTCACTGTGTTAAATGTTTGCCACACTGAATTCCCAGAGCCCACTTAAAACAGGATGTAGTAGGGCACTTTTTGTTTGGTTGTTTTGTTTTTTGTCAAGACAGGGTTTCTTTGTGTAGCTCTGGCTGTCCTGAAACTCTCTCTCTGTAGACCAGGCTGGCCTCGAACTCACTGAGATCCTCCTGCCTCTGCTTCCTGAATGCTGAGATTAAAGGTGTGTGACACCATGCNGGGCTAATAGGACACTTTTTAAATCCCAGCACCCCTACACAATATGGGAGGTAGAGATAGGAGAAACCCCAGAAGCCCCCAAGATGACATATGCAACAGCAAACAAAACTGTCTCAAACAAGGGAAAAGGCAAAGACTGATCCCAGGGTTGTCCTCAGACCTCCGTATGTGTTCCCTGCTATATATACACCCACCTCTGCAAAGCTGTTTCTGTTTTTTGTTTTTCTGCCTTTTTAAATAGGGCTNGGGTATAATGTGCTGCTGGTTTATGTGCTTAGGCATGAAGCTTCAGATTTCATTTCTAGCAACAAAAACAAACAAAATTAACTAACTTTTTTTATAAGTTGATGTTTTGCCAAGAAGTGATGGCGCACACCTTTAATCCCAGCACTGGGAGGCAGAGGCCAGCAGATCTCTGAGTTCGAGGCCAGGCTGGTCTACAGAGTGAGTTCCAGGACAGCCAAGGCTACACAGAAAAAAACCTGTCTGGAAACAAAAAGATAATGTTCATATAAGTGTTTTGATGTCTTTGTATTTCTAGTCTTCAAATATTTGATTATTTTTCATAAACATTTGATTTTTTTTCCCCGAGACAGAGTTTCTCTGTGTAACAACCCTGCTATCCTAGAACTCACTCTGTAAACCAGGCTGGCCTCGAACTCAGAGATCCACCTGCCTCTGCCTCCTGAGTGCTGGGATTACAGGCNTGTGCTGCCACCACTGCCTGGTCATGAACATTTCTAATGATTGTATTTTGTTTTTCATCTAGAGTTTCTCCACCTGGTGGTGATTTTTCTGATCCAGTCACATCTGCTACTCTGGGTATCGTTCAGGTATGTCTTTCCCCCTCTGCCATACTGCAGTTGTGATTTAACTAAGTGATCATCAAATATTTAATTTAGCCACTAAAGAATTGGTAGCAATAAAAAAATGCTTTAATAGCATCCTTAACGTTTAATACATTCTATTTATTCTTAGTTCTCAACAGTTTATAATAAACATAACTGAAGTCTGGAAATACATCCAGGTAGCAAAGTTTTCTTTATGTTACGAGTTATTCTACTCATTAAACTAATTCTAACTGGAGAACCAAATAGGCCCCAAGCTGCATAATGCCAGAATATCACAGTATAGTCTGAGCAGACGGTCCCATCAGAAAGTGGGCAACTTCAGTTTTGAGTGGAGCCTGGCTCCTCTCTCTGCTCTCTTGTTACCTACCTTCTGCATCTGGCTGCCACAAGGGAAAACTGCAGGAAAGGCATATCCACACTTAACTGTGGGCTCCAAAGTGATACAGTTGTTGCACTCTTTTGTTAACTATACTAGGTGAGAGCAAACTTGGGAAATGTGGTTTCTGCCTAGACAGTTGTTTACCTGAGTCAAAGCATAAATGTTAATGGATAGCTAGTCATTAAGGAAGCCTGAATAAAAGATGTCTGTGAATCAGAGCTGTAGTGTAAAACAATGTCAATATGTTTGTACATCTGTATGTAGGAAAAAAATCTTTCTTGGTTTCTGCCAGTATCAGATGAAATCGTAGAGGCTAAATCTATAGTTATCAAAGTATTTAATATTTGCTAAATTTTAGATTTTAAATTGTTGGGGGGGGAGTGGAACAAAGTTACAATGCATAAAGTATCTGAGTGTTTGACCTCAGAAAATGAATGTCAAATATATTTTTTTTTAAAGATTTTATTTATTATATATACAGGGTTCTACCTGCATGTATGCCTACACGCCAGAAGAGGGCACCAGATCTCATTATAGATGGTTGTGAGCCACCATGTGGTTGCTGGGAATTGAACTGAGGACCTCTAGAAGAGCAGCCAGTGCTCTTAACCTCTGAGCTATCTCTCCAGCCCCAAATATTATTTAATTGACTCACAATGATAGGAATGTGAATTCATCAGGACATTTTAAGGATTTTAATCTATGTAAATGTCTGTTCCATCTCAATCAGCCTTTCTTGTTCTTCTGTTCTTATTATACCATAATAATCTACAATTGCACCCATTTTCCTTTTTGCTATCACATTTGATGTAGTTTTAAGGAAATTGAAATAAGTTTGATTTGTGGATATTACCCACCCTGAAAATAGAGAAAGGTGTTTTTTAGTTAAGTTTGGCTTTTGCACATTTTATTCTATTTCAGTTATATTTATATATGCTAATATGATACATAATTGGCCTAAGGAGTTAAAAAGTGCTAATTTGGGACAAATAGATATACTGCACTACTTTGTAAAAGAAGTCTAATTTTTTTCTTTTTTAAATCAGGTGTTCTGGGGCTTGGATAAAAAACTAGCTCAACGCAAGCACTTCCCCTCTGTCAACTGGCTCATCAGCTACAGCAAGTACATGCGTGCCTTGGATGAGTACTATGACAAACACTTCACAGAGTTTGTTCCTCTGAGGACCAAAGCTAAGGAGATTCTGCAGGAAGAAGAGGACCTGGCAGAAATTGTGCAGCTTGTGGGGAAGGTGAGTTAGAGCAGGGACTGTGCTGGGGTGCTGTACTGGCTGCTGAAACTTAGGTATGCAGATGTGTGCCTGCCTGGTATAAACGGCTCATGACTAATGCTGGCACTCAGAGCCTGAGGTGGGGAGAGTCCCACAATTATGAGACCAGTTTGTACTACATAGTAAGTTCCAGGTTATTGTGGGCTGTGAGTATGAGATCATGTCTCAAAACAAACAAAAACCTTAAATGTGGAGTATTTTTTAAAATAACTGATCCTTTAAAATGCCATATATCATTTGAATGGTCCTGGGTTAATGACAGGTGAAAACAAGACACCCATCACCAGTCAAGTTAGATAGGGAATTAGGGCCAGTTAACGTCATCTCTGGGAGCACTACAACTGGGAACTAGGGCCAGTTAACATCATCTCTGTGGGAGCACTACAACTGGGAATCAAGGATCAGAATCTGGTTTTTCTAATCATTAGTGATGCGACCTTCAATAAGTAACTACATTCTATAGCCTATATCTAGATATTCCAAAGAATGATGTAAATAAACTCAGTCAAATTAAATCTCACAAGTGAATGATTTCTCAGGTCATTTACAGACTAGCCTTCCCTCTCTTTAGATAGATTATTACTATGTAGCTCAGGCTAGCCTCATANCTACAATCCTCCTTTCTCTGCCCCCCCAAGTACTAGTATTACTGGAGTGTGCCACCATGCCAAGGCCTGTTATTTTTATTATATCTGATTAAATAGCCTCCTAATTTTTTTCCCAAAAAAAGCTAACATCTATAGCATATATTACACATCTAGTATTTAAAGAGTATTGTGATCCTTTCAAAGGAGCAAGAAATAGACCTNCAAAATCAGATAGAGGCAATTTGAGAAAAACATTTTGTTTATGAATATCGATTAAAAATATTAAATATTCACTTCTTAGACCTAGTAAGGCATTACAAATACAATGTATCATGAACAAGCAAAGTTTAGCAAATATGACACAGAAAATGTATCATTAGGAACTAGGGAGATGACTCAGTCAGTGAAGTGCTTGCCACACAATCACAGGCACTGAGTTCAGATCTCCAGCACCATATAAAAAGCCAGGTGTGGTAGTGTGTGCCTATAATTCCGGCATTGTGGAGACAGAGGCAGGAGGGTCCCTGGGGCTTGTCGGGCCCCCATTCTACTGGTAAGCCCCAAGTTCGGTGAGAAAAAAATTAAAGTGGAAAACAGTTAAGGGAGACACCCAACATCAGCCTCTGGCATCCACCTGCACACTTGCAAAATTGTACGCACACACATGAACATATACACATCCACACACAAAACATAATGCATCATAACTTAAAAGGGAAATATCTCAACTCACAAGTAAAAAATATTTGAAGTTTACTGTTAAGATTTTAGAGATCTCTTATAAAACAAGGGATAGAATTTTTAACTCTGTAAAAAGTAATATGCAAAGTTCCACATGCTAGTTTATAGGTGCCTATATTTTACAGCTACGGAGGACACAGAAGGGAGAGGGTATTTAAGCCCTGGAGTTTGATAGTAGCCCAGGCAACATAGCAAGACCCTATCTTAAATGAAAAAAGGGGGGCAGGAAGGCTGGACTGATGGTTAAGAGCACTCACTGCTCTCACAGAGCCCCTGAGTACAGTCCCAGCACCTATGTTAGGCCTCTCACAAATGCCTGTAACTCGAGCACTAGGAAATCTGATGCCATCTTCTGGCCTCTGCTTGTGCTCACACACATATAGCAGACACAGAAACACACACATGCGCATGAATAAAAGTTAAAATAAATTAAAAAAAAAAAAAGCTGGGGAGATAGCTCAGTGGGTAAAACATTTGCTGTGCAAACATGAGTACCAAAATTCAACTTCACAGCATCCATGCAAAAAGCCAAGTATGGCNGCACACACCTGTAACTGGACATTGAGGGGCAAACACAGATAGATTTGGGGGCTGCACACACCTGTAACTGGACATTGAGGGGCAAACACAGACAGATTTGGGAAGCTCACCAGCTAGCTAACCTAGCCAAAATGGCAAGCTTCTAGATCAATGACAGACCCTGTCTCAAGGGAGAATGATAGAGGAAGAAACACAGTGTCCTTCTCTGGCTTCCAAATAGTCATGTACATGTGCACAGTCACATTCATGAGATACACAAATCAATGAAAATACAAATAATATACTGAAACCTAGAGAATGGAGACATTTCAGATGCATTTTTTTTTTATTAAGATTAAGCCTAGAACGCTAGCTGAGTGGTGGTGGCACTTGCCTTTAATCCCAGCATTCAGAAGGCAGTGGCAGGCAGATCTCTTGAGTTTGAGGCCAGCCTGGTCTACACAGAGAAACCCTGTCTTGAGAGAATGCTTACTATCACTGTGTTCAGTTGACTAGGGAAATCCTGAAGATGAAATAAGAACATTGTTGTCTTAGGGTTTGTATTGCTGTGATAAAACCCATGACAAAAAGCAACTTGGACAGGAAATGGTTTTATTTCATCTTACACTTCCAGGTAGCAGTTTATCACTGACAGAAGTCAGGGCAGGAGCTCAATCAGAACCGGAACTGAAACAGAAGCCATGGAAGAGTGCTCTTACTGGCTTATTCAACCTGCCTTCTTATCACCCAGGAGTGGCACCACTGCTGTGGGATGGGCCTACCAACACCAATCATTAATCCAGAAAATGCCCCCACAGGCCAAATTGGTAGGGCCATTTTTTTCAGTTGGGGTTACCTCTTCCTAGATGACTCTAACTTGTTTCAAGTTGACATTAAAACTAGCTAGAACAGTTGTAAAAGGGGAAATTAAGATGTCATTATTTGTNAATAATATGCTCATCTAATTAGAAAAATAACAGAGAAGCAGAATTAATAAGAGTTGGGTGAGGGGTCCCAATTCAAGATAAACATAAATCAAGAAATTTGTATATACTAGCAATGGTATAGTCTTCCCAATAGCCATGACAAGTAGAGGTCATAACTAGGCATGGTGACACACCTTTAATCCCAGCATTTGGGAGACAGAGGCTGACTTATCCATGAGTTGGAGGCCAGCTTGGTTTACCTAGGTCCAGGCCAACCAGAGGCTACATAGTAAAGCTGGTTCTATATGTTTGTATGTTTCAGACTCAGGTCTCAGCAAAAATAGAGGATATGAACTAAGTAAAAATATGNTTTTTTTCTATCGAAAGTATTTTNAAACTCATATAGGAGATATCTNAAGACAGTCCACACTTGGGAGTGGATTAAAAAGGTGCCATTTTAAGGGTCAGAAAGATGNCTCAGTGGGTAAAGCTGCCTGCCACGTAAGCCTGGTAATCTGAGTTCAAGCCCCAGAATCTACAAAGANGTGGAAGGAGAAAAGAAACACCAGACTTGTTCTCCACCTCACAGTTCTCTGTAGCATGTGCCTGTGTGTGCACACACGTCATGCACACACACTAATAAGTAAGTAAATGAGTANATTTTTGGCAGTACCACTTCTGTTTGAACTATAAAGTCAGTGTGATACCAGCCACATTTCTAGCTGATTTCCTATCTCAGTGCTGGAGATTGTACCCCATGCATGCTGAACAAACACACTACACAGCCCACTGCAGCCAACTCCTCTGAGTAAATGAGAGGTCATTCTAAAGTTCATTTGCTGTCCTGGAGACTCACTCATAGGAGAACAACACAGAACAGTAAGTAAGGAGGGGATGTCCTCCTATTGGGTATTAACAGAAAACTATAGTAATAAAAACGGTGTGGTATTGTGAGATAACACAAACAGACCAGTGGACAGAGCAGGGATAGACTTATGCATATATGGATCCTTGATACTGCATAGTGTTTCACAGATCAAGCGGGGGGGAGTATGGATTGTTTTAGTCAGCNGTGGAAAACTGTTAGGTGAAGCAAATGAAACTGAGTTGCTTCCCAGTTCCACATACAAAGGTAAATACAGATAGGTTGAAAATTTAGGTAGGAGAGGAAACACTTTCATGTTAATAGAAAACATTTTTTTAAAAGATTAATTTTGTGTATGTGTGTGTTCCCTGTCTGTGTGGATATGTGCATCAGAGTGCAGGTGCTATTGGAAGCCAGAGGTNTCTGATCCCCCTGGGGCGAGTTATAGGCAGTTATGAGGCACCCAGTGCTGGTGTGGGAATCAAACCAGGGTCTCCAATATGTGTTCTTAACTTCTGGGCCATATTTCCAGCCCTAGACAAAAAAATGAGTCTTATGGTAAGAACACTTGCTGCCAAGCCCAATGACCAGAGTTCAATCCCTGGGACCCATGTGGTAGAAGGAAAGTCCCAAAAGATATCTTTCTTCTAACTTCCACGTGTGTGTTACACACATGCCCCCCATGAAAATAATTGTGTGTGTGTGTGTGTGTGTGTGTGTGTGTGTGTGTGTGTGTAATAAAAAAATTTTAAAGAAAGCAAATCTTAATGTTATCTAGAATTAGAAAAGAACTTCTTAAATTTTCCTTGGCATAACATCAAGAGACAGCAGCAATGGAGCTGGAGAGATAGCTCAGTGGTNAGAGCTGCTTGCTGCTCTTTCAGGGGTTCCCAGCACCCACATGGTGGCTCATAACTGTCTGTAACTACTGATCCAGGGCATCATGTTGGTTGGTTTGCTCTTTTGGAGGGCCCACCACCCAGCTCCCAAATAAATCACACGTGGAGGCCTATTCTTAATTATAAATGCCCAGCCTTAGCTTGGCTTGTTTCTTGCCAGCTTTTCTTAACTTAAATTATCCCATCTGCCTTTTTCCTCTGAGCTTTTACCTGTCTCTATTTTTGTATACCTTTCTTTATTACTTGTTTGCTGGTTGTGTAGCTCAGTGGCTGGCCCCTGACGTCCTCCTCCTTCTCTCACTCCTTCTACTCCCACATTTCTCCCTCGGTATATTCTCTCTGCCCCGCCTATCCNTTCTCCTGCCTTGCTATTGGCCATTCAATTCTTTATTAGACCATCAGGTGTTNTAGACAGGCACAGTAACACAGCTTCACAGAGTTAAACAAATGCAACATAAACAAAAGTAACACATGTTAAAATTCCCCAACAGGATCAGATGCCCTCTTCCAGCCTCTGTGGATACCTGGTACATGTAGGTACAACAGACATATGCAGGCAAAACACTCATACACACGAAATAAAATGTAATAAGTTCTAAAGGAAGTTTTCAGTAAATAAAGTTGATGGTCTGCTGTTTAAAATAAAACCAAAGGGTAGAGCAGACAGATGAGGAAAGGAAACTAGAAATATTACAAACCTGTGGATAATCCTTCAAACAACAGATACTAGTTTGAGTGGCAAAGTTTGTACAGGTGGGTGNAGCCAAGTATTGTGGGCTCTGGGACTGATACTATTTGTNGTNTATCATTTCAAGTGGCCATTGTAGACAGAATGTGCTGGGTGCCTTGAGTCCTTAGCATTTATAATAGTAGAAAATTAGATGAAATTTTGGTGCCCCTTACTAGGGGTAAAGATAGAAGGTACAGAATGGAGGATGTGCATACAGAATGCAATGGCCAGAGTTGAAAGAAGAGAATTATGTATCACAGAGCAGCATGGTGGATCTTAAAATCGATCAGTCAGAAACACTAGAGAATGTTTTAAATAAGGAAAAATATTTTCACAAAGCAAAATATACATGTTTTTTCCATAATTTAAAACAAAAACACATCAAGCACACTTAATATTTAAATGTGGTTGAACAAAGCAGTAGAGGTGAAAGAGATTTGATTTTTTTTTTAAAGAAAGCTCTGAAAGACTTGATCCTCACCTGAGTGAGGTGCTAATGCACATAAGTCATCCCAGAGTGCCTGGAACTTCCTGGATGTGTCCCTTTCTCCTCTTGTTAGTGTCCCTTTCTCCTCTTGTTAGTGTCATCTCATGGCTGGCCAGGTGGTTGCCAACAAGCAGAGTGTTTGAGACAGTGATACTTACAGGTTGAAGCTCCGTAGCTTGACTTTCTAAGCAAACAGCACTCAGATACACCAATACTTAACTCTCCATCATCACTCTAAACATCCTGTAATGTTAAAAACAGAGTAACTCTATGGACTACTTAGATTTCTGTCAAACAAGCTTAAAAACTGAATTCAAATAATAGGGACAAGGTAGGGTGTAAAAAGGTTCTTCTAAAAATGAGTATGGGGCCAGGCAGTGGTGGTATACGCCTTTAATCCCAGCACACACAGGTGTACACACATGCACATTGATGTTTTTAAAGATTAGTCAGGGCTAGTGACATGACTCAATGGTTCAGAGCACTTGTTCTTGCAGNNCTCACATGATGGTTCATAACNATCCNTAACTCCAGTTCCAAGGTATCCAATGCCTTCTTCTGACCCCTNGGAGTCAGACACACACATGATACACATACACACATGCAGGCAAANCACCAATACACACAAAATAATGACTTTTTAAAAATTAATCATCTTGCATACTTATGTTCACAGCAGTATTGTCCATATAGCCAAGAGTAAAAGTTTCAGAGCCGGGCGGTGGTGGCGCACACCTTTAATCCCAGCACTCAGGAGGCAGAGGCAGGCGGATCTCGTGAGTT
>LZPO01055091.1:0-11440 GCA_001675575.1 Neotoma lepida | reverse complement strand
GGGGCAACTGACCAAAAGGTGCATATTTGGCAAAAATATGGTCAGAGAATGGATTGTCTGATGTTTTCTACTTCTAAACCTTTTACAGCTACCTTCAGCTTNCAGGGACAGTCGAAGAAGCAAGCTGTGGGGAGGAAGCAGAACACGAAAGATCCTGTCCTGGCTCGTGGGAGAGTTCTGTCCTCTGGGAAAAGGAAGGGAAAGGACAACGGGGTCTGGGAGAAGATATGCTCGTCTGGATTCTTTGGGAGGTGGGCCTGTTCCAGTCTGAACCGGTCACCTTCCGTAGCCAGTCCACTCTGGCCCTTCTGGAAACTGGCCTNNGCATNGTCTGGCAATTCTCTTCATCACTCTGCCTCTATTTCCATTGTTTGCATTCTACATTCTGTTTTTATTTGTTTCTCAATAAACAGTTTCTCCAATGCTTTATTTCTCAAGGAGGGTAAGTAGTAATTTTAAGGAGACACTGTACCCATGAAAAGCNTAATTTGCTAGGAGCCTAGAGGGAGCGAANGACCTGGAACACATTCTCATTTGTCTCNAGTTTCAGAGGCATTTTAGTGGAGCTGTTTCTCAGGCTTTTGAGGACTCTGGTGCAAGTCAGCTGGCCCTCAGCTTTGCTCATGCTCTGTTTGGGATGTAGCTTTCTCAGTTGTATGAATCCATTGTTATCCACTGCTTCACAGTTTACAAAATTCCCTTGCTTTTACCTTCCCTTGTCCTTTCTGTCTGTATACAGTTCTGCTTTAGTTTTGGTACATTTTTGAAAGAAAATTAAACAATGTACAGAGTGTATTCTCTCACTTCAAAAAATGATTTATTCTTTGTATGTGAATGTTTTGCCTGCATGTACATACATGTACGACACGTGTGCCTGGTGCCCTTGGAGGCCAGAAGAGAGTGTCGGATGCCCTGGATTTGGGATTATAGACCATTGGAAGCTACTATATTGGTGCTCTTGACCTCCAAGTACCTCTAGCCCCATGTATTTGCTCACTTTTGATGAGGTGGCAACACTAGAAACACGTGATTTAAAATTATTACTGGCATTTCTTGAGAACTTTGGACCAAAGCTAAATCACACTGAATATTACAGATTTTTGAAGCCAGATATGGTGGTGCACACTTGTAATCCCAACACTTGGGAGGTAGAGGCAGCAAGATTCCCAGGGCTTCCAGGGCCACCCTGAGCTACACAATGATGCCCAGTCTCGTAAAAGNTTCCCTTGTCCTTTCTGTCTGTATACAGTTCTGCTTTAGTTTTGGTACATTTTTGAAAGAAAATTAAACAATGTACAGAGTGTATTCTCTCACTTTAAAAAATGATTTATTCTTTGTATGTGAATGTTTTGCCTGCATGTACATACATGTACGACACATGTGCCTGGTGCCCTTAGAGGCCAGAAGAGAGTGTCGGATGCCCTGGATTTGGGATTATAGACCATTGGAAGCTACTATATTGGTGCTCTTAACCTCCAAGTACCTCCAGCCCCATGTATTTGCTCACTTTTGATGAGGTGGCAACACTAGAAACACGTGATTTAAAATTATTGCTGGCATTTCTTGAGAACTTTGGACCAAAGCTAACTCACACGGAATATTACAGATTTTTGAAGCCAGATATGGTGGTGCACACTTGTAATCCCAACACTTGGGAGATAGAGTCAGCAAGATTCCCAGGGCTTCCAGGGCCACCCTGAGCTACACAATGATGCCCTGTCTCGTAAAAGTAAATTTAAAAAAAAGTGTGAGGCTTCTAAACTCCTTAAAACCATTCACAAAATGAAATATAAGTTAGAGAGCTATACGTCAGGGAGCTTTCACTTAGTAAAGAGTAAAATTACAGCATATAGAGTACCAGCGTGGTCTGTGGGGCTCTGGGATAGGGTAAGTNGGAAGTCCCACAATCGTATGTGGTCCTGGCAGTGCACACATGTTCCTTCAGCTGATATCTTTACCAACATTCCTGCCTTTAACTCTTAGTGTTCAATGGAATTCAAGATGAGACATTGTCATAATCCCCTTAATTCCAAGTTCTCTGTATTTCCTACAAAAATTCTCTAAACTTTCTCAGCCTGGNGTTCCTCTGAGGATCTCGTTCTCTCTGCAGGCCACTCAGGTTGTTTTCTCTCTAGTGTCACCTAAGTTAGCTGTGTTCATGTCCAGTATAGTTACCCTGTTAGTGACACAAAGCAGATTGACCCCAGTAGAATGCAGTGCAACAGTGTGCCGCTTCTAATGTTAGGTCATAGAAAGCATTGTAGCTTTCACCTATGTCTCTCGGATCACACATTCTGAGGAAAGCCACGGCCACAACATGAGGACTCAAGCTGTCCTGAAGAGAAGCCCTAGCGGAGAGGAAATGAGGCCCCAGATCAACACCCAGGACCAGGCTGCCAGCCCTGTAAGTAAAGCTTTTGGAAGTGAGCGCTCCAAGCTTGGCCAGGTGGTGTGATGACTGGAGTGCCCGCCACATGGTCACCTAGGGCAGTCTTGTGATTGACCATGAGCCAGAACTTTCCACCTATGCTGTTCCCATATCTCTGACCAATGGAAACCACAAGAGATAGTGAATGACTATTCTCGATTTCAGATTCTAAGGTTTTGGGTGATGTGTCATGCAACAATAGTCGCCCAAGCACACACCAAAGCCATGGAAAGGGCAGTTCTCTTTCTTTCTTAAAACCCCAGTGTTAAAATNCATACCTGAAAACTGTACCTGTGACTGCTTCTCCTATTATAGCCATCTATCAGCTTGCAATTCATGTTCCTTTTTTCTTTTTCTTTTTTGAGGGGCNCTGGTTTTGAATCAGGGTCTTGTGGAGCTGGACTAACCTCAAACTCATTATGTAGCAAGGTCCAGCCGAGGCTGGCTTTGAACTCCCANTCTTCCTACTTTCACATCCTTAGGGCTATGATTGCCGGCATGTGCCACTGTGCCAGGCTGAGGTTTCCTTTCCGACTGAAGAACTCTGGTCCTTGCTTATGGTCCTCTCTATCTTCACTACTTGTTTCTTTTCTTTCAATAATGCTTGTTTCAA
Source organism: Neotoma lepida (assembly GCA_001675575.1). Classification (NCBI taxonomy): domain Eukaryota; kingdom Metazoa; phylum Chordata; class Mammalia; order Rodentia; family Cricetidae; genus Neotoma; species Neotoma lepida. Next base: position 8,399 of record LZPO01055091.1, on the reverse strand, counting down.
TAACTAAGACAAGACTTCCAATACCAAGCTGCTGCTTTTCTTACCTCTCCCTCCGTCATCTTAAATCATAGTCAGTCACACACTCTTATTCTCTTAACATCATAACTGCAAGCTGTCCACAACCCCAGTACTTTTTCCTTTTCCAATTCATCACCTCTGTTACCATCCACCCTTCAACCCCAGTGAGATGTTAACATTGCTCATCCTAACACTTCCCATTGTTTTATTTTTATGTTGATTTTTAAAGTGATGTGTGTGTGTGTGTGTGTGTGTGTGTGTGTGTGTGTGTGTGTGCAGGGTTGTGCACTTGAGTGCAGTGTTGGTGAAAGCCAGAGGATGCCATGGAGCTTTGGAGCTTGAGTTATAGGAGGCTGTGAGTTGCCTGATGAGGGTTCTGGGAAATGAACTCTGATCCTCTCAAGGACGGAACTATCTCTCCAACCCCCTGGTATTTTTAATGTGGCAACGCTAGAAGTCAGGCTGTACCTCTTCACCAGGCTCAATCTATCTAGTTCTGGTTGTTCTAGTAGTTATTGGAGTTTGCTTGGTGAGTTTTATAGGTATAAAAGAGAAACATAAAATTTTACCAGAGGTTTTTTCGGTTTTTGTTTGTTTGTTTTACTTTTTTTCTTTTTTCTTGTGAGACAGGGTCTCATTTGGTCTTGAACTACAATGTGGTCCAGTCAGCTCTCCAATTCATGGTCTTCCTACCTCCCTACTGCTTGGATTATGGGCATGTGGTATTGTCTCCCGCCTGTTTTATTAGTTTTTAAGCGTACAGTTCAGTGACTGTCGAGGACATCCGCATCAGAGAACTACCATTCTATCTACAGGACACTTTCTTCCTCCCAAACCGAAATTCCGGTCCTATGAAGGACTAACACCCCTCTGCACTTCCCAGCAGACCCAGGAGTCTGTGTCAGGAGGCAAGGCTCATCACTGATCCCTACTCAAGTGTGATGGATGTCCCGGCGAACAATTAGCTTTTAAGGACTTCGCCGAAGGCAATNGTCACTAGTTGCCGCCAGAGGACGCAAAGCGCTCGGGCCGAGCTGGAGGTGGGATTCCGAGGGCCGTGGCCGGGAGCGCGCGTCGGGCACGCGCCTGGCCGGCCCTCTCCCGGCGGGGGCTCGCAGGGACGCGCGTGCGGGGTTCGGAGGGAGGGTGCGCGATGGAGGGCGCTCTGACGGCCCGCCAGGTAAGCGGCCTCGAGGGGCAGGTTCCCAGAGGTGGCTTCGCCGGCAGTTTCCTCTGCATGGTTGTTTGAACCCGCTCCGATTATGATAATAATTCCTGCCTTCCCTTTCCCCCCGTACTCTTCGGCGTAATTCGAAAAGTTGTTACCAAGGAAACGGTTTTCTGTGTCTCCCGCCAGCCTGTTCCCGGCTGGGAGAGTGTTAAGTGCTTGAATTTGGTCCCCGAAATGCCCCCAGTCCAGATGTCTCAGCCCCAGACCCCAGTGAGTCTTGTTACATTGTTGTGATTTTGACTTGGGATCCCTCTTGCTAGCCTCCCTTCACCCACCATCAACCCTCGTTAAAAGGACTCACAAAGTTTAAGTCCCCAGGCTCTCAACTTAGTTTTTTTGTTTCAACTAGTATTGTCGTTTGTTTACTACCTTATCTGACACATGGAAAAAGTTGGTGATTGGTCTTAAAGGTGGAAAGCCTTTTGTTGCAGGAGACTTGCGTTTGCTCAAGACTATCCTCACTGCATTACGGTGGTCATGCGTACATATTTTAGAGAAGTATTTTAGTGTGCCGAAGGGTACAGTTCGAACAATTGTTGGGTGAACAAATGAATGAATGCATTATTTCGGTAGATTCACAACCATTACTATGAAACGGGGTACAGGTGAACTCCTTCCATCAACTGTCAGAGTAAGATAGTGAACCTATGGGCCGAGTTGGTGGTGGGGGTGGTGGATGTCATCCCTTGTGTGGAGTTAAGGAGACAGATTGAGAGTGAGGGATTGACACAGCTAATATGGAACTAATGATGCCATGCTCAAACCTTAAAGGTGTGAAATGATGTGTCTGTTACTGATGTAATTGAGGTCTCTAGGGGAGGGCAGGGAAGGCCTTTCTAGAACAAGGTAAAGAGCAGCTCTACTCCTGGCACTACAGAAGGGGATCTCAGTGAGTTTCTGTAGTTGAGCAGGAGTGCTTTGTGTGACGATCGCTCCCACACCACAGGAAAGAGCACAGGCTTTCTCTATCAAGCTGCCCAGAAGAGGGAGAGATGAGGTTTAAAACTAGCTTCCAGGAAAACAAAAAAAATTAAATCACTTTATTGTAAGTCATGCATGGCTTCAAGGATGACTGAAATGTACCATTTTCTTTTATAAGTTGAACTTTTGTTATGTGTGTATGCAAGTACACACATGTATGCAGAAGCATGTACGTACTGTANGAGTGCTCAGTCACTGTGGAAGTCNCAAGTGAACCTCACATGCCATTCTCCAGGTGATACCACCTTGCTGTTTTGAGCTAGGGCCTCTGACTGGCCTGGGGCTTATAGATAAGGCTAGCCTGGCTAGTCAAGAGACCAAGGAGCTCAGGGGTCTGCTTTTTCTTCACCGTGCATGCCACCATGCTGGGCCTTTGTGTGTGTGTTTGGGAGTGAGGGGGGCGGAATCCAGGGGTGAATTCAGGTCCTCATGCTCGATGGCAAGCATCTTACCTAGTACGCTAGCTCCCCAGTACTGTTTAACTGGATTTTATCTTAAGAAAGCTGCCATGCTCACTCTGTGGTCTGAAGCCTGAAACCAGTGAGGAAAGTGAAAGTTCTGCTGAAAACCTTGCTCAAGAGCTCAGAGTCCTATTTGGATAAACAAAGCCTTGGGCACTAGGCTTGTTTATCAAAGCCTATCTAGAACTCTGTGAAGGGTCAGGAGTGACTGGTGAGGCCTTGTCTTTATAGAGCTAGTATATACAGACACATGTGTGACCTTGCTTTATACTTTGGGGATCAGTGAAACTGTTCACTGCAAAGGGGCAACACTTAGGCAATGACCTGAGAATCTGTAAAATGTACAGATGCAGCCTGTTGTTAGCCAGAGCATTTCCGTGTTAATGTTAAGAGGATTTCCTGAAGTTTCAGTCAGTTGGGTCAACCCATAGGGCCTGCCCTTTACCAGGGGCTCATCTGGTTAAGGGAGACACAATAGTCCTCCACAGAGCTCCAATACTTGTAGCAGTGTTGCTTGATGCTGTTTGGGAAGTGTCCAAATGTCTGTTGTTGCTCACTCACTTGAACCCAAGTTGCTTCTCTGGAGGACAGAAGGTTCAAGGGAGGAATGACTTTTCCAGGACTGTGGCCTTTGTGTAAGCAGTGAGTACAGGGAGGCCACGCCCCCTTGCAGTGGTTGTACCACAAAGCCTAGATTTGGCTCAGTTGAGAGCCTTCCTTTAAAGTCTGCATGTGATGGTGTTATGGCTGATATTGATCGTCAACTTGACAGGATCTAAAATGCCAAAGAGACAAGGCTCTGGGTACGTCTGTGAAAGGCTAGACTGGACGGGACCCACCTAAAGCATGGGCAGTAACTTTTCATGGGCTCAGGTGACCATGAAGAATTTAAATAAGGCACTATTTACTTATTTATTTATTTACTCTGTGTGTGTGTGTGTGTGTGTGTGTGTGTGTGTGTGTGTGTGTGTGTGCATGCTCTTGACATGTTGCATGTGTAGAAGGGAGAGGACAACTTGTACAGTTGGTTCTTTCCTTCCACCGAATGGGTTCTGGATCCTGAACTAAAGTCTTTAGGCTTAGCAGTGAAATGTCCTCACCTGCTGAACCATTCACCAACCCAGGGCAGTGATTTTGATGATCAAAGTCAAAGAGAAGCATGCCCAATAACCTTTGCTGTTTGTTTTGTGTTGAGTAACCCCCCAAACATTATAAGTCAATACTGACTATAGGCATAAAGGTTGGCTAGTGGCTGTATTTCAGTAGATGTTGAAGTTAATTCAGAACTTCAACTCCTATGTTATAGAGACACAAAAGTCAACCTTTTTGTTAAGTCATTTTAAGGACAGAGCCAGAGAGGTGGCTCAGTGGTTAAGAGCACTTGCTGCTCTCACAGAGGATAGGGGTTCAATTCTCAGCACCCACATGGGGGCTCACAACCATCTGTAACCCAGTTCTAGGACATCTAAGGGTACCAGGCATGCACATAGTGCACAGACACACATGCAGACAAAACATCATACACAATAAATAAATAAATAATCCTTTTAAAAAAGAAAAGAAACTGGACAAATAATTCTGAAGGTTTGGGAGAAGGAGTCATATAAAAAGTTCTTTTAATAAATATTGTATTTCTAACTAGGTCAAATCATAAACTTTCTTTTATTTCTTCTCCTGTATCCAGGTTTGTCCATCCCTTCTCTTCATGGTGGATGTACGTCATGTAGACGATGTCTTCCTTACCCAATCATGGTTTATGAATCTCTTCCTCCAGAGAGCCACAGATCAGTATCACTAGGGTGAAGGCCTTCCATGGTGATGTCATAAGGTTTAAAATCCCGAGCTTCAACTGAGTTGACTTACTCCTTTGACCCACGCCTGGTGCCCTGTGTGCTCCTGTAACTCCAAGAAGCAGTCTTGTTGTAGCAGAGGCAAAGAGAACAGCAAGCAGTGGCGGTGTTCACAGGGCCTGGTGCATCATGATCTCTTACAACGCCAGCTACCCATCACCTTCCCCACCTCCCTTCTACAGCTCTTTTATGAGCGACCACCCAATGGGCCACATCCCTCACAAAGCATAAATCATTTCTCCAAGTCCTCTAGACTGACGCCTAAGGCCTGCTGGAGACACAGGATTCATTAATTTTAACATCAATGTTTTTATAAACCTAGCTTATTCACTAATTTCTCCATCAATGGGCAATGAAGTTTCTACTTTATTATCATTAAAGACATCTTTGGTTTCATGTGCATATTAAGTTGTTGGGTTGTAGTATATTCCTAAAATTAGACCCTACTTGACATTACAGATATTTCTCCAAGGTGATCATACTCCCATTACATTGTATTTTAAAATTGTTTATTGTTCCCCAGACCATGAACCTCAGGAGGCTAAGAACTTTGTTTTCCTTATTTTTGTGCTTCTAGTACCAATTAAGCTACCTAGCAAACTGTAGTGGTTGGAAGATATTTGCTACGTGTATGAATGATGAGTGGTAGAAGCAAAGCATTAGTTTCTCATTGTTGTTTTTGCTCTTTTGCCGGGCCCACCACCCGTAAACACACACAGAGGCTTATTATTACTTATGAATGCCCGGCCTTAGCTTGGCTTAGTTTCTTGCCAGCTTTCCTTAACTTTAAATTAACCCGTCTATCTTTGGCCTCAGGGCTTTTCCCATTCTCTTACTTCTGTAAATCTTACTCTTACTCCGTGGCTTGCTGTGTAGCTGAGTGGCTGTGTAGCTGGGTGGCTGTGTAGCTGGGTGGCTGTGTAGCTGGGTGGCTGTGTAGCTGGGTGGCTGTGTAGCTGGGTGGCTGTGTAGCTGAGTGGCTGTGTAGCTGAATGGCTGTGTAGCTGAATGGCTGGTCCCTGGAGTCTTCCTTCTTCTCTGGCTCCTAGCTCTCTTCTCCTCCCAGATTTCTCCTTCTATTTATTCTCTCTGCCTGCCAGCCCCGTCTATCCTTTCTCCTACCTCACTATTGGCCGTTCAGTTCTTTATTAGACCATCAGGTGTTTTAGACAGGCACAGCAACACAGCTTCACAGAGTTAAACAAATGCAACATAAACAAAAGTAACACACCTTAAAATAATATTCTGCAACAGTTTCTGTCTCTTGTGTGCATATATGTGTTTGTGGGATATACACACATATAAGGGTCAATGTGGCATGTCTGCCTCAGTCACTCCCTACCTTATTTTTTGATGAAGGTCTCTCTCATTGAACACACAGATTACCAGTTCAACAAGATTTACTGGCCCCAGAGGTCCACCTGTACAACCCCTCCCAGAACCAGGCACATGCCCAACTTATACGTGTGTGCTTGGGATTTAAGTCCCGGTCCTCATTCCTGTTTAGGAAGCACGTTGTCAACTGAGCCATCTCTTCAGCCTTAATTTCCATCTTCTAAGTGTTTAAATATTTTTCTTTAGAAATTGACTTATGAGTAAAGGTGCCTACCCCCAAGCCTGACCACATGAGTTCGATCCCTCGGACACACATGATAGAAGGAGAGAACTGATCCCCGGATGTTGTCTTCTGATCCCCACTTGCACTCATGGCGCACCCCCCAACACACAAAATAAATAATTTAAATGTTTTTAAACAGAAAGCTTAAATTAAGTTAATTTTAGCCGGGCAGTGGTGACACACGCCTTTAATCCCAGCACTCGGGAGGTATAGGCAGGCTGATCTCTGTGAATTTGAGGCCAGCCTGGTCTACAAATCTAGTTCCAGGACACCCAGAGCCATTATATAGAGAAACCCTGTCTCGAAACAACAACAAAATAAAGTAAATAAATTAATTTAAAAAGTAATTTATATATTTGGAACATGTTTTTCTTTCAAAATGCCATTTGTCGATAAATAACTTAAACTGTTGGCTTTTATTTGCAGGTAGTAAATGAAGGGGATTCAAGCCTTGCCACGACACTACAGGAAGAGGCTGAGGAAAATCCTAGCCCTGTTGTGGATGAGAATAATATGGTGCCAGCCAAAAAACAGGGACCGAACATACATAATTGGAGCGGTGACTGGAGCTTTTGGGTAGTATCTTTTAATCTTGAATACAAATTCTCTTTAATTCTCCAACAGTTTATATAATCCTTCATGATTAGCTTTTAGATTTTATATGTTGCGACTTGAGAGACCCAATGACATTTCTCAGTATTTTNCATATGGCCACTAGAAGGCGCTGTTGCCTGGTTGATGGCGTGCAATGGTCCATTTCAGTTTCCTTGTGAAAACACTGCCACACAATTGGATTGTACTTAGTGTTATCAGCCGTATTGGCAAGAAGCTAACATTGCATAAACTATGTTTCCAAGTCTCACTGCGAAACAAGCTATTTTATGTAATTTTCATTTAAGGAATCAGTTCCTGTGGCAAACGCGGCTTAACAATGAATGCACCACAGTGTGTAATGGCTAGATGGCTTTCAAGTTAGGAGCTTCGGATCCATTTTAAATGTTAACTCTTCTCTCCTTCCAGTTTCCCCACATAGAAAGCGACTACGACTTTCTGGTGGGCACACTGAGATTGTAGAGTCTTCTAGAAAAACATGTCTGTCACTGTGCGAATGCTAACATTTTATTATTTTAATTATTATTAATTATTTAATTAGTTATTTTAATAGATTCGTTCTAAAGCCAGCAATTCCTATGAGGATTTTGGTACTTGATAGAAATATAATGCCTTGCAACTAGAAGTGGTTTAAAGAGCACTGCACGGCACCTGTAGTTCTAGTATTGGTTCATTGGAAACCGGATTTCTTGGGTATTCTGTATCCTTGCGAATAGACTTTAAAGGACGTGATATTGACAGGTTATAAAGAGTAGCACACAAGCTGTCATCCCCTTTGTAATTAATAGTCAGTGTATTCGTGGTGTTGACTCTTTGCACAGCCAGCAAGCTCTTCCTTCCTATTAAGAAACTTAACACCATAAGGTTATTTTTAATTTTTGTTGAACCATAACCTAAGGAAAATATGTAATTGATACGAAATATAGCAATTTAAAAATCATGCCATTTATATCAACTATATCATTCTTGGTCACTTAGAAATCTATATATCATTTAGAAACTTTTTTTTGGAAGACATAACATCCTGTATAACCCAGGCTGGCCTCCTATTTGCTCTGCAATAAGGGCTAGCCTTGGACTCCTGGTTTTCTTCTTTTCTCTTTTATTGAAAAGGTTTTTTTCTCTCATGTAATATATTCTGATTATGGTTTCCCCTCCCTCTACTCCTCCCAGGTCCTCCCCACCGTTCCTCCCATCTGGATCCATTCCCTTTCTGTCTCTCATTAGAAAAGAACAGGCTTCTAAGGGATAATAGTAATAGAATATAACAAAATAAAATATAATAAAATAAAAGCTATCACATTCAAAAGTTAGATAAGACAAACCAACAGAAGGAAAAGAGCCCAAGAGAAGGCACAAGAATCAGAGACCCATCAATTCTCACCCTCAGGAGTCCCATAAAAACACTGAACCGGAAGCCATAATATATACACAGAAGACCTGGGGCTGACCTGGGCAGGCCCTGTGCTTGCTGCCTCAGCCTCTTTGAGCTCAGATGAGCTTTGCTCATGTTGATTTAGAGGGCCTTGTTTTCCTGTTGACCTCTAAACCCCACCCTTTCTGCAGGGTTCAGAGCTCTGAACTCTGAGGGGAGGGATTTGATGGAGACATCCCATTTAGGGCTGGTT
>LZPO01055090.1:645770-663244 GCA_001675575.1 Neotoma lepida | reverse complement strand
AGCTACAAATCACAGGTCTTAGATGAGCTTTGCAATTCCATGCTCTGGTGACTCTTCTCTTGCTTCCCCAGGTCACTGCCTCCATGACAACTCTCCTAATGAGGTAAGCACTGCCACTTTCACTGCCTACTTCCTCTCAGATGTCTCTGGAGAGACTGGGGACTCTTGCAGCCACAACTGTGTGTCCTTAGTTCCTCATGCAGCAGACAAGGAGCTGCAGCTCTCTCATCCTTAGCCCGCTCCCCTGCATTCTGCCCACTACAAAAGAGCTTACAGGTGTGGATGAGCTAGCCCCTGTGTAGTTCTCAGCACAGACCCAAAGGAGGAGGGGCCACACCCCTCTCCCTGGTCTCTCCTCNTCTGAAGCTGCTCTGGCCTTCAAAGGAAAGACTCCATTCCAATTAGTCAGAGGTGCAGGCTCTGGGATCTCTCTCTGTCCCCTCCTCCGCCCAGCGCCCTAGTCCCTTGATGGCTGGCAAATGGATTCAGACAAGACNCATCAATCGTGTAGGAGACTGGCAGGTTTCTTAGAGAATGATGGGAGGCATGCTCAAAAGTGAGGAGGGTGGACATTGGCCAAAGGGCCCACTGTAGATGAAAGGCCCTCAAGGAGTGAGAGTGGACAGTGGCCAGGGACCACAGGCTGCATGTTAAAGTAGGCTGGGTGCTGTNTTCTAAAGTCTCTGGCACAGACAGCCTTCCTGAGATGTGTTTTCCTGTGCAGGACATCCATAGACCATGTGNGTTGACTCTAAAAGAGGGGACTATTGTGTGTCTCTGTTCTTTGCNCGAAAGCTCCTGCCATATAGTAACTTTATAGTCTTCTTAGCAATTGAGAGAAGGGGTCAGTATTTTCAAAGTCGTCTTTCCCCTGTGATCTGATGGCCAGTTTTCTCTCTGAGATGTATGNTGTTGGTACTTTCCTCCTTAGGGTGGTCTGTGTGTAACCAGGGAGTATGCACATATATCATGGCCACTGTGCTGTATTCCTCCACAGCCTCCCATTTGGATGCATTCTAGCAGTCAACTCATAACAAGCCATTAACCGGGTGTAGGGCAGACTACACCCTAGTTTTGTGGAAGGCCACAAAATGAAGTACAAAACTGCTCTGATAATGGGCTGGAAAGTGCCTCATCATAACTAGCTAATACTGGTTCCTTTATTTTATAATAATTTTACAGAATTTTTCTCATGTTAGCATTTCAATAGAGTACCCACATACATAGAAGTCCTTAAATCAGAGGGAACACACCCATGCTGAGCACANGAAGCATGACCTTTCCCTTCCCCAAAACACACTTTACTGTCACCTCCCTACAAGGAGCGGTGGCAGTCAGGACGGTGCAAATCCTCAAACACTGGCTTTTGTTCAGCACTGTCCTGTGGCCCGTCTGGATGTCTCTGCTGATTCCGGCTCTGTTCCCATTGCTGTCTCACCCTGTTCCATGGTATCAACCTGTCTCCTCTAGTGATCACACATCTAGGTGTCAGACAGTAAGGGACAGGAGTCCCCTCCCACAGCTCACCATGCACTGAGGCCACAGCACAGTGGTGCTAGATCACCAGCAAGGTGAGGCTCTGACCTGTGGGACTGGTGTCACTCATCAACACTCATACTTTCAGGTGGATGAAGTCACATATTCCATCCTGGACTTCAACGCCCAGCAACCCAAACCACCAACTTCAACCTCCAAGCTACAACAGTCACAGAAACGGTTTTCTGAAGTAAAAAAAAGAATCGAGGAGATCCGTCCTGACTTTACTGTATCCTTCCTGACTCTCACTCTTTAAACCCATGGGATCTGGGGGGGGGGGGGCTGTTCCCTCATAGCATACACAATGCCTCCAAACTGTTGCCATGTCCTTCGGTGTCAACAGATGCTCGGCATGTAGTGGACTGGGTGTCTGGTCACTACAGTAGCGGGGATGGTGTTGGTGGTGAATGAATTTGCCTGTTAGAGCAGGGTAGGAAGAACAGTTCACTGAATGCTGAAACGGCTGGGGAGTCACTAGAGGAACACTTGTAACAAAAAGCATCAGGCTGGGCGTGGAGGGTAGCCTCATGGAGTTTAGGGTGGCTGTATGCAGACTCCTGGCACATCATTAGCACCACATGGAAGAGTGAAATGCAGACGGGACATTGGACAGTTTTGCTAGGTTGGGGATATTTAGGCCNNGTTCACCTACAGTGTCTTCTCTTTGCCCTCACTTCTGTATAAAAGAAACAAACACACAAAAAGACAAGCTCTCTACTGTGAGTGTGAGTCCACAATCCTCATTCCCCCAAGAGTTCAGCCACCCCCTGCCCCCAGGAAACTGACAAACACTTTCTAATGGGGCGACAGCACACCCATTAGTTAAGAACCAAATCTTCTCTCCTCACCCAGGAAATCACACAGTCTGACTATGGACTACCCACCAATTACACCTCATGAGACCCTCGCCCCTGGCTGGAACCTTGTAAGAAGGGACTTCCACTTTGCTTCATGGGCCTGACCTCTCCTCAGAGCCCACACAGTGCAGTATCCACATGACGTTGAGAANTGTTAGCCATAGCCACACCATCTCGGTTAAACAAGGACAGTTCCTGAAACTGAAATGCCTGGGTTCTAGAACTGAGATTACTTATCTTTCTTGTTCTTGCCCTCCCCACACTACCTGGTGGACCCTGGCTGTCCTGGAACTCTAGACCAGGCTGGCCTCGAACTCACAGAGATCTGCCTGCCTATGCCTCCCGAGTGCTGGGATGAAAGGCGTGNGCCACCACTTCTCGGCTCCATGTGACATTCTTTAACTTACCACTCTTAGGTTACCCCTAGCAACAGCTATGGACCAAAAAAGGAAACTTTTCAATTCTTTTCCCTCTTCCTTTCTGCACTGTAACTACCCAAGCCTGTGAGCAAACCCCAGGCCCTGATTCTTACCCCAGAGACCCATCTGCATGCTTTTCTCCCCAACTATCATCAAGCTGCTCATTGCCTGGTCTGTCTTTCCTGCTTGCCAACCTTGCATTTGGTGGCCCAAATAGGAAGTTGGTGTGTAGACTCTCCAATCAGAGCTCTCCTCTGCTTCTTCCTCCCTCCCTTTCCCACTTCCCCTTGAGAAACCCCAGCAGAGAATAGCCGTCTCCATCTCCTCCTTGTTGCATCCATGCTACCTTCCCTGGCTCTGGTGAGCTTTGAGATGTGTTTACCTTCTTCCTTTCTGACAGCTCACCAGGCCGACTTCTCAGGAACCCGGGTACCAGGTGGACAGTCCCTCCTCCCACCGGCCCCTAGGAACACCATCTCTTTTGGCCTTTCAGTCAGGAAAAGTCTCCTTGGTCACCCCTCCTCATAGGCATTGGCTTGCAATCCTCTGAAACTGTTGGTAGACACTCTCCTTTGGTATGTTTCATCCAAAAATTAATCATTAAGTCACAGTGTCTCATGTTCTGCTGTGATGGCCGAAATACCTGCCCAAAAAAGGACCTTGAGCTTTCATTACTGTGCTATAAAATAATTAATTAATTAGTTTAAATTAAAGGGAGCGTGTCTTAGTTAGGGTTTCTATTGCAGTGAAAAGATGCCATGACCATAGCAACTCTTATAAGGAAACATTTAATTGGGGTGGCTCACCTAGAGTTTCAGAGGTTCAGTCCATTATCATTAGGATGGGTAGCAGGGCGGTGTGCATGCAGATGTGGTGCTGGAGCTGAGAATCCTACATCTTGGCTTGCAGACAACAGGAAATCGACTGAGGCACTGGGTGGTGTCCTGAGCATAGGAAACCTCCAAGCCCGCCCCCGCAGTGACACACTCCAACAAGGCCATACTCACTCCAACAAAGCCACACCTCCTAATAGTGCCACTCTCTGTGAGCTTATGGCAGTCAGTTTCATGCAGACTACCCCAGGGAGGCAAGGTTCCTTGCTTTCAGTACTTTGAAACTTTGGCTCCTGAAGAAAAGCCCCTCTGTCTGGGGAGCCACTGCACCCCCCACCCATCGTTCCAGCCAAAGCCCCTGCTCTGACCAGATGATGAAGGCTCTGGCTTCTCCAGATGTCACACTCAGGTTCCTTCCTCACCCACCCTGTGACTTTCTCCCACTCACCTCCCCACTCCTACCCCCTGAGAACTTTTTATCTATCAGAGCTTCCATTTCTCTCTGCTTCCCACAGGGGCACCCCACCCAGATCTGCCTGCAGCGCTGAACCCAACACAGCTTCTCCCTCCACATCTACAAACGCTTGGACCCTCCAAAGGGATGAGTGTCCTCCACTTATTGCCAACACGTGGCTAACATACGCCCAGGGTTTATGGCCCACAACAGTCATACTCGTACACAGAGCCCCCTCATTCATTAGGCTCCAGCCCCCCCCTTGACTCAATCCCTAAGTTATTGTTACTGTTGAAGCCTAATCTATGTTCAATCCGTATATCTCTAAACTGCTTCTCTGGCCTGCAAGAATCCCTNGGACCACATCTGTTTCCCNTCCTCTCCCTACCNGCACAGCTATATCCACATCCCTCCCTACTCTGAAGCTCTCAGGCACACTCCGGCCTTTGCCCTTCTCAATGGTTAAATGTAAACACATGTTACTTGAGGGTGTTGTCACATGCTGGCAGCTGTTGTATGAGTTTCTAAGGGTTTCATGTAATCTGCCTTATGTGATCTATGTCATCTTATGTTCAAAAAGCTAACGACATAAGGTGACTGCATGGTGATACCATTCTTTTTTCTTTTTTTTAATATATGGGTGTTTGGCCTGTATGTATGTCTGTACACCACATGTGTCCCTAGTGCCCTTAGGAGCCAGAAAAGAATATCAGATCCTCTGTAACTGAGGTTACAGACTGTTGTGAGCTACCATATGGGTGCTGAGAATCTATTGTGGGTCCCCTAGAAGAGCACTAAGTCCTCTTAACCACTGACCCATCTCTCCAGTTCCACATTCTTATTATTTTTAAGGTGGATAGATAGATAGATAGATAGATAGATAGATAGATAGATAGATAGATAGAGATAGAGATAGATAGATAGATAGATAGATAGATAGATAGATAGATAGATAGATAGATAGATAGAGGATAGATATAAATAAGCATGTACAAAAATAAACATTTTAAGATGACTTAATTTTTAAAACTACATAATTTTCTCAAAGATATACAATTCTCATTAATAGTGTATTTAAAATGGCTACTATATTGCCAAGTCCAGCCCAACCTTCAGACAGTTCTTGGTATAGGGGAATGTGGATTGAGAAATAATAGATATGAAAAATAGAGACGTAGATGTAAAAGAAAAAGAGACACAGAATAACATCAGGAGGGCTCTGGGCCAATACCACAGTCACCCTGAGTTTATTATTCACAGCCTTTTTATACCCAAAGCAAGAGGGGGCAAAAGACCTCCTCCTTTCAAAGACANCATGGTTCCAAGTACAAACAAGTGTAAACACCTCCTTAGTAGTCAAGACACCTGGTAACCACACCTTTGGCAAAACATCCTGTTATGTTGCCTTGTGGGACAAAACAAACTCAGATTCTCTGACCTTGAGTCAAGATGGAGTAAGGCCTCACTGTGGAGTGAGTCTCTGTGGCCTCCACACTGTACTTTGCCTGTACTTGGTATTTTGGATACAGTTAAACACACTTTCTGTATTTTAAATATGATTTATGAAGTTTCAATTTAAAATATAATTGGTGCTAAGATTTTATAAACAAGACTAGACACAAAAAAGCCATTAAATTTTTAAAAGTTATAATGTATATAGTTGACTGGGGCAGGGGAGGGGGGAGGGGGTGTTATTTGTTTGTTTTTGAAAGGAAGTCTCACTATGTAGCCCTGGCTGGCCTGGAATTCACTTCGTAGCCCAGACTGGCCTCAAACTCAGAGAGATCCACCTGCCTCTGCCTCCCCAGTGCTGGAATTAAAGGTGTGCACCACCACTGCCAGATGATTTAAGGCGGGGGGGTTCTAATTCCTAAGGTCAACATTCTATACATCAAGATGTAATTGGCACCTGTTTCCCTCCTTATAGCTACATGTTTGGTTTTTTAGTATAAACTTGCTCTCAGAATGCTGACAGGGCCAGGCTGCAATTCTCATACTAAATGAGACAAAGCGTGTGACTCCATTTCTCTAAACACTAAATTTCTTTTTCTATTTGGGTAAAACCTGAGTTTGATGAAAAGCATATCCACTTAAGACATTCCTCCTGAATCACATAGCAATCATGGAACTTGTTTTGCTGAACAAAAACTTGAATCTATTCATACATTTGGCTCATTGTACAAAATGTCATTGTGCCTGAGACCTTCAGTCCTCTAGACTGATAACAAGAACCACTAATAAATTATGAGTTTATCACAGTCAGCCCCTAGGAAGCACTGACAGCCAGCTGAGCTTATTAATTGAAGATGACTCCCTCCAGCACAAAGGGGAAGGACTGTTTTCTCTAAATCCTTTTATGTTTTTTAAAACATTTAAGAATTTTGCTGGATTATTTCTCAGTAATGAAATGGTGCTAATTTGACTGTAATAAGACTATAGGAAAAGAGAACATTAGGTCCTTCTCGCACAGCTATGTGCTCACCTAGACCCCTACCTTACTTACCATTTGGGGAGGACACACAATCAGGCAGAACACCTGTGGTGTCCTCCTTTTCCTTTCCNTCTGGTGGCCACCAGTCCTGGAGGACAAAGGGGCAGAGTGGTGACAGAGAGCTTTGTATGGCTTGTTAACATGGCAGAAATGGTCTCCTGGGAGACAGCTTCAGTGAGACAGCTCAACTTTATTCCAGAGTGAGGGGAGATGTAAAGGCTGGGGACAGAGGCTGGGGCATCACCTAATTTGCATTAAACAGCACGCTCCTATCATAAGGCTCCTAGCACAATGTCTAATTACCATATGGGCAGCAGGGGAAAAGCTTCTGCAGGGGACTGTGTCAGGGGTCACACTAGAGGTAAGTCAGGCATCCTGGCCTAGAGACATTCTCCGTATAAGGTCAGGTAGGGAGCAGGAAGCCCCTCACTGCAAGNGGAAGTCTTCCGTGTTGCCGAGCTCGGAAAGGAAAGCGTTGCCAGACCGTGGTATACTGCAGCCTCTGACCAGCAGGGCCTCCCAACAAACACCCACACACTGAATATAAAAAATAAATCTTTTTTTAATTGTGTAAGGTCAAATATCTAAATCAGCAAATTCTGTTAAGTTATTGATCTGCACTTGCTACCATTTACAAGGACGGCCTTAAAGGATCAAAGTGTATGTCTAGTGAAGATTTAGTGACAAGTGTTTTGGTTTTGTTTAAGCTTCACCTAAATGTTATGCAAAAGTTTGAAGTACTGGACTGGCAGAAACACCCTCTGGGTGTCCAACAACCACATCTGGAAAGCTTATACCTATGTGGACAGAGTGCAAACCTTACACCTATGTGGACAGAGTGCAAACCTTACACCTATGTGGACAGAGTGCAAACCTTACACCTATGTGGACAGAGTGCAAACNAGAGTGCAAACCTTACACCTATGTGGACAGAGTGCAAACCTTACACCTATGTGGACAGAGTGCAAACCTTACACCTATGTGGACAGAGTGCAAACTTTACACCTATGTGGACAGAGTGCAAACTTTACACCTATGTGGACAGAGTGCAAACTTTACACCTATGTGGACAGAGCACCTAAAAGGAACAATATTTTGACTCTTGCCCTCCACAGTCAACTAGGTCCCAGGAAAATGTGTTGTGTTTCTCAAAGATTTCTGCAGCTCTGGGGAGTCTTATTGTTTTCTAGATCCAAGAGGCCATTGAGACCGCACAGGTGGACTCTAATCCATGTGCATTCTGCAGAGACAGCATGGAGCGAAAGCACAGTCAGCAAGGCCTTGACCCACCCCCAGCAGATGGCACCACTGCTAAAAGGAAGGCTAAAGGAGCAGAAGGACCCTAAAATCCAGGGGACTGCCTTTAACAGTAAAAAAGAAAATGGTTAATTTAGGATGTTTGTATGGCCTTAAACATGCAGCAAGAAAGTATAACCCAAGATTAAAATAATTTGTAATAATTCCAAACAAAAACTAAGCTATATATTAAAAAGACCTGGCAACCCAGGTGTTAAACACCGCTTCATGGGGCTGGAGAGAATGGCTCAATGGTTAAGAGCACTGACTGTTCTTCCAGAGGACCCAGGTTCAATTCCCAGAACCCACATGGCAGCTTGCAACTGTCTGTAACTCCAGTTCCAGGGGACCCAACAATCATGACAAAACACCAATGTATATAAAATAAAAATAGATAATTTTTAAAAGGCCTCTTTATTAAATAAATATTGAATACAGGCTACTGACCCACCAAGTAGATTGCTTCCTCAGAGGCAATCAGATTAAAGAAACACTATTCCTAACTGCAAATAAAATGTTATTTGCATATTCCTGATGATTCTGCTAGAGACCTACAAAATCAGACTAAAGCTATACCAAACACCACCATCTCACTGTTGGTCAGCACTCAGATGGTCCTGTGACAATCTAACTGCATCTAACTGGGTCCCTTTGATCACCATCCAATACCTGGAAGTCAGCAAAGGTGGAGACCCTAAATGCTTCTCCGCCCCTATTTCAGCCAGGGAAAATGGGAAAGTGACTTGATGTCTTTCTCCTACATGACCTTAGGGTCCCAACTCTTGAAGGAAGAATGTTAAGCAGCTAGACAGATATTAGTGAGCTTGGGCTCCCTCCCTCACAGTATTCTTTCCCTCTGAGATACCTCATACCAAAGACTGTCCCAAGAGGCCTCCTGATGAAGACACTACTCCTCCCTGTCCAGTGATTGGGAAGTGGAGATATTTACAAAAACAAAAATTATGTCACATCTTTTCAACTACCTAGTAAAAATAAAAGTGGAGGATGATAAGCCGTGGCCAGGCCATCTTAGTTAAATTCCTGAAGCTACAGTAACTTAGCAACTTACTTGCCTAGGTTCAAGTCCTCCCTGTCTGTCTATCTCAGGAATAGCCATCCACAAGAGGTGCTTGTCAGAACCAGAGAGAAAGAGACAGCTCAGCAGGTAAGAGCATGCATGCTGTTCTCACAGAAGACCTGAGATCTCTTCCCAGCACGCACATCAGGAGGTTCACAACTGTAGAGACCCACAGAAGTTTCCTAGTGAGAACTTATTTAGGGTCCGAGAATCTGAGCTTGCTTTGCCCAGCAGGGCTGCATAAGGGGATGGTTTGACCACGGGTGTGGTTACCAGGTGTTTGGAAGGGTNGACACTTGACTGTGTGGTGTGCTTTGCTCTAGCAAGGGGGAGGTCTTTTGCTCCACCCCTTGGCATTGTTATAAAAAGCTCTTTTGAAGAGACAGAAGGGACCATTGGGTTTTGACCCAGGTCCTCTCGAAGCTATCCTGTGTTTCTGTCTATCTCCTCTCTGCTATCTTTCTATCTAAAAGTTTCTTATCCCTCTCTCTTCCTCATAGGAACCCTTTAAAAGATGGGAGCTGGCCTCCCACAGATGGCACCAGAACTAGGGACTTGTGTGCAGAGGAAGTGAGAGTAGGGAACACCATGGAAAGCAGTTGGACATGTTTGGTTTTGTATTAAGGTTAAGGCAGTGATATTTTATTCTTTGGGATCAAAAACTGTATATAGAAAAATTAGGCTGGAGCAAGCATCTCTCTGTCTAGGTTTCTCTCTCTCTCTCTCTCTCTCTCTCTCTCTCTCTCTCTCTCAATTTGTATCTATCAAATTAGGTTAAAAAAAAATAGGGTTAGGTATACAGATATTGTGTAGGCTTAATAGGAAGGAATTTAGGGTAAGAGTAGAATTTCTCTAGTGCCAGACCTGGCGCACAGAAAACAACATCCAGGAACAAGCAGCCACTGTGGATTTAGCAGTCTGAGAAAGAAAAGCTGAAACGAGGCAGGGAAATAGTAGCCAGTTGTTTCAATATTCACTTGTAGAAAGTTTGAAAACTAGGGGAAATAAGGTAGAACGGCCACAAGTACAGAGGTTCTTAGAGTTCACAGAGGAGCTGTGTCCTTGGTTCTCTGACTATGGGACTCTGGATGCAGACTCTTGGGGGAGAATCAGAGCCAAAATGCAACAATATTATGAGGAACATGGGCCAGAAAAGATTCCTGTGGAAGCTTTTGCCCTGTGGACACTAATTTAGGACAGCTTAGATCTAAGTCCTGAGTGGCAGGGGGCAATTTTCCCTGAGGTGTATATGGGCAGAACAAAACCCTCTGCTCCACCAGAGCTGCTGCTAGATGAGAACACTGTTACAACATCATTCAATCAGGGTCAGTTCCCTCTTGGTCATGAAGCCAAGTTTAAGGAACAGAAGTCATGGGATGAGACAAGGGAGGAATTGAAAGGCTTGAAAAACTTAGTAATTTCTCTTTCTCAAAAAACTGGAAACTCTTCAGATCTCTCCTTCCCAGGTCTCTCTTCCTTCTGTAGGTGCAGAATTAGACTCACCTGGGAGGTCATCTATCAGAATAGGAAAGTCACTCATAATTGCCCTGGCACAAAAACCTCCCGGTACATGGCAAACCCTTGCTGCTAATGTTGCATCTCCTCTTCAAGCCAGTATTAGAGAAGCAGCTGGCAGAGGGCAAGAGGTGCAAGGATTTCAAATGTTCCCAGTAACTGAGCAGCAAGATGCCCAGGGAAATATCGTGTGAATGCATGTTCTTATTTCTTTTAAAAAATGTAAGGAGTTAAAAATGGCATGTAATCAATGTGGTCCGACTGTCCATTTACACAAGCATTGTTATAAAGCCTTTCTTTCAAAGCTTTACCTCCTGGGGACTGGAAACAGATGGCCAGAGCTTGCCTGTCAGGTAGAGATTATTTGTTGTGGAAAAAGCAAGTTTGTGGAGCAATGTCAGGCCACAGCTGAAATAAATCGGGTCCAACAGATTCCCATTACTTTTGATATGCTTGCCAGAGAAGGCCCTTATCAGGAGACAGGTCAACAGTTAAATTTTGATGTGGCAGTGTATGCACAGGTTAATGCAGCTGCCAAAAAAGCCTGGAATAAGCTTCTGTAGTCTGGAAGACAGACTGGGAATTTATCAAAGATAAGGCAAGGGCCTGATGAATTGTTTCATCTGGGAGGTCATCTATCAGAATAGGCTAGGCTAATGCAGACAGCAGGCAGGTTAATTGGAGATTCAGAAGCTGGACTTTTGCTTGTTAAACAGCTCGCCTATGAAAATGCTAATGCCAGTTGTCAAGCTGCTTCAAGACCTTTCAGAAAAAAAGGAAATATCTCTGACTATATCTGACTCTGTTCAGATATAGGGCCTTCGTACAATCGGGATAGTAATGACTGCAGCATTACAGGGAAAAACAGTCAAGGATGTTCTTTACCAACAAAGACATTATGGCTTGAGACAAGGGAGAGCTGTTGGACCAGCAGGAAGTTGCTTTGGATATGGCCATATGAGATACCATGTCAAGAGGTGTCCTGAAAGGGGAAAAAGCTTAAGGACAAATAAGGAACCTGGGTTGTGCCTGAGTTGCAAAAGAGGGATGCATTGGGCTAATAGAGGTCTATAAAGGATGGATACCCAGGGTAATCCATTTTAGGGAAACAGATGGAGGATCCAGCCCCAGGCCCCAACAAAGTAGATCTTTGGGGTAATTCTGCAGTCTGTCTCCCAGCAAAGAAATTTACTCAGGACCTCTACAGAGCAACCCCAGGTAATGCTGGATTAGATTTCAGCTCTTCCATCTATACGGTTTTGACTCCTGAAATGGGGATGCAGGCCCTCCCTACTGGTGTTTATGGGCTTTTGCTGGAAGATACTGTAGAGTTATTGCTGGGAAGAAGTAGTACCGCCATGCAGGAGGTCTTTGTTGCTCCTGGGGTAATTGACACTGATTATGTGGGGGAAATTAAGGTGATGACTCATTCACTAAGGGAATTTCTATAATAAAGACAGGCCAGAGACTTGTACAGTTAATTTTACTTCCTCAGATACAAACAAAAAATCCAGTTAAAAGGGATAAGAGAGGAGAAACTGGATTCGATTCATCAGATGCCTATTGGCTGCAAGCCATAGGTCTACAGTGTCCAGAACTCACTTTGGTTATACATGGAAAAAGCTTCTNTGGTCTTCTAGACACGGGTGTGGATCTGTCTGTTATTACTGCTAGTCAATGGCCTTCCATGTGGCCAAAGATGGAAACTATTACACAGCTACAAGGGATTGGTCAAACTCAGTGTCCTGAGCAAAGTAGCAAAGAACTCTCCTGAAAAGATGAGGGAGGAAGGTCATGAAGGGACTTTTCAGCCATACATTGTCCCTCACTTGCCTGTAAATTTGTGGGATTAAGATGTCATAAGCCGAATAGGAGTATATTTATATGGCCCCAATACAGTCGTCACTAAACAAAAGGTTCCTGACTAGGAGTTAGTAAAAAATAGTGATGGTCAAATGTCATCTTTGCTCCCTAAAGAAAGAGCTAATAGGGATGGTTTAGAATACTTTTAGGAAGGGTCATTGAACAGCCATGCAGAGCCTATAACTTGGAACTCTGACCATCCTGTATGGATAGATCAATGGGCCCTGACAGAAGAAAAAATACAAGCTATCCAACAGTTAGTACAGGAACAGTTGGATAGTAGATATATCAAACNTTCTAATTCTCCCTGGAATTCTCCTATTTTCCTGATCAAAAAGAAGTCAGGGAAATGGAGATTATTACAAGATTTATGGAAAATTAATGAGACCATACAGCCAATGGGAGCTTTGCAGCCTGGATTGCCTACCCCTACAACCATACCAAAAGCTACTTATAAAATTATTTTGGATTTAAAGGATTGTTTCCATATCATCCCTTTGGCTCCCCAAGATTGTCAAAGATTTGCATTTAGCGTTCCCTCAGTTAACTTTAAAGAGCCCNTGAAAAGATTTCATTGGAAGGTTTTGCCCCAGAGAATGGTCAACAGCCCAACACTGCGTCAGAAATCTGTAGCTCAAGCTATCCAAAAATTTAGGGATCAATTTCAGAAAGTCNGTATTATTCATTATATGGATGATATTTTGCTTGCACATAAAGATGAAGAAATTTTACTTGACGCCTTTGGACAGCTTCAGCACTGTCTTACTCATGCAGGGTTAACTATCACTCCAGAGGAAGTGCAAAGACAGCCACCTTCTCAATATCTAGCATATATAGTATACCCTCAGGAACTAAAACCTAAAAAATCAGAAATAAGAAAGGATGGGTTAAAAGCTTTAAATGACTTTCAAAAGTTATTAGGGGACATTCAACGGTTGTGACCTTATTTAAAATTATCTACCGGTGATTTGGAACCTTTAAGTGGTACTTTAAAAGGAGACAGTGATCCTAATTTTCCCAGACAGTTAACTGAAAGGGTAGACAGGTTCTTTCGCAGGTTGAGAATGCTATTCAGTATCAACAAGTACATTATATTAATTAAGATCCACCTTGACACGCATATATCTCGCCCACTAGACATACTCCTACAGCAGTATTATGGCAAAACAATCCTCTTTTATGGTTACATCTTCCTGTTTCACCAGCTAAGGCATTGAATCCATATCACGAAGCTGTAGCTTGTTTGGTACAGAAAAGCAGAATTGAATCTAGACATTATTTTGGTAAAGAACCAAGTGTGATCAGTGTTCCTTTTATGAAACAGCAAATTGATTGGCTTTTTTCAAAATAATGATCCTTGGGCAATTGCCTTTTCTGTTTCTAGGTCAAATTGTTAATCAGTTTCCAGCTGATCAATTGTTATAATTCTCTCAAATGCATTCATTTGTATTTCCTAAGATTGTGATGAAAGATCCCAGAAGAGATGCTGTGCTAGTTTTTACTG
Source organism: Neotoma lepida (assembly GCA_001675575.1). Lineage (NCBI taxonomy): Eukaryota > Metazoa > Chordata > Mammalia > Rodentia > Cricetidae > Neotoma > Neotoma lepida. Next base: position 649,398 of record LZPO01055090.1, on the reverse strand, counting down.
ATGTTTCCTTCAATGGGAGGGCTGCTTATGTTATCAATAGAAAAAGCTACGTACTACAAACAGCCCCAGCTTCAGCACAGGTAGTAGAATTACGAGTGGTGAATATGGTTTTTCAGTTTCTTGTACACAGTTCATTTAATTTATATACAGATAGTCAATATATTTATAGAGCTCTTCAAGTTATAGAAACTGTTCCAAGCACTGGGACTAATAACAGTCAGGTTAGAATGCTGTTTCAACAAATTCAAGATGCTATTCACCAGAGAAAGCTACCATGCTTTGTGGGCCACATTAGAGCTTATTCCCATCTTCCTGGTCCTTTAGCCGATGGCAATGCAACAGCTGACAAATTAACATGGATGATTACTTTATCCTGAGTAGAATTAGTTCAACAGTCACATGCTTTTCATCATCAAAATAGTGAAAGTCTAAGAAAGCAACTCAATCTTACCAGGGAAGTTGCTCAACAGATAGTTAAACAACGTGGGGTGTGTCTGAAGCATTTTCCTGTACCTCAGTTGGGGATAAACCCTCTAGGCCTTCTTTTTAATCATCTATGGCAAATGGATGTCACTCATATTGTGGAATTTGGCAAGTTAAACTATGTACATGTGACCATCAACACTTATTCAGGATTTTTAATGGCCAGAGCACAATCTGGAGAAGCCCCAAAGCATGTAATTGCTCATTGCCTTAAATGTTTCTCCTATATGGGGATACAAAAAAATTATTAAAACTGACAATGGTTCTGGATATAGTAGTAAAGCATTTCAGCAATTTTGTTCTCAATTGAGTATAAAACAGGCATTCCTTATAATCCTCAAGGACAAGGCATCATTGAGAGAGCCCATGGCAGTCTCAACATGCAGCTTTGAAGAATTAAGAGGGGGAAATTGTACCCTTAGTCACCACATAATGCACTGAATCATGCTCCTTTCATTCTGAATTTTTTGAGTGTGGATGTCCATGAACAATCTGCCACAGATAGATTTTGTCACGATAACACCCAAGCAACTTTTGCTCAGGTGAAATGGAAAGATCCTTGCTCGGGATTATGGAAGGGTCCCAACCCTGTTTTAATATGGGATGGAGGGCATGTTTGTCTTTTTTTCACAATATGAAGTTTGATGGCTGCCTGAGCATTTGGTGCAGTGCATGGAACAGAAAAATGTCAGCCCTGATGACACCTTAGCTGCTGACGTTCCCCTAGAGGAGTTGGAGTGAGAGCAGCTGAACTGGTATTCCTGATCCACTGATGTTCCATCCTGCAGTCTGGGGAAAGCAGGAAACTAAGGAGGCCCCCCAGACTGCTGAGAAGGAGTTTGGGACAAAAGTTTTGTCACTATTTGGTATTCAAGGACTGAGACTGTAAAAAGCTGGAATGAAACAGAGCCCGGAGCCACACCACTTCCTGTTACTAGTGGCAAACCAATGCATGACTCCTTTAAGAGACAGGTTCCCAATTCCTACTAGCTGAGCAGAAAGGCAGCTCAGTTACCTTGACAACCACCTTTACCCTGAGGCAAGGTTCTTCAGGAAAGATGGCCATAAAACGCTGCTGTAACTGAGGGTGAAGTTTCAGTAACACTTGTTTAAACTGAGGTGAATTGTTGCATTCAGAGAAATGGGAACAAATTTGGGTAAAGAGACCCCCACCCCCACCCCCGGCCAGTGACCAGCTGGTGCTGGGCGCACTTCCACTGGGGCAGTGTGCTATAACTGGCTCTGGGATGACTGGGAGGGCCTGGCAGGGAAGGTGGCTTGGAGGGGCAGCATTGCCCTGAGTGTTACATCCCCATGGCAACAGCACTCGCTGATTCCTGGGGCCGAGGGAGNCAGATACAAAGACTCCAGAGCAGCTGACAAATTAGGCTCTGATTTAAAACTTTCAGGGGAACTTTAAAACTGGTATCAAAACTGACTTTGAACTTCAAACTTCAGAAATGAAACAGTTTTGAGTTCACTTACAGTTTTAACTATGGTGACTCACGATTCATGTACCCTCTGTCTTGTTGGAAGAAAATGTCAATAGTTCCATTAAGAGATTTCTTTTAGATGTTTGCTACAGTTTGTAAAGTGTAAATAGTCCTATTGAGAGTTTGCTCTTGAATGTAAGTTTGTAAGAATTATAAATATGTATAGTAATATTCATGCTAGTTGTAAATATGTATAGTAATATTCATACTAGAATTATGTTAGCCTGTTGATATTAATGAACCATGGTTTGGTGAAGCTAAGGGAGTCTTTAAATTTGATGCAGTTGCATCAAGAGTTTATTGATTTATTTGATACATTTGCATCAAGAGTTTATTGACTTTAAAAAAGGGCTCGGCACAGCTAAGGCTGTTATAGATATCTTAGACCCATTCAAAAAGGACATTCCATCTTGCTCATCCTCTACTCCTTTACTGGGGGGTTTGGCAGCCATAAGGATTACTGTGGTTGTTCCAACTACTTGCAAGCTCTCAGTAGGGACCTGAGTCAGAGCTGAGTTAAGCTCTGTACCTCCCCCTGCCAGAGGCTGGTAGTCAGGGATGGGTAAAGTTCTTCTTGCTAGCTNCCAACCTAAGACAAAGTACACTTGATGGAAAGTGTATCTCCATGATGGATAAGGCTGACTAGGGAAGAAGGATGACCTAAGGCAGGCACAGTCTATCTGAGGGGTAGCCCAGCTCTGTGTTCCTGGGTCATGGCCACCCATAGTTTTTACTCCAGAATAAGCCGTCTCTTATTCCCTTTGAGGTAAGAGCTGTGGCTTTTATGATGACACTGGAGGCATAGCTCAGCTCCCAAGTATGAAGCCCTGGCTTTGGCCCACAGCACCACGTAAAAATGGGTATGGAGACACACACCCATAACCTTAACACTGGGGAGGCTAGAAGCAGGACAATCAGCAATTCAAAATCATCCTCAGCTACAGAGTGAGTTCAAAACCAGCCTGGTCTACTACATACCACTCTATCTCAAATGATAAATGTTGTCCCTATTTATGTAAGTCTTCATTTGTGTCTCTTAAATCATACTGCAGTTTTCTTTAAACAAACATTGTTCATTAAAAATCTGGGAAAGTGCCAGGCAGTGGTGGCACATACCTTTAATCCTAGCACTCAGGAGGCAGAGAGGCAGGAGGAGCTCTGTGGTGATATATTGTGTACCCTAATAAACTTGCCTGAGGATCAGAGGACAGAACCAGCCACTAGATTAGACATAGAGGGAAGACATTGGTGGCACATACCTTTAATCCTATCACTCGGGAGGCAAAGATCCATCTAGATTTCTGTGAGTTCAAGGCCATACTGGGCTACATGAGATTGATCCAGTATAGGAGAGAAACAGAGCCAGGCAGTGGTGGCACACACCTTTAATCCCAGCACTTGAGATCTCATGCCTTTGCTTGGGAAGCACACATGCCTTTAATCCCAAGAAGTAATATGGCAGGGCAGAGAAAGGTATATAAGGCTTGAGGAGACAGGAACTAAAGGCTTTTCAGCTGAGACCCTTTCGGGTGAGGACTCAGAGGATTTTGTAGAGGTAAGAACTAGTGGAGAGCTGTTCTGCTTCTCTGATCTATCAGCTTTCACCCTGATAGCTGGCTCTGGGTTGTTTATTAAAAGACCATCTAAGATTT
>LZPO01055090.1:574196-589155 GCA_001675575.1 Neotoma lepida | reverse complement strand
CTTGTACTGTCCCGGCCTCTGCCTGACTCTGTCCTTGGCCTTGGGGTCCAGGCTATCAGGGCGTCTGGGGCGCTCAGAGAGCCTCCGGGTGAGTGACCGCCGCCGGCCTTCCCGGGGCAGCCTCGGGGCTAAGGGCCGGGGTGGGGGCCGCTCCCGGAGCGACGTGGACATGGACCCCGGCTCCGCCACGGCCGTGCTTGGCCCTACCCGACGAGCCACGTACGTCACTTCCCCCTTATTAGCTGAGGAAGCCTAGAGAGTTAGGAGGTGGTGGGTTGATGCTAGAGTCTCAAGGAAATAGACAGCCAATGGCTGAGGTTGCTGAGGGCCAGCTACGGAAAGCATAGGCCACTGAGGAGTTGGGAGGCGGAGGGACACTGCTGTCTAGAGATCTGGGGATTGATTGATCTGTATCCTGGGCCACCCAGAGGCGTCAAATGTTGAGGCCACAGAGGGGTTGTAACTAAGGAGCTGGAACAACCCTGGGGTGTTCCAGGCTGGGGCCTAACAAGGCCTCTGTCCACAGCCCCGAGCCTGGAGATGATGGGGAACCAGGACGGTCAGGCCTGGAACTGGAACCAGAAGAACCTCCCGGCTGGAGGGAACTCGTGCCCCCAGATACCCTGCTCAGCCTGCCCAAAAGCCAAGTGAAGCGGCAAGAGGTTATCAGTGGTAAGTGCTACCCCTGAGTCCTGCAGCAGCCAGGGATGCCATGCTGGCTGAGGTAGAGACCTGGAGTGTAAGAGCAGCTGCTTCCCAACGGAGGGCAGCTGGACTTGTGGCTGCAGGACAGACTCGGTGAAAGCCAGGGTCACTGTCAGAGCCCTACTTCCAAAGACAGTACAGCAGCAGCTCAGGCAGCCACTCTCATCCCTGGGAATGGCCTGGGGAGGGTCAGGAGGTCAAAGGGAAAGAGGATCAGAAGTTCAAGGCCAGGGCCCATGAGGTAGCTTAGTGGGTGAAAGGTACTGGAAGAGAGCCACCTCCACAAGTGCCATGTTACTCACATGTGTGGCATTCGTGTGCACACATATACTGTGTGTGTATGTATGTATGCGTGTGTAAATGTAATTTTTTNAAGAAGGATATTCTCTTCAATCTCAGCCCTTGGGAGGCAGTAGCAGGTAGATCTCTATAAACTCCAGGCCAGACTGGACTACATAGCAAGTTCCAGGACTACATCGAGAGATTCTGTCTCTAAAAACAAACAAAAAAAAGAAAAAAGGAGCCGGAAACAATATGAAACTGCTTCCCCCTCTCCTCTCTTAGGCTTTTCATTTTCAGCTTTTTTAAAATTTTGCTCTTTTGTTTCTTTGAGACAGGTTTCTTTGAGACACAGGTTTCTCTGTGTAGCCCTGGCTGTCCTGGAACTCACTCTGTAGACCAGGCTGGCCTCAAATTCACAGAGATCCACCTGCCTCTGCCTCCTGAGTGCTGGGATCAAAGGCGTGTGTGGTGCACCATGCCCAGCCATTTTCAACTTTTTTGTTTGTTTTTAACTTAATTTGTTTATTTTTATTTTATATATGTGAGTATTTTGTCTGCATGTGGGTGTGTACTCTGTGGATACCTGGTACCCTTGGATCACCTGGGGCTATAGTTACAGATGGTTATGAGCTACCCGCCATGTGAGGGCTGGAAATCAGGTCCTCTGCAAGAGGAGCCAGTACTCTAGCTGCTGAGCCATTGCTCCAGCCCCTCAGCTTTTGTTTTTATTTTGTTTTGTTCTGTTTTTTGAGTAGAGTCTCATAGGCCAGGCTGGTTTCCAACTTCCTATGCAGTTCAGGGTAGCCTTGAACTCCTGATTCTCCTTTCTNAANTTCCCAAGTGCTGGGATTACAGTTGGGTGCCACCAGGACTGGCTCTGGCTTTTGTTTTGTGAGACATGGTCTCACCTTGTAGTCCAGATTGGCCTGGAACTCGAGATACTTTTCTCTCAGCCTCCTGAGTAGCGGGGCCTACAGGACTGCCCCATTAGGCCTAGCTTGGCTGTGGAGCTCTTGAAGTGTGGTGGCCACACTGAGACCTGCATCTTGTGTTTCATTTACATTTTTGATAGCTAAAGTGGAAATAGCAGCATGTGGCTAGTGACTACCCCATTAGGTTATACAGCTGCCTCTCACCGGGAAAATACAACGTTCAGAACAGCGAGATGGTGATGCAGGCCTGAGTCCCAGCACTTGGCAGGTAGAAGTAGGAGGATCAGGGGTTCTAGGTTACCCTCAGCTACATAGCTAGTTCAAGACCAGATTAGGCTTCAGGAAATGCCCCCCCCACCTTCTCTCTCTCTCTCTCCCTCCACACACCCTTTCTCTCTCTCCCTCTCTCTCTCTCTCTCTCTCTCTCTCTCACACACACACACACACATACACACACACACCCTCTCTCTCCCCCCTCTCTCTAGGATATGGGAGATATTTTAAATCTATGGAATCATTTTGATAGCTTCAACTCTCTTTCTGTTAGTTGATTTTTCCATATCCTGGCCTCAGGGGGTGCAAAGGTTTGCTCGANCACCCTTTCTCTCTCTCTCTCTCTCTCTGTCTCTCTGTCTCTCTCTCTCTCTCACACACACACACACACACTCATTATCACACAGTGTATTTAGTCTCAACAGACTTGTGTGCCCCTGAAACTCACTGAGGTACCCGGTGGCTGGTTGGTTGTGAAGGAATATGGATTGTCCCCCTGGACCTGAAGCTACCAGTCTGTATTAGAGGGAATCATTGTGTGAGGCCAGACATCTNTATTCCCAACATCCAGGAAGCTGAGGTAGAAGGAACTTGAGTTCCAGGCCAGCCTGAGCCGTATGAGATCCTATCCATAGGTAGATAAATGCGTNTGTGTGTCTGTGTGTCTGTGTGTGTGTCTCAGTCCTCAGTGGCTACATAAGGCAGTAGTGATCACCCAGAGTATGCTCTGACCTCACCAACTTCTAGGGATCCTTCCTCATCCTCTCCGTTCTCCCCGCCTGCCTTCGAACCTTCCCCTAGAGCTCGCATCCTCCCTAGTGATACTTCCTCTTTGGGCCCACAGAGCTGCTGGTNACGGAGGCAGCTCACGTGCGCATGCTGCGGGTACTCCATGACCTCTTCTACCAGCCCATGGCGAATGGGGGCTTCTTCCCTCTGGAAGAGCTGCAGAACATCTTTCCCAGCTTGGATGAGCTCATCGAGGTGCACTGTGAGTGCCAGCCACAGCCCCCCTCCCTATCCACATCCTGCCCTCAGCTCCCTCCTTCCAGGCCTCCCTGGAGTACCTGCCACAGCCAGTCTCTGGCCTACTCCTAGGGCTCTCACTCCTGACCCCCACAGCATACACCCCAGAGGTACACACACACTGCACAAGCACATGAAGTGTGTATGACAGCTCACCAGCCCCAAGGATCAAACAAACAGCTGCAGCCTGAGCCAGCAGCAGCTCCAGCCAGGCGTTTAGGTCTCCTAGGCTCCAACATAACGCCTCCTTTCCTGTGCCCCCCCACAGCCCTGTTCCTGGATCGCTTGATGAAGCGGAGACAAGAGAGCGGCTACCTCATTGAGGAGATCGGGGATGTGCTACTGGCCCGGGTGAGGATGCCCCTGCAGCCCCAGACACTGCCTCTTCGTCTTCTCCCCACATCCCCCAGCGATCTGGACCCCAGGCCTGTCCCGCTTCAGGCTTCCATCTCTGTACAGGCTGTTTTGACAGCCCCACCTGAGCCCTTCCCTTGCCTGAATCTCCCTGCAGTTCGATGGTGCGGAGGGCTCGTGGTTCCAGAAGATCTCCTCCCGTTTCTGCAGCCGCCAGTCATTCGCCTTGGAGCAGCTCAAAGCCAAACAGCGCAAGGAGCCTCGGTTCTGCGCCTTTGTGCAGGTGCGGTGGGACACGAGTCCCCAGGTTTGATGACGATTACAGTGTGGTGTTCTGAGAGTGAGGGAGGAAGGCTAGAGCTGAACTCTGGGGTCTTAGGAGAGAAGGGCTGTGAGCATGGCCCTGGCCACCCCGGTGCTGTTCAATCCCCAGGAAGCTGAGAGCCGCCCACGATGCAGGCGACTGCAGTTAAAGGACATGATCCCCACTGAGATGCAGCGGCTGACCAAGTACCCACTGCTTCTGCAGAGCATTGGACAGAACACAGGTAGCCCCCAGGCCTTCCTCTGACCATGNCCACTGAGTCAGGACANGCCAGGGTGGGGGTTTACGCCTCTGGTCTTGCCTGCAGAAGAGCCTGCGGAACGGGAGAAAGTGGAGCTCGCAGCTGAGTGCTGCCGTGAGATTCTGCACCATGTCAACCAAGCCGTTCGTGACATGGAGGACCTGCTGGTGAGCCCGGGCATGGTTCCACCTGGGACAGGGCGTGGTGGGGAACATACTTTCACCTTGCTCAGAGGTCAGACATAGCCTTTGCTCCCTCAGGGTCAGTGTCCGGGGGTCATTTGGCCCTTAGCATCTTCCTCTCAGGATTACTGGAGGTCAGATCNGGACCTCCACTTGTCCCTCGGCAGTTGGCCTTGCTTCGCTTCTTACTCACCTACCTTGGAGTCACTGAGGGGCAGCCCCTGTGCCTGGTTTAGCTCCCTGTAACCTTCCTGTCTCTGCCCTAGCGGCTCAAGGATTACCAGCGGCGCCTGGACTTGACTCACCTACGGCAGAGCAGTGACCCTATGCTGAGCGAGTTCAAGGTGAACCCAGTCACCTTTGCCTCCTCTGCTCACCTTGGTCTTGACCTTGCTGCCCAGGGGGTTCTTACATAGGACGCGGTTGAGAATGCACCTGGGGAACATCTGTCCCCACCTCCTTCCCAGATGCGTGTCCATGNTGACCCCAGCTTTCCCCCCTGGTCCTTGGCTTGTTCTGCTGGCTGCCTTCCCCTCCCCTCCCTNCTCTTCTCCCCTCCTGTCACTTAGCTGACTGTGGTGACACCTGACATCACTCCCTGGTCCTTAGCTGTTCTGCTTGCTGCCTTCCCCTCCCTTCTGTGTCCCCTCCTGCCACTTAGCTGATCATGGCTCCTTCCCGCCTCAGAACCTGGACATCACTAAGAAGAAGTTGGTCCATGAAGGTCCACTGACGTGGCGGGTAACCAAAGACAAGGCTATAGGTGAGTGCTCTAGCCAGGGGAAGGGGGAGGGGTCTGGGGTCATAGAGGTCAGGTGTGACCTTGCTATCTCATCCAAAGAGGTCCACGTGCTATTGCTGGATGACCTGCTACTGCTGCTCCAGCGCCAGGATGAGAGACTGCTGCTCAAGTCACACAGCCGGACGCTCACACCCACGCCCGACGGCAAGACCATGCTACGGCCTGTGCTCCGGCTCACCTCAGCCATGACCCGAGAGGTGGCCACTGGTGAGCTGGGGCAGGTCATCTGAGCAGAGTAGGGAGTGGAACCTGTCTCTTATACACATCTAGATGTGTATAAGAGACAGGAGTCCATCAGGGAGTGGAACACTGCCATCCTGGAGTGGAACTACTCCATCCTGGAGTGGAACACTGCCATCCTGGCACTCTAAGAGTCTAAGACAAGAGGATCTTGAGTTTGAGGTCAGCCTGGCTAAAAATAGAGCTGGGCTTGGTGGTGCACACCTTTAATCCCAGCACTTGGGAGGCAGAGGCCAGCCTGGTCTACAGAGTGAGTTCCAGGACAGCCTGGGCTACACAGAGAAACCCTGCCTCAAAAAAGAAGAAACTGAAAATAAATAAAAACAGAGGCAACTGCCTGCGTTAATAGAGAGGCATGGNCTGCCCCATGGAGATTTTTCACAACACTGGCTGCTATTTAGGACAAAAGGCAGAACCCCAGAGCAAAGGGCTTGGTGAGCATTGCTGAGAAGTTGTGCTAGGGCCACTGATGGGGGCAGGGCGGGAGACTGGGAGGGGCTCCCTACAGGTCAAGGCAGCCTAGGCACTGCGGCCCGGTGAGATCAGGACTGTGGTATTAGCAGGACAGTGAGTATGAACTGTATTACATAAGGGGAAAGTAGTGGACAGGACCCCGAGAGGGGCACATACTGGGAACCTTAGCTCCAAGCCCCATCTCTCCCCTCTGTATGCAGATCACAAAGCTTTCTACGTCATTTTTACCTGGGACCAGGAGGCTCAGATATATGAGCTGGTGGCACAGACATCGTCGGAGCGCAAGAAGTGAGAGTCCCCAGGGATGGTGGGAGGGTGTGTGTCCTGCATGGGGTTTAGTTGTGCTGAATGCCTCTGGTCTTGGCCTGTTCCCCAGCTGGTGTGCCCTCATCACCGAGACTGCTGGATCCTTAAAGGTCCCTGCCCCTGCCTCCCGCCCCAAGCCCCGGCCCAGCCCAAGCAGGTAAGGAGTCAAAGGGAGAGCTGGAGAGCCAGGGAATGGAGACACAGTTTCCCTGCGCATCTACAGAGCTTGAGCCCCAGCCCTGTCTCTGTGCACACACGTGCATAGGCATATATAAATTGGGTGTGTGCTGACTTCATCACAGCCTGCCTCCTATCTCTAGGCCTCTGTCTCCTATTGCTCAGGCCTCCTCCAGCTATTTTTCCCCCAGCCCCTGCCACTCCCTGGGGACTGGGATGTGGGGTCACCCATCACTTCCCTCCCTAGCACCCGAGAACNCCTGCTCAGCAGCTCTGAGAATGGCACTGGAGGCCGAGAGATTCCTTCAGCTGAAGGTAAGTCGCGAGGTCACCAACGGGGGGAGGTCACCTGAAACCAGACAGGATCTGAGCATCCCTCTTTGTCTGCCTACCCAGTACGGACAGAGCGCATCCTCAGTGACCTCCTGCCCTTCTGCAGACCAGGCCCAGAGGGCCAGCTTGCTGCCACAGCCCTTCAGAAAGGTAGGCCAGTTCTGCACCCTCCAGGCCCAGTAGTTAGCCAAATGGTGACTCTTTGGACTAGAGAAAGGCTCCGTCTTTCAGATTTCTCTATGTTCACGAATCAAGAAACTGCCCTGCCCACACCATCCTGGGTGGCCCAGGTCACCCNTTTTCAGCTGCTCTCCCATCCTGGATGCTGAGTTCAGCCTCTCCAAACTCAGGCTCCCTGCCCCATCCTAACCCTTTTGAATGACATCTTCCCTCATCCCCCAGCTCCCAGCTGGCCCTTCTCTTCACTCCTCCTCACACATCCAAAATCCCAAGCCCCTGTGACCCTGTCCCCCTTGCCTTGGTCAGTGCTGTCCCTGAAACAGCTCCTGTTGCCCGCTGAGGAAGACGGTGGACTGGGGCCTCCCCAGGATGGGGATGGGGTGCCTGGTGGTGGTCCCCCAGGCCCAGCGCAGATTCAGGAGATTCAGGAGAACCTGCTCAGCCTAGAGGAGGCTGTCAAGCAGCTGGAGGTATGCCTGGGGGCAGGGGACTTCGGGCAAGCTACAGAAGGAAAGGCACCCTCATCTGTGATTCTCTCCAGGAGTTAGAGGAGGAATTTTGCCGCCTGAGACCTCTCCTGTCTCAGCTTGGAGGAACTCTGTCGCCCAGCCTGGCTGCACCTGAGCGCTCTGTTCAGACAGGTGAGTCAGGAGCTGGGACTAGGGTGCTGTTCTGAGAGGGGCTGGGGCAGGGGGTGGGGGATGCCCTGTCCCACAGTCCGGTCTGCCTCAGTCCTGTCCCTGCCTAGCTCTACTTTCTCAACCCTTTCCTGCCTCTCTCCTTGTCTCCCTCTTGTAACCCTCAGGCCTTTCATGAAGAGAGGAATGGGGGAGAGGATACGAGGGTCCCCCACCCCTATGGCTGCCACAGCGTCTCACACCCCAGAGGCTTTGAGGAGAGGGAGACTGGCCACACTTGATAGGGGACCTGCCGGGGTCCCTGCCTCCCACACTGGCCTCTGCCTTTCTCCCTCCTGCCTTCGCTTTGGGGGACTCAGGGCTTCACCCCCAGAGTACCACCATGATCCCCATTTTCAGGCCATCTCAGTATTGCCTATGAGGGGGTTACCCCTCCGTCCCCGACCCCAAGTGCCTTTGCTCTGTTTTTATACCCTGAATTGGAAGTTTATTTTTAATATATATTATCTAAGGAGAGGTCTGTGTGTGTGAGGACAATGGGGCCCCATGTCTGAGTCTGACCCACGTCGCCTCCATGACTCTTGGCTCCTTTCAGGCTGTCCATCCATTTATACGCTTTGTCTTACATTGTTATTTAGTATATTGTGGGTGGGGCACGTGTGTGCCGTGTCAGGATGCATGTGGGAGTCAGTTCTCCTTCCTGCATCAGGTCCCGGAGACCGTCTTGCTGTCCCGATTCACTTGTAACTGTGACTCCACACATACACACTGGGCTATGGGGTGCCCACCCCACCCCCCAGTTTGGAGGCCCATGGTCATCCAAAATGCCAGGTAGCCCACATCTCACACTCTTTGTTCTTTTATTTTTGTAGTAAACTCTGGAAGTGGCTGTGGGATTTCAAGGGGAGTGAGTGGGGAGGGGCCCCTCCTGGGGGGGGCTGGGGGCGGGGTTATTGCTCTGAGCTCCCTGTCCCCAAGGGGGCCTGTGTGGGAGGGTTTCAAGAGAGGGGGCCAGCATTGGATTGGGGACACTGCCACACAAACACGCAGGTCACAGCACATAGGAGGTCAGGGGAGGCTGGGCGCCGTATTGCACTTTGATAGTGGGGCCAGGTGATTATCCCCTTCAAATTGGAACCTGGGGAGAGACTGGAGGCCATCATGTCCCTTTCCACTCGGTGGAGAAGGTGTGACCTCCACTCAGGGTTTGGAGGAGATGGCCGGGAGGGTGCCAAGGGCTGGTAGTAAGGGCAGACCATACTGCCCGGGTCACCAGCAGAATCCACCCTACACCTGCTCAGCTGCCGTTCCCCCCTTTGCCTGACTTGGTCTTGGGGGACACAGGTAGACCCTCATCGCCTTCGCTGTCAGAGCTGCAGCCACTGACGTCGGTGATCTCCAGCTCCGAGTCGCTGTCCTCCTTCCCACCCAGGGTGGCCTCTGGACCTCCAGCCCCAGGCAGTGCCAGACGAGGGGCCACTGCCAGCCCCGAGGGGCGCTCAGGGCCCAGGCCCTCCCCTGTTGCAGCAAGCAGGGGCGCAGCCATGGGACCTCCCCCTGCTCCTGCAGAGGGCAAGTGGCCCAGGGAACCCAAAGGGTTAGGGTAGAAATGAGGTGGGTAGAGAGAGGGGGGCAACTTGGGGAAGGGGCCTGTGAGGTATGGGTTGAAGTTCCAGGGGTATTCAGGGAAGGCGCGGCCGTAAGGACCCAACAGGCCGGGAGGCTTGGAGTAGCCTGTGGCACCTGGTGGGGAGGGGGGACATAGGGAACAAGTCAGGCTGGCCCACTAGCCACTGGGGCCTGCCTGCACAGTGGGTGTTCATCCTACGTGTTCTTCCTCCCCTCCTCAGTGTACCCCACCTCTCCTCTACTTCATCTCCCCAATTTTTCTCCCTATTCCTTTAACCTGCCTCCCCCCAAAACCCTCCCTGCCAGGTAGCCACCTACACCCGACCCCATAAGCTGGTCAGCAGCAGCATTTCTGCCTTGATTTGTTTTGTGAGATGTTCCAATTATATAAATAGCCTACTTGGCCTCCAACTTGTAGTAATCTACCTGCCTCAGCCTCCTGAATGCTGGGTCCCCTGTAGCCCAGCTGACCTTGATCTTTCAGCGCCTGTGCCCCTTGTGCTGGGATCGCTGGTGTGTGCACCACACCCAGCTGCTTCAGTGCTGATAACCTGAGGCTTTGTGTAACCACTCTGGCTGAGCTACATTCTCACCCCACACCCTGGCTTTTAAACACATGTACCCACAGAGAGACTCCACAGACACACCCAGCCTGGGCATCCCCCTGCAGTCCTCTGTCTACGTGAGCAGATCCCCCAACCCCCAGGCCCTTACCAGAACCCAGGAATGGGAAGGGGCTGTCCAAACGTAGTTTATCCGTCTCTGGGGCGAATAGGGGTGTCCGGCCCCCTGGCTCTCCTAGGCGTGGGGTAGAGAACAGGTTCTGCAGGGTCTGGAGAGGGAAGTAGGGGAGGCGGTACTGCTTAGCCCCCTTTGTGGAGAGGATCATGATGTAGGGGACACTAGACACCCCACTTCCAGCCCTAAGACACCAGTATCCAAACTCACCTCAGGGGTCAAGGGTGGAGCATCTGGCCCAGGCGCCCCCCCGAAAGGACCAGGGGTCAACAAGAGTGGGGAGCCGGTGGCAGCAGCAGCCACGTCCAGCAGTGGATAATTGACAAGCACAACTTTGCTGAAGTTGAATTTGTAGGTGAACCTCTTCCCTTTGGTCTTGTGGAGAATGCGTTTGTTGTAGTAGTAACTGTGGGAGAGAGGATGGGGTACTGGGGAGGGCAAGGGTGGGGTGAGGCAGTAGCTGGGCTCAAGTTCTTGTCGCCACCCCCCACCCAACTTCCACTCACAAGTACTGGGATCCAATGGGATTCAGTCCTAGGATACAGAGGGAGCACCCCCACCTTTTAGGGGGACCAGAAGGGACAGTGAAGGGAGAAGAGAGCATGGTGGGAGCCTGGCCCACAGCCCCTCCTCACCGCAGGGCCCGGCTCAGTTTGTCATAATTCATGTGGGGCTTGCACTTGCGAATGCCCCAGAGGCGGGCCACTTCATCAGGGTCCTTGATGACAAATTCCCCATAGTCCCCTTGCCAGGCAATGACGCCCTGGTACTCCTCCTTCTGTAACAGCTCCAGGATAAAGTGCCACAGCTGAATCTGCCTCGAGCCAGGGGANGACTCCGGCTTGTAGGCCCAATCTGGGAAGGCAAACCCTGGAGACACAAGACAGGGAGGCCTTAGATGGGGTTCTGGGTCTCACTGGAGTCCATAGCCTGAGATACTCAGTCTCTGAGGAGCATCTTTGGGGGTGATGTGTCACTCTTCAGACCTACCCTGCTTGAGTCTGCTGCCTGAGTTACCTAAACAGCTGGAAAGAGCTCCTAGGTTTGTACTCCCATCTTGCACTCCTTGGTGCAATCACCCCAGGCTCAGCCAAAGAAGGGGAGAATGGAATTAAGAGGGACACATGTCCTGCATCCATGGCTGTCTTGGGGGGTAGCTGAAAAGGGTGCGCCCTCTGTAGTGATCACCCTTAACCCTGCTACCCTGTCAGGAGGCCTTTGATATTTGCCTGATAGCTGATAGCTCTTGCAATCAGCCCCTAAGGCCCTGCTGACGTCACCCTGGCACACACACTTAGCCTAAATGTGTGTGTCTCCCTTTAGTGTGCCCTCTCCCACATCCACACTTCAAGCTTTCTGATGTGAGGGTGTGTGTCTACATGTGGGCACAGACCTATAGGTGCCCGTGTGGACAGCATATCACACAGCCACTTGCAATGTTATCCCACGGGACACAACCACACCCAAGTGCCACACTCCTGCTTGGAGCCACCGGAGCAAACACTAGATACAAGCTGCCTAAGATATACGAACCCCAAAACCCCAGCATTGCACATCCATTGCAATATGCACAATTATATGCTAAAGGCCTCTGTTGGGACCCACTGACAAGTGTGTGACAAAGAGACACATGGGCCCAACAGCCCAGCTAACACCTGGTGTGATAGAGACAATGAAGCAATGACACTAAAGTCCCCAGATAGACAGATGGACACATGCAGGGTAACAGAAACAACAGAACGACTTCCCTTCCCATGACCACACTCAGGCATATGTATGTCAACACTTCTGTGGCCCACTTGGCGTTACTTCACCCTGGAAGGAGTATCTGGCTCCACTATCCATATGCACCTAGAAGCCAGGANCAGAGATCTTACCCACCCCTGGTCTTCCCAATCTGGAAAGCTCTGGGTCCCAGTGTCCACACCAACTCCTATGTCATCCTCCGTCTCCTCCCACCTGCCCAGAGATTGGCATGACCCAGGCATGAATACATCGTTAAATCTGGTCTCTAGCAAGCTGAGAGCAGTACAAGAGAAAGGAGAGAAGGCTAGGGAAGCCATCATAAAGTGGGATATGGGAGGGACTGTGTTGAGCTGGGAGACCAGGGTCCCTGTATCCAATTGCTGTGCAGCCAGGAGAAAGTTCCTTGCCCCCTCTGGATTGAGGTTCCAAGGGCAGGAGGCAAGGAGGAGCAGAGCCCCACCCAGGCTACCCTCCAGTATGTAAGTGAGCAGGTGATGCCCTACCTGCCGGAGGATAGGTGGTTCTCGCCACTCCCCAGGGAAGATGAATTTTAATCTGGGCCATTCTCACCTCAGACGCAATGGGCAGTCAGTCTAGACAGACACTGGCCTAGCCATACTCATAGCACACTTCCTTGAGAAAGCCATTGCATCACAAACATGTTTGCACAACCAGAAGACGAGAAGAAATCCAATGGAGAGAGGACCTGCGACGGCAGGCAGACATAGACAACCCCCGGAACCTAGCAGTGAGAGGCACATGGAGACACAGTCCAAAAACCAAGCCCAGATCCCGATATACAGGTCCAGGGCCATCTACCCACACACTCCAAAATACACCTCAGATACCTGCTGAGAATGCCACGGACTACCAGAGACAGGCACAGTCTCCTTTCCCCACCAAGGCAGAGGCACAGCTCACAAGCTGGCAGACGCCGAATGTTTACGTGTATGACCCTGAAATGTAGAGCCCAGAGTTGCTCCTGTGGCCTCCGTGGTCCAGTCTGTGAAGCAGGCACAAGTTCACACAAAGCCTCCTGCAGACGCTTGCCCTCTCTGACCCCTTCAGGAACACTGAAGTGTGATGCATGCCAACACTCCACAATGAAACTCCAGGCAGCCAGCCGAACGATTGGTGTCAAAGACTCGCTCCTATTAGTGACCCTTGTATGTCCAAGCAGGTCCTCTTCCCTTGGCCTGAGCACCACAAGCAACCTCCTTGCATCCTATCTTTAGACTGTGCCCCTTCACTTGTGCCTAGCCTAGAGCTCTAGACTCTGCCCTTAGCGTAGCAGGACCTGGGGAGGTGCAGGCTTAGTCGTACATGGCAGAGAAATCTCAGATCTTAGCCCCCTTAGTCCTCATCCCTCTCAACACCTCACCNATCCTCCAAAAGACCCTCAACCCTGTGTCCCAACAAGCAGGTGGCAGGGAGAGAGGGCCGTGAAGTTTCTGGTCAAGTTTCTCATGAAAGGGTTTGTATTCAGGGGACTGATGGAGACCCAGACAGACAGGTTCAGAGGTGCACGAGACAGATGGGGAGGAGGGATGATAAGGAAGGGGATGCAGCCCCTGGGAAGGGGAAGGGCTGTGGGGATGGACAGGACAGTTACCAGGGGTCCAGAGAGCCGGCAGGGCAGGCGGGGCGAAGAGAAGGTCTGAGACGCAGCTACAGTCCATGGCGGAGAGAGCCCTGCAGAAGCCGGGACAGACAGGAGAGCAGGAGAGAAGCGAGTCAGCCAGTGGGGTGCTGCAGGGCTCCCCCTCTCCCAGGCCCTCAGTCTGATGTCAGCCCACCCAGCTGCCCTCAGTCCCCACTCCCTCCCTTCCGGCAGCCCCGGTGTCCCTAACTAGAGCCACTGTCCTTCCCTCCTCCTTGCATCCTCCTCTCTCTGGTCCTCTTCACTCTGGCCCAGCAATTCACCAACCACTCACAGACTCTCAACACCCTCCACCCACCCTGATGCCCCACACCCGTCTCTTGATATCTTGCCTCCCGCCTGACCTCTGGGGGAGTAGGGGGCTGGTCCCTGGGTCTTTGGGTCTTCCTGTCTCCCTCTGCGTGTGGCTCTTTCCAGCTACTTCAGATTTATCGCTTGCTCGGAAACACAAACTCGCCCCCACCTGGCTGACCCCCGGCAGCTCCCTCTGTGGCTCACACTGCAGTAGTGGCCAGCTCAGAGATGGCAGAGCTGGGGACCTGCTAGCCAGGCTGGGAGGAGCAGGCCCAGCCCTTGCCTTTCTTCCCCAGGTAGACACTAGCCCCGACACATACCTAGTCTGTCCTCTGAGCCCACAGACCCCCGTCTCAAACCTGCCGCTCATCAAAGGTTCTCCACCCATCCATCCCCTTTAGATTGGCCTTCCCCTGCTCAGGCACCCCTTCCAGGAGCTGCACCCCCTCCCCCCAGACCTTCCCCTCAGACNAGTCCTTTCCCTTCCTCCCAAAGTAGAGCCACCCAAGCCTGCGGACCGATCAACGATCAACGGAACCCATGGAGACCCCTGTCTCAAACCTGCTGCTCAAAGAAGATTCTCCAGCCATTCCTTCTAAGACCAGCCAGCCTCCCCTTTCAGATACTCCCTCCCTGCAGACAGCCTCCCCC
Source organism: Neotoma lepida (assembly GCA_001675575.1). Classification (NCBI taxonomy): domain Eukaryota; kingdom Metazoa; phylum Chordata; class Mammalia; order Rodentia; family Cricetidae; genus Neotoma; species Neotoma lepida. The sequence continues at coordinate 574,967 of LZPO01055090.1, read as the reverse complement.
CTCAGACACCTGTCCACTCAGATTGGCATTCCCCCTCAGATTGGCATCCTCACTCAGATACCCCTTCCTCAACTGGATACCGCTTCCTCTGGCATCGCCTCCCCCTTAGGACATTCTTTCCCCTTGGATCTGCCTCCTCCCTGCAAGGCCCCCTCAAATCCCCACTTCCTCAGAAACCTGGTCCATAGATACCTCATCACTTTCTTAGCACTGCCCCCCTCTGTGAGCACTGCCCTTCAGACACCTTCACCTTTAGCCATCTGCCCCCCTCACACTCACTGCAGGCACCCTCAGAAGAGACATCCTTTAGCCATCCTGCCTGCACTCAGAGATCCCACATACCACACCCACCCTTCAGACACCCCACCCACTAGGTCTTCTCACACCCGCAGTTCTGCAGACGTCCACACACCTCTCCCATACCATGTAGCCATAAACCCCACTTCACCTCTTGGATACTCCTGTCCTCTCTCCCAGTATCCAGTCTCCCCTACACCTCCTCCAACCCCTTCTTGGCCTCCTGGGGTCTCCCCTGCCAATGGCCATCCCTCCCATATACTCCATCTCTCTGGGAGCCCTTCTTTATCTCTGTTTCACTCTCTCCCTGCACTTGGCCTTTCTCCCCACCACCACTTGTCTTCCCTCGACCTGGAGTGCTTTCCTGCATCTCTCAACTCTTCTCCCATTTCTCTGTCCCTACCCCCCTCCCACGGCTGTCTCCTAGTCCCCTACCCCTATTTCCTTCTCCACCCCCCACTTGATCCATCTCCC
>LZPO01055090.1:532476-544027 GCA_001675575.1 Neotoma lepida | reverse complement strand
AAATGCACGCTGGCAGAGTCTGCAATCTGAGCCTTGGGGAAGCAGAGACTAGAAGATCTGGCTAGTCTTGCCAAATAAGTGAGCTCCAGGTTCAGTGAAAGACCCTGTTTCATAAAACAAAGCTGGGAGCAATAGGTAAAGACCCCCGACCTTGACCTCTGGCCTCCACAGACAAGCACATATATGTGCATGTGCACCCCCCCCACACACATATATGAAGTCAAATGAACAATTTTACCAAAATAGAATCTTTTCAATATACATTATCAAAAACCTGGGGTGGCAGCTCCTGCCCGGAATCCTAACATTTGGGAGGCTAAGGCATAGGACTGTCACAGATCTGAGGCCAGCCTGGGATACACAGTGAGTCCCAGGCCAGCCTGGGCTATACAGTGAGACCCTGTTACAAAAAACAAACAAACAAAAAAACAAACAAACAAAAAACAAAATGGTCAATGTTAAAATGAGGGGGCATGGGGCTGGAGAGATGGCTCAGGGATTAGGAGCACTGGTTGCTCTTCCAGAGGACCCGGGTTCAATTCCCAGCACCCACATGGCAGCTCACAACTGTCTGTAACTCCCATTCCAGGAGGTCTGACACCTTCACACAAATGTACATAAACTAAAAATTAAATAAACATGAGGGGCGCTGACTGTACCTTGGGTGGTAGTCTGTTCATCCCATATGCATAAAGCCCTGGGTTCAATTCCCCCAGCATGACAGAAGGCAGGCATGGTGGCACAAGACTGTCATCCATCCTAGGACTTGGGAGCAAGAGGCAGGAGGATCAGAAGCTCAAAGGTCATCCTCAGCTACACAGAATTCAAGGCCAGCCTGGGCTCCCCCTCTTTGTATACGTATATCTACATATGTGTATAGATATGTATATAGTCCCAGCTGTCCTGGAGCTATGTAGACCAGGCTGGCCTCAAATTCACAGAGATCTGCTTGCTTCTGCCTCCTGAGTGCTGAGAGTAAAGGCGTGTGACATGCTGCCTAACATATATGTAAACATGACTGATGAGTACTGTACACTTCCTTCATATGGAGTCTCTGAAGTCTACTGTGTTTTCCATTCAGAATTCATGTGTCTCAGTTGCGTGCGTGTGTCTGTGTGTGTGTGTGTGTGTGTGTGTGTGTGTGTATGTGTGCGCATATGGGTACCTCTGGAAGCCAGAAGAGAATTTCAGATCCCCTGGAGCTGGGCTTACAGGCAGTTTTAAGTAGTCCGAAGTGGGTGCTTGGAGCCAAGCCCAGCTCCTCGGGAAGAGCAGCCGAGCTCTTAGCTGCTGAGCATCTCTCCAGCCCTGTGTTTTCCATTTAACACACAGTAGTTCATAGCAGCCCTGCTTCAAGCACACAGTTGCCATGCTGGGCTGGTGGCTTGCATGCCTGAGGCAGAATTCCAGAGCAACACTGAGTGTTCAATGAGCGCTTGATAACCACTGATGAAGGACACAGAACTGAGAAGATCGATGTTGGAGAGACACAGGGGATGGGAGGAATGTATGCACTGGAAGGCCTTGCAGACCTCACTCCCAGCTCTTCCGGTGCCTAGCTATGTCTCCCCAGGGCTCCCAAAAATGTCACCATCACCTCAGAGAAGCTCCAAGCCAGCACAATCAGCGGTTTCTCAACCCCTCTAGGCACCTTTTTGCCCATTTTATCAATGCTTTGTGCCTCCCTGACCAAGCCATCAGGGCTCCTCTACAGTCAAATCTGCACGTTCCATTAAAAAGCCAACCTCAGGACTGGGGCTAGCTTAACCGGTAGCATGCTTGCCTAGCACTGTATTCACCAGGCATGGTAGCATGACAGTAATCCCAGCACTTCGGAGGTGGAGGCAGGAAGATCAGATAGTGAAGTTTGAGGCCAACCTGGGCTACCTGAAACCCTGTCTCTGAAACAAAAACAGTTACTAATTCATGTTCTTCAGTGTAAAAATCAAAGCCTCCTGCAGCCCCCAGCCTTCTTCACCAAAGCTCTGAAGGTCACTCACCAGCTGCAGCTATACTGCCCTCCTCACTGCTCTTCATGCCTCCTGCACTGCTGCCCCAGGGCCTTTGTAACTGCTGCCTTTATGCCCAGAATGTTCTTCTTCAGAGGACTGGCAGCTGTTCTATCATTATTCAGGTTCCCTTACCCTCTCTGGGAGGCCTTCTCTGGCCAACGGGGTCTCGCTATGTAGGTCTGGCTAACCTTGAAGTGGCTATGTTGATATAGACCAGGCTGGCTTTGAACTCACAAAGATCTGCCAACCTCTGCCTCTCTAGTTGCTGGGACTAATGGTGTACACCACCACACTTGGCAACCTTTCTTTTTGAGACAGGGTTTCTCTGTGTAGTCCTGGCTGTCCTGGAACTTGCTCTGTAGACCAGGCTGGCCTTGAACTCACAGAGATCCGCCTGCCTCTGCCTCCTGAGTGCTGGGATTAAAGGCGTGCACCACCACCCAGCTAGTTTTTATTATTTTTACTTATGTGTAGGTGTGTGTGCGCACACACGAGTGCAAGTGCCTGAGAAGACCAGAGATGTTGGATCCCCTGCAGCTGGAGTTACAGACAGGTGTGAGCTGCCTTGTGGGTGCTGGGAACTGAACTGATGCAGATCAGCCGGGGGGCTCTTATCAACTGAGCCACCTCTCCAGCCCCAGTTTCTCAGTAAACCCCCTCCTCCTTACCTATAAAAGAGAAAACACCAGGAAAGTATCTGCCAAGTAGCAACTGTAACAGCTTTATTTCCAAAGACAAAGCTTCTCCCTGGGCTTGAAGCCTGAGGTGGAAGCTCTGAGCTGAGTGGCAGCCAGGCAGGACAAGAACAGCCAGATGGGGGAGCCGGCGAGGCAGGCAGGTCCTGAGACTTTACACCGGCTCCATCTGCAGTTCCTCTCCATCTGTCAGCTCCATCTGGTGGAAGGCAGCATGGGAGCCGATGACCACCAGGGTGGCTCCTGTAGGACCATGGGTAGTTCAGGATGTGTTCTCTCACCTGGCCCCCAACCTCACCCCTACCCAAACCCTGTACTCACCCAGAACCCAGAAGACAGCGGAGCCAGCACCTGCCAGCCAGAAGAAGGGGAAAGAGACACCGCCAGCCAGGGCGTACTGATGCGCTGGGCTCACCTCCCGGCCTGGGGACAGATGGTATTAGGCAGCTGTTTCCTTCCACCCGACCCTTTCCCAGAGGTAACCAGAACCACCCTCCATCAGTCTAGTGTCTCAAGCTCTGGAACCTTCTATGTAATAATACAGACTCCTCACATCAGGGCCTCCCATCCCTGGCCCTACACTCTTTCCCCAAAGTGCACTGCCCTCCAAAACCACCCCCAGTAACCACCTTCCTCAGCGCCAGCTCTGGTCTTCAGTGTCACCTCCCTTAGGAGCCCCAGGCCACTTCTCTCTCAGACTACGCTAGCCTCATATTCTTTCTAGCCTGGTTACCAGGAGTCTCAGGCTGGTGGCCCCATAGCCAGGTCTGACCTAAGGATTTTTGTCCTCTTTTTTTTAATTTTTAAATATTTTATTTATTATATTGAGTTATGTGTATGTGTCTTGTCTGGGCATATGTGCACAAGAGTTCAGGTGCCTGAAGAGGCCAGAAGTTGGAGTGACAGGTGGCTAGGAAACACCCACCTGACTTGGGGACTTGGGTGCTGGGAACCAAACCTAGGTCCTTTGCAAGAACAGAAATCAAGTTTCACCACTGAGCCATCTCTCCAGACCCTTATTTTGATTTTTTAAAAAAGACTCTGAAGCCTAGGCTCGTTTTGAACTTGCAGCAATCCTCCTGCTTCAGCATCCCAAATGCTGGGATTATAGGCATGAGCCAGAACTTCTGGTTTTGAGGATGTGTTCTTTGATGTGTTTCACAAGAATTTGGTTTGTGGGGGTTGGAGACCCAGCAGTTAAGAGCACCTGCTGCTCTTCCAGAGGGCCTGCCTTCTGAGTACTTAACAAATTTTGTAAGGCTAGGGCATAGTGGCACACTCCTTTAATCCCAGCACTCACGAGGCAGAGGCAGGAGGAATCTGTGAGTTGGAGGCCAGCCTAGTCTACATAGTGAGCTCCTAGCAAGCCAAGGCTACATAATGAGATCCTATCTCAACAGCTATCATCTATCTATCTATCTATCTATCTATCTATCTATCTATCTATCTATTTATCTATCTATCTATTCATTCCAGGCTCTCCAACGCCTAGAAATTGTATATGCCCTAATAACTACCATCTGCCAGGCCAACTCCTCTTGTGCTTCAGATGCTCCTCTGTCCCAGCCCATCTCTGTCTAACTTGCTGGGCCCAGAAAGACTTTGTCTCAGGTATGCTTTGCAAACTTGGGATTTCCCCTCTGTGGGTCTTCCCTGACATTTTTCTTCTCAGTGGTACCTGGTACCAGTCTGGGGCCACCGGACATACAGGCNTCAGTTTCCCTCTCTGAAAATACCCAGTATCTTTCCAGTTCATCCCCTAGGACGAAGGCATGGGAAGGCAGGCAGATCTAGGCCAGCATAAGGTCGCCACCTGGTGTCCAATGTGGGTACCTGCAGCTGACGCTTTCAACAGAGTTTTGGGAGGGATTGGGAGGATTGAGTCATTTTACAGGAGACAGAGGAGCCAGGGGTTCCAGGGGTCTCTCTGGGTTTGGGGAGCTGAGACTGGAGGGGAGCACCTGGTATGTCTGAGCCCTTAAGGGCTAAGTTTAGAGTCTAGTGTACATCTCGGTGGGGCCGACTTGAGTCCCAAATATTCGTAGGTTTGCATTCTATGAGACCATGATCAGAGAGGCCTGGGGATCCATTTGGGCAGGGAATTTCTCACCAAAGAGCACAAGCTTCGACTGCAACGTGCGCAGATAGAGAATGTAACAGGCGCCAAAGAAGACAGCCAGAGCCACCAGCAGCATGGGGGATGTCACCCTGGAAGAGCGTGGGAGACAAGAGTCAGGCATCTGACGATGTGTCAGCCGGACCCCTCTAGCCTTGGACATCACATGTGGTCATACTGCATCCAGGTCGGGTGGATTCAGGAATACAGACCAACGTGGTCCTTTGGTGACAAGGGGTGGCATAGCTAACTCGTGGGGGGCGGGGCCTGGCAAGAGGGGGCGGGGCTGCAGAGGCACTCACACGCAGTAAAGGATGAGGCCCAGAAACACGAACACGTAGTTGCTTTGGTAATATTCCACGTTGCGTACCAGGCGCTGGCAAAGCTCGCCCAGGTTTCGGGGGCGCGAGAAACGCTGCTGGTCCACGAAGGTGCCCCAAGGCCGGATGGTCGCGCGGCGCCGCTCCAGCCACTCTCGGCCGGCGCCGGAGGGAATCAGCTTGGGCAGCAGGGTCCTGGAGGGCGGGGCAGGTCAGCTGCAAGCAGGAACAGGGGCCCGCACCCCAGATCCCAGCACACATGGTCCCAAGGATGACCTTGAACTCCTAGGGGGAAAGGTCCTGGGAGAGAGCTAACACTCCTGAGTCCCTCCCAGGGGTGAGGGGCTGAGGAGACATCTCTGAAAAGGGGAGCTCTATGCCTGGGGGCCGGGATTCCTGCATCTCGGGTTTGGGGGTTACACCCTGCTCGCTCACGTGGCGCTCAGCCCTTCCACCTCCGCATCCTTCTGCTGGTCCTTCTGGGCCGCCATGTCTGCACTGCGGTGCGTAGAACCACTATAAACAGCCCCTAGCCCTGCAGCACCCAGCCGGCCCCACCCGAGCCCGGACTCTCGGACGTGGCGCCGCTTGGAGCCCTAGGGGGCGGTAGTTGCGCCTCCGAGCCTTGTGGGAGTTGTAGTTCACGAGGCGGCAAGAGGTCGGTCTGGCTCGCAAGACACCTTGGGAGATGTATGCTAAGAGCGCGGGCTGGAGCCTCTAGGCATTGTGGGAACTGTAGTTTTAGAGCATGCAGCATGGAGTCCGGAAGGTGGGCTGTCAGGATGGAGGGTTTTATGGCAGTTCGAACAGCAGAAGCAGGTGTTCTGCATGATTTCATGGACCATGCAGAGCTGTCATCCTGATTCCAGAGGGCTTGATAAAACATTGGCCGCAGATTCATATATTCTGATTCTGATTGGGCAAGTCTGGGATGGAGTTCCTTAAAAAAATTATATATATAATATATATATAAAATATATATATCCAGCTCACTCTATATATAGTCGATCAAACATACTTATGTGTACTTACCCATACACAGATGCACATAACTTAAAAATCTTTTTAAAAAGTATATTTATGGGGGCTGGATAGGTGGCTCAGAGGTTAAGAGCACTGACTGTTCTTCCAGAGGTCCTGAGTTCAATTCCCAGCAACCACATGGTGGCTCACAACCATCTGTAATGATGTAATCTGGTGCCCTCTTCTGTATACATAATAAATAAATCTTAAAATATATAAATATATATATTTATGTATGTGTGCCACATGAGTGACAGTGTCTGGGGAGGCCCAAGAAGATGGTATTACATCACCTAGAACTGAAGTTACAATTATGAGCTGTTCAAAACATGTGTGCTGGGAACTGAACTCTAGTCCTGTGGGAGAGCAGCAGGCACACTCTTGGCTACTGTGCCATCTCTCCAAACCCTCTTTTTTATTTTCACTAAAAAAAAAATTGTTTTTTTATTTATTGAGAAAAGGTCTTTCTATGTAGCCCTGGCTGTCTTGGAACTCACTCTGTAGACTGGGCTGGCCTCTAACTCACAGAGATTCACACTTCCTCGGGAGTACTGGGATTAAAGGCATGTGATACTACCACCCAGCCTTTTTTTATGATTTATTTTTATTTTATTGGTGTTTTGATAAGTTTTTTTGTACCCTGATAGGCCTCTCTGCCAAGGCAGCAATCCAAATCAGAACAAATCAGACCGAATTAGAAAAAGCCCCTGTATAATGGATAAAGCGTTCCCAGGTGATTCTCCAGCCCCCTCAAAGAGGAGAGGAGCCAGGGACGAGAGATTGGAAAACCATGTGTCTGTTTTCTGGGATGCAGCTTATATACCCTGTGGGAGTGGTCTTGAGCCTCTCTGGGAGAGGAGCTGTGTTTGGCGGGCTTTGAAAGGGTGTCTTTGGGGAAAGAGATGGGGAAGGGGGCTGAGGTGGAGCTTCCACCAGAACATTCCAGTCTCTTTGGGTATAGGATGCCAGGATGCCAGGGGCTGAGGTGGACCTCCCACCCAAACAATGTTCTGCCTGTATGTATGTTTGTGTGAGAGTGTCGGATCCCCTGGAATTGGAGTTACAGACAGCTGTGAGATGCCATGTGTGTGCTGGGAACTGAACCCAGGTCCTCTGGAAGAGCAGTCAGTGCTCTTAAGTGTTGAACCATCTCTCCAGTCCCTTTATCTTCCATTTTTGATAGGGTTTCACGTAGCCAGGCTGGCCTGGAATGTGCTTTGTAGTTGTTCCTGATGCTCCTGCCTCCCTTCACCTCCGCAGTGTTGGGATTGCAGCGTGGGCCACTCAGCAGGAAACTGTGTTTGGGTGTCCCACTCGTGGTCCAGCCTTGCTTCAGAAGGTCCTCGAAGGACTGTGAATGTACACTTAGCCCACACACTAATGAGGGACAGCACAAGGTCAGAGTGCTGAAAATACAGTGACAGAATCTTGGGAAGACTGTTGTTATGGGAACCATTCAGTTTCTTTACAAAGACTAATTGAAAGCCTTTCTATTTCTTGACTCTCACATGTTTGCTCCTAAGACTACAGCAAAGATGGAGAGCTGCCACAGTGGCAGGTGGGGCTTCAGGGGAGAGCAGTGGGATCCCAAGGCAAGGATGTTGCAGGAAGTGGCAAATCAAGTGTGGTGATATTTTGTGTGTGCTCTAACAAATAGCTTGTCTGAAGATCAGAGGGTGGAGCTAGCCACTAGCTAACCATAGAGGTCTGGAGGTCTGTACAGACAGGAGACAGGAAGTGATATGGCTGGGCAGAGAGAGGAAGTGATAAGGCAGGGTGGAGACGGGGGCTCAACCCACTTTGGTTTTAGGAGTCAGAGAGGTAAGAGTTGAACAGTGGCTGCTCTTTTACTTCTCTGATCTTTCAGCATTTACCCTGATATCTGACTCTGGGTTTTTATTATTAAGACCGATTAGTCTACATCTGGTGCCCAACATATTGGTAATGATCAGGAAAAAAGCTGAACAAAGGAGATTAGATTCAGGGTTCTTGTTTTGAAAAGAAAAAGGAGGATATAGAAATGATAGAATAAAAGGGTAGATTATTGAATCTACTCTGAAAAGGAAAAGGGGGGGATATAGATATGATAAGATAAAAAAGTAGATTAGTGAATCTACTTTTAAACCAAAAAAACAACTACTGGTTTTAAATATTTTACATTGATATGGATTTTTGTATATTGATGCAAATTTGAGGTTATTTTTATTAAACACACTATACATATGTTTCTACTCTTGTTCAAGGTATTGTACCTATACAGCTCATTTAACAATGTAATGTAAATTTCTAGTACTTGAAAGTTATTACTACAAACTATTTAGGATAATAAAGAAATGAAGATTAGTAGTTAGTCACCTATTATAATCACACTTGTAATCGGGTTAGGTATGTTTTCAAGGTCAAACAGATATATTTTAGATAGACAGGTCATTTTCTTTTTTTCCTCTTTTTTGGTTTTTCAAGGCAAGGTTTCTCTGTGTAGCTTTGGTGCCTTTCCTGGAACTCACTTGGTAGCCCACGCTGGCCTCGAACTCACAGAGATCTGCCTGCCTCTGCCTCCCGAGTGCTGGGATTAAAGGCGTGCACCACCACTGCCCGGCCAGACAGGTCATTTTCAAACACTTCAGAGATCTACAGAATATGGCATTTAAGATATTTTAATAATGTAAGGTTCTTTTTTTCTTATGACAAGGAGACTTGTCTGCTCCTGGCAACACCACTCTACTTCAGAAAAGATGATGGGCATTGAAGAAACTCCATGCAGAATTTACTTTCTTTGTGGCAAAAGTTAGTCCCTGGGCAAGAAACTACCCTTGTCTCAAATGCTGACAGTATGCTGTCCAAGTGGGACAAGCAGGACACAAAAGAAAGTGACTGCCAAACTTTACCAAGACAAGGTAGGACAGTCCTTCAGAATATCCTGCTTCACAAAAAAGTCTGTCAGATAATTCTAGGCCTGTAGGCTGAAGATGGATGCCCCAATGTTGCAGAGGAAACTTGGGTGATTGTCCAGGCAGCCAGCTGTTTTCATCATGTCTCACATTTTTTGGAAGTCATTTGCTTGCACTTTCTGCTTACACAGTTCATATTATTTCCTTCTCAGGTGTCTGAGGGAGTTGAAGACTAGATAATTATAGTTTTCCTTGTTAACAAATTCAGAAAAGAAACTCACTAAAGAGGTGTAAGTGTATGGGGTTGAGAGACATCAAAAGATAGTTTTTGATTGGTAATGCAAATTAGGTTAAAAAGTGAATCAGGTACAATCCTTTGGACTCACCAAGATAGGATAGATAATGGAGTATTTTCTCTGAATTTGTCAAATGTTAATGGACTAGACAATGTTGATGTAATTATTGCCTGTATATATTTGTATATAGTTATTGTATTTATTGTATATAGTTTTTCCATGTTAGTTATAACCTCTTTTTATTTTAGACAAAAAGGGGGAAATGTGGTGATATTTTGTTTGTGCTCTAACAAATAAAGCTTGTCTGGAGATCAGAGGGTGGAGCTAGCCACTAGTTAATCATAGAGGTCTGGAGGTCTGTACAGACAGGAGACAGGAAGTGATATGGCTGGGCGGAGAGAGGAAGTGATAAGGCAGGCGGAGATGGGAGCTGGACCCTTTTCAGTCTTAGGAGTTGGAGAGATAAGAGATGACGGTGGCTGCTCCTTTATTTCTCTGATCTTTCAGCATTTACCCCAATATCTGACTCCAGGTTTTTATTAAGACCAATTAGAATTCATGCTGCAGTCAAGTGGGAGGGTGCAGGAGCCTCAAATAAGGATTTTTTTTTTAAAGATTTATTTATTATGTATACAGAGGAGGGCGCCAGATCTCATTACAGATGGTTGTGAGCCACCATGTGGTTGCTGGGAATTGAACTCAGGACCTCGGGAAGAACAGTCAGTGCTCTTAACCTCTGAGCCACCTCTCCAGCCCCCAAATAAGGATTTTTAAGATGGGGCTCTGGGCAACATGGCAGTTGGGAAAGGAGCCTTTTGGGACAGTGGAAGAAAGGACCCCACATGGAGATGTGATGAGGGAGGGGCGTAATCGGGTTCCTGAGAGAGGAGGCCTGTGGTAGATGAAGTGACTGTCCCCTCTTATAACAGGACTGACCCTAACAGGGCCAGTTGTTCTTTTGTTTTTTTCCAGGGGCCATTTTGTTAAGACCTCTGCCCCACCATCCTATGTTGACTCATGTCTGGCTTCAATCAGACCCTCAGGAAGTACATCCAGTCTGGTAGCCAATCAGAGTCCTACCTGGCCACAAGCAGGATCTGTTCTTGCTATTTTCAGTGAAACAGACCCCTGACACAGCAAACAGACCCCTGACATCACAACCACATTTGCTGACCAGATGTCATGAGCCAATGATAAGATGATTACTGTACCAATAAGGGTCTATACCCAATCACTTCAAAGTACACTTAACCACAGCTGGAATTCCCCTAATCCTGCTTAAAAGGAGACTGTGAGCTTCTCTCTGGGTCATCGTTTTGCCACTTTGTCAGATGGTTTGACCCTAGCATGCTTGAATTTTTTATTAAACGCTCTTGCTGATTGCATACATGACTGGTGGTCTTTTATGGGACTTCTCACGAACCCTAAGAGTAGAGAGGTTCTCAATCATGGGTAGTAGGAGATGATGGNCATCTGAGAAGATTGTGGGAGACAGGGCTCGGCTCTGAGCTCTCTCCAGTGGTTTCTTCTTTTGCCTCTTGAGTTTCCAGAGCAAGTGGCACTGGGAGGCCAGGAAGATATTAGCACAAACCCAAGACCTGGTTCATAATGCCTGCTGCATGACTTCATGGAGACTCCTCCACTTTCTGTGCTGTGCTGCGCCCATCTGTCTAAGCAGATGTTCCTCCCTGGCACTAGATGAATGGACCAGAATTTGTGGGTGTCCCAAGAGCAGTCTTGGCCCATGCAACCCATCCCAGGACCATTTTGTCATTGTGCATAGGGCTCCAAGGATAACCTTGAACTCTTGGTCCTCCTGCCTCTGCCTCCCAAGTGCTGGGATTACAGGTGTGTGTCACTAGAAAATGGCCAGCTTTTCTTTATTATTATTTTTTCTTTCTTTACCTCCACTTCACTTTGCAGCCTAGGATAGTATGACCTCAAACTTTTTTGTTGTTTTTGTTTTTCGAGACAGGATTTCTCTGTGAAGCAGTGCTGGCTGTCCTGTGACCTCAAACTCACAGAGATCCACCTGCCTTTGCCTCCTGAGTGCTGGGATTAAAGACATGTGCCACCACCACCCAGCGACCTCGAATTTTGGATCTTTTTGTCTCCAGCTCATGCATGCTGTAGGATCACAGATGTGTGGCACTATGCCTGATTTATGCAGGCCTTGGATCAAACCCAGAGCTCTGGTT
>LZPO01055090.1:501489-516835 GCA_001675575.1 Neotoma lepida | reverse complement strand
TGTCTCTGGCAACCCTCCACAATGATGAGCTTCTGCTGAGGGGAGGTGCGGGCAAAGACGATCTCAGTGTGGTTCTGCAGGATCTCGTCAATCTGCTCGGAGGTGAAGTCCTTGAGGTCGGTGCCGTGGATCACACAGGCTTTGGCATCCCTGAGAAGAGGAGAAAGAGCAGTGGCCAAGGCCAGAGTGAGGAGTGGGGGCACCGGACAGACAGAGGGACAGACCACAGACAGGAAGACAGAGGAGAAGGTCCGAGGGAGGGACGTAATAAGGTTAGAGAGAGCCAAGCCTAAAGGACTGAGGGACCAGACATGGAGGTACACGGGTGGGTGGAGAGACAGGAAGAGAGAGCCAGGCATAAAGACGGAAAAGCCAGAAGCCAGAAAAACAAAACATAAATATACGGGTGTGTGAGCAGAGCAAAGCGAAGAAATAGGGGACTTCCTTAAGTCCTTTGAGAGCAACTGTTTATAATTATTTATAACCTGGCCACGAGGTGGGATGGTGCATTCCTTTAATCCCAGTACTTGGGAGGCAGAGACAAGAAGATGTCTGAATTCCAGGCCAGTCTGGTGTACATAACAAGTTCTAGGACAGTCAGGGCTATACAGTGAGACACTGTCTCAAAAAGAAATATTTAAATATAATTATTTGTAACCTGCTCCTCCCACACACCTTTTTTTGGGGGGGTGGTGCTGGGGATGGAACTCAGAGCCTCTTATTATTAGGCAAGCACTCACCACTGAGCCACGCCCCCAGCCCCTCACTGGGAGATTCTAGGCAGGGGCTCTACCACTGGCCACACCCCCAGCCCCTCACTGGGGTTTTCTAGGCAGGGGCTCTACCACTGAGCCACGCCCCCAGCCCCTCATTGGGGGATTCTAGGAAGGCACTGTCTCTGAGCTATATTCTTAGTCCTTAGTGTTTGGAGACAGGATCTTGCTGTGTAGCTCTTAGCCTCCTGCCTCTTCTTTTGAGTGCTGGGATTATAGGTGTGCACCACCATACCTGGCTTTTTTTAACTTTGTGTTCGTATTGTTTGGGGCAATACTGAAGATCAAGCCCAGGGCTCTGTAAGCAGGATCTGGAGGAAGTGTGGCTACTCACCTGGGGTTGACCTGGCTGACGGGGATGTTGAGTCGGGCAGCAATGTCCTCTACAGTCTCATTGCCCTCCGAAATGATGCCTACACCTTTGGCGATGGCCTTGGCTGTGATGGGGTGATCACCGGTGACCATGATGACCTGTAGGCATTGTGTTTTAGGAATCGCCTGGCCTCCTGCATCAGCCCCTGACCACACACCCACCAGGCTGCCCAAGGACACACCTTGATGCCTGCGCTGCGGCACTTGCCCACAGCATCAGGGACAGCTGCCCGGGGAGGGTCAATCATGGACATGAGACCCACAAAGCAAAGGTTGTCTGTGGTGAAGTTCACATCATCACAGTCAAAGGCAAAGCCCTTGGGGAACTGTTCCTCAGGCAGGTAGTAATGGCAGAAACCTGATGATAGGGACAAGGAAGGGTATATGAAGGCATCAGCCTCAGGACCTCCATGCCTACACCCCATTCGCTCCCAGCTGTCTGGATTCTCTGCAGCCAGTCTCCCCACACAGCCAGGAGCCAAGCAGCATTCGTTTCTCAGCAATGACCTCATTCACTTGTTCATTTACTCATTCACTCATTCATTCATGGTGCATTCTGGCCCCAAAGGGTCTCTAGAGCCGGACCTGTTCCTGCCCCACCCGTAATACACACCCAGCACACGCTCGCCCAGGCCACCAAGCTCCAGGTAGGCATTCTGGAAGGCCTCCTTCATCTCCTCGTCCAGAGGCTGCTCTTTGCCTTGCAGGAGGATGGTGGCACAGCGGTCCAGAATGCGTTCGGGGGCACCCTTCATCACCAGCAGGTATCGGTTGTCGTTGGGGTCTTCAGTCTCGTGGATGGATAGCTGCAACAGAGGAGGGTGTATACTTAAGCTGTGCAGGAACCCGGAAACTGTCTGCACCCAGGTAGGGGGAGTACCTTCCCCGCGCCAGGATAGGACAGATGCCCAAGAGCATTGCCTGTATCTCTCCAGGCCACTTCCTGTTTCTCAAGTCTCCCGNAGATCTCTGTTCAACCCTTTTCTGTCTCTCCATCTCTGTCCATCTCTCTCATAGAAATTCCAGCTGTCTTTGGATCATATACTTTCTTTCTGCCTTGTTGGGGCTCAGTGTACAACCACCCCAAATCCAGCAGTTAGCTTGCCCCTGAAGCGTACCTAGAATCTAATCTCTTCTCACTGTCTTCTGCTGCCCTAGCCCCCAGATCCAGCCTGGGCCAAAGTTTAACAGCAGAACAATGGCCTAGAATCCCCCAGTGAGGGGCTGGGGGTGTGGTTCAGTGGTAGAGTCCCTGCCTAGAATCCCCCAGTGAGGGGCTGAGGGTGTGGCTCAGTGGTAGAGCCCCTGCCTAGAATCCCCCAGTGAGGGGCTGAGGGTGTGGCTCAGTGGTAGAGCCCCTGCCTAGAATCCCCCAGTGAGGGGCTGGGNAGTGGTAGAGTCCCTGCCTAGAATCCCCCAGTGAGGGGCTGGGGGTGTGGCTCAGTGGTAGAGCCCCTGCCTAGAATCCCCCAGTGAGGGGCTGGGGGTGTGGCTCAGTGGTAGAGCCCCTGCCTAGAATCCCCCAGTGAGGGGCTGGGGTGTGGCTCAGTGGTAGAGCCCCTGCCTAGAATCCCCCAGTGAGGGGCTGGGGTGTGGCTCAGTGGTAGAGCCCCTGCCTAGAATCCATCAAGAAAAGGTAGGGATGTTGTTCAGAAGTAAAGAGCTTGCTACCTAACCTAAGGTCCTGGGTTCCATTCCTAGCCCCAAAGAAAATAAAAACTAAAAAGAACCCATAAGTCAGTGAAAAATGCTGCATCCACTTTGGCAAAGAGCTCAACAGTTTCCCCAAAGGTGGAAACAGCTCAACTGTCCATCAACAGATGAATGGATGAGCAAGATGTGACATATCCACACAATGAAGTATATTTTTTTTCTCCTAAAGCAGCTAGGAACATCTGCCCACATCTGCCACCACAGAACTTGTGAGGCCGAAGCAAAGAATCACTATGAGTTTGAGTCTTGCCAGGGTTACATAGTGAGTTCTAGACCAGACTGGGTTGTAAAGCAAGACCTTGTCTCAAAATACTGAAAAAGAAATAAAAAGAGAAAATAGATTAAAAAGTCAAGAGGAGCCAGCCAGTGGTGGTGGTGCACACCTTTAATCTCAGCACTCAGGAAGCAGAGGCAGGTGTATCTCTGAGTTTGAGGCCAGCCTGGTCTACAGAAGGAGTTCCAGGACAGCCTGAGCTACTCAGAGAAATCCTGTTTCAAAAAAAATCAAAACCAACCAAACAAGTCAGAGGACGCTGGTGGTATATGGCTCAATGAGTAGGGTTGATTGCTGTTCAAGCCTGGAGACCTGAGTTCAATCCCTGGAACTTCCATAAAGGTAGGAGCGAACCGACTCCACAAAGTTTTCCTCTGACCTCCACAAGCAACCCCCACCATCACATATGCACAATAATAAATATTTTTAAAAAAAGAATGAGGCTCTGGTGGACATGCGGATGGATCCTGAGGNGGAGCAAAATCAAACGGATTTTTAAAAAGGCCAAGTATTACACGATTCCGTTTTTTTAATGAAATGCCCAGAAGAAGTAAATCCACAGAGACAGAAAGTAGGTTAGTGTTTGCTGAGGCTGGGGGCAGGGCGTGCTGGAGAAGGGTGGGCGGAAGCTGAGAGAATGTGGGGTTTCTTTCTGAGGTGATAAAAAACAATCTAAAATGGCTCTGTGGGTGGTTGCCCAAGTCCGAGTACACTAACACATCTGCTTGTGGTATGTGAGTTGTAGCTTCATAAAACTGGCTATGCCTCATGCCCTGTCTTCCCTCCTCTGCTTCCTGTCATGGTTTTTGCCCCCCTTAGAGTCCTGGCCGGGTCTCCCCCACAGCCTTCGGAGCTCCCACAGCTCTGTATATCTTGTCCTTGGTCCCTTACCACGTTGGCTGCTGGTCGTTCAGGCAGGTGACACTCCTGCCTCAGGACCTTTGCACATGCTGCCTGCTGCCTGAACACACTTTCCTTTAACTTGCAGGGTTCCTCCCCTCAATCTTTGGTGATCTGTCTCCTAGGACTTGAGTATCAGAAAAGAAGAGTCTCACTNCTACTCTCACTACCCTGTGTACCCCAGTACCTAAAACAGGACCAAGAGGCTTAAAAACACATCTGGAAAATGTGTGAAAAATGCCACCCTTATTCTTGAGGTGGGGGCCAGGGCCCACCCTCTACTATATAGGACCTCCCAGTTCAACCTCTCTGCTTCAGCCACTTCCCCTCCCCCACACCTCTACCATCCTCCTCAATTTTACAGCCGGGAAACTGAGGCTCGGTAAAGATTAGTATCTTGCCCCAAAGTCAGAAGGAAGTGGGACAGAGGTGGCTACACTCGGGAATCATAGAGAAACCGCAATCCGTGCTCATCATCTCCTCCATGGNGGACATGACTGGTGCCATCAAGGAGCAGAGTTCCCGTGGTGACCTACAGAAGGCTTTCACCCACGGATGGGAAGGGGAGAGTCACCCAGCCCTTTCTCCTGTCTCCGCAGCTGTCCAGGTGTTGGGACTCCAATAACACAGTTTTCAGGAGTCATCACCCACGCCGGGTGGCATTTTTCGGTGATGCAGCTGTTTTGAGCCATTCCAAGCTCCTGTAAGTAACTCATCACCCTCGTTTCCTATAATTAACCCTAATCATCCCATCCTTTCACTAAGCTCCACCGAGATGGAATCATTTCCTTGGTGTGAAATAGGGTCTCATGAAGCCCAGGCTGGCCAGGAACTTGCTAGGTACCCGAGGATAGCTTGGATGTGCTTACCTCCACCTCCGAGGTGCTGGGATTGTAGCCTGTGCCATCATGCCTGACTTGTTTCTTGTTTTAAGACAGGGTCTTGTGTACTGTACTCGAACTCACTATGTAGCTGAGATTGACTATGAGCTCCTGATCCTCCTGCCTCAACCTCCCAAACACTGGGCTCACGGGTGTTCACTAACACACCCAGTTCAGATAGACATTTCTTTGTATCGTCCCAGGAAGACTCACAGAGCATGCAGACCTGGAGTTCGTACCTGGTATTTGTTGGTGGAGTTGAAGGGAATCTCTGCCACTTTCTTGTTTCGTTCACGCATCAGCTTCACGGAACCCGAGGACAGCTCAATGCACTTGAGCAGGGCGGACTCAGAGGCGTCACCGGCCACGTCCCTCTGCGGCAGACAGAAAGCCTGGTCAGTTGGCACTGGGGAGAGGGGAGGGGGAGGAGGAGAGGGGTGTGTGGTCAGAGTGGGCAGGCAACTGCACCCACCTTGAGCACAGGGATGTTATCCTGCCCGCCCTTGAAGACAGCCCGGTTGCAGAGTCCAGCGATGTGGGACAGGGCCACCCAGGTGTGTGAGCTCTTGTCAAAAGAGGTCCCTGTAGGAGTCACGTGTGAGGCCAAGAGGGCCCCTGGGACCGGGTGCCCCAGTCCCCATCCTGAGCCCATACTGACCTGACTGATCCTCAGTGGTGTCAGCCTCGTGGATCTGGTTGTCAAACCACATGTGGGCCACTGTCATGCGGTTCTGGGTGAGGGTGCCGGTCTTGTCTGAGCAGATGGTGGAAGTGGAGCCCAGAGTCTCCACAGCCTCCAGGTTCTTCACCAGGCAGTTCTTGCGAGCCATGCGCTTGGCGGTCAGAGTCAGACACACCTGGAGGACGGACAAGGACAGGGGAACTGCACAGGTGTCCACAGTTCACCTGTCCACCTCAGCTCAAATCAGGGGGAGCACCCAGGGCTGTGGAATGAGGTGTTAAATGACAATGTTGGGGTGGTAGGGGTGGTTGTTGACCAGACACAGATGTGGCCTCAAAACACAGTAAATGGCCGGGTGGTGGTGGCGCACACCTTTAATCCCAGCACTTGGGAGGCAGAGGCAGGCAGATCTGTGAGTTTGAGGCCAGCCTGGGCTACCGAGTGAGTTCCAGGAATGGCGCCAAAGCTACACAGAGAAACCCTGTCTCGAAAAAAAACAGAAAACAAAAACAAAAACACAGTAAATGTTCTCACAGGCAGGAGGTACAAGAGACTCACACTCAAAGCAATAGAAGTGGAGGGCTGGAGAGGTGGCTCAGTGGTTAAGAGCACATACTGTTCTTGCAGAGGACCCGGGTTTGATTCCTAGCACCCACAACAGGCAGCTCCCAAATAAGGAACAATTAAAACTAAAAATATAAAATAAGAAGGAGCGGAGGGAGTGGAGACTGCAGTCAGGGTGTAATGCATCTTTTTCTATAAAAATAAAAAAAATTTCAATAAAAATTTTTTAAAAGAGAAAAAAATGGTTTAAAAAAAAAAGACTATAGTGTTTTAAAAACAGTGTGGTAAAGAGCACTGACCGCTCTTCTAGAGGACCCAGGTTCAATTCCCAGCACCCTCATGGCAGCTCACACCTGTCTGTAACTCCAGTTCCAGGGGACTGGACATCCATGGCGAAACACCAATGCGCATAAAATAAAATTAAATAAATAAGTAAAGAGAGGGAGGAAAGGAGGAGGGAAGGGTCATATTTAAACAAGGCACTCACTCCATGCATCTGGGGTGGGGCTGAAGACGGGGTATTGGTTGGTGGAGCATTACTTTAGTCTACAAATGGAACAATGGGCTGGCGAGATGGCTCAGTGGATAAGAGCACTTGCTGCCGAGCCTGATGACCTGAGTTCAACCCCCAGGACCGCCACAGGGTGGAAGGAGAGAACTGAAAGTTGTCTGCTGACCTCCACCTGGGTACTATGGTGTGTGTGCATGCNTGCACAGGGGTGTGCAAGTGCTAATACAGACACACACATACACACACACACCCTGCGCTGCCGTACCCAGCCACACAAATGTAATACATAAATTAAAAGAAAACTACTGTTCCGCTTTTTCAATGAGTGAGTGCATCCTAACTTTGTGAATTGAATCAAAAGGCAATAGGGGCAGAGGCTGGACAGATGGCTCAGTGGTTAAGAGCACTTGTTGGTCTTGCAGAGAACACAAGTTCAGTTCCCCACACCCTCATGGTGGCTCATAGCTGTCTGTCATTCCAGTTCCAGGGGATCCAAGGCTTTCTTCTGACCTCCAAGGGCATCAGGCATGCACATGGTGCACACACATATATGCAGGCAGAACACTCATACACATAAAATAAAGTGGCTTTTTTTGTTGTTTTTAAGGTGGTGAGGCGCTGGAGAGATGGCTCAGTGGGAAGAGTACTTGTTACGTCTGCAGAGGACCTAGGTTCAGTTCCTAACATCCATGTGACGACTCATACATAACCTCTGTAACTCCAGTTCCAGGGCATCTAATCAGACCCTCATCCTCCTCCCTCAGACCCAGGGGTCCTGGCCCCAGTCCCCCTCCCTCAGGGTTCAGCATTACCGTGACAGTAGCCAGAAGNCCCTCGGGGACATTGGCCACGATGATGCCGATGAGGAAGATGACAGCCTCGAGCCAGGTGTATCCCAGAATGAGGGAGAGGATGAAGAAGGAGACGCCCAGGAACACAGCCACACCAGTGATGAGCTGGATGAAGTGCTCGATCTCAATAGCGATGGGCGTCTTGCCCACCTCCAGGCCTGAGGCCAGGGTGGCGATGCGGCCCATGACAGTGCGGTCACCTGTGGCCACCACCACACCCCGAGCGGTGCCTGTAGGGCCAAAAAGGAGAGGTTCAGGTCTGCTAGAACTCAGAAGGCTGCTGTGGGTACCCCACCTCCTGAGCCACATGTCTCTTTTTGTGCCCTCNGGGCCCCTCCTTCACCTTCTACACAGTTGGTGGAAAAGAAAGTGATGTTCCGGGTCTCCAAGGGATTGTCATGTGTGCAGTCGGGAGAGCGGGTCTGGGGCTCAGATTCGCCAGTCAGGGAGGAATTATCCACCTGGGAATGGAGCAGCGGAGTTACNGTTCAGCAAAAGGCCCAGGAANAGAGAGCAAGGAACCAGGGGACCTTGGAGTAAAGCCTGTCCCAGGAAGTTGCAGAAAAAGGCAGGGGAGCCCTGACCGGCCTGTGGCATCTGGGAAACCGGGAGGCAGGATGTCAAAGGACAGCGGGCAGGAATAGGACCTCTGGCCCAGGTCTAAAGTCCCTCAGAATTCCTGTGGGATGGGCCTGGGCCTAGACTACGAGGTCTAAAGGAAGGCTGAGGCCTAGATCCCTGGGTGTGAGGGAGGAGGGCTGGGCCTGGACCCCTGAGTCCAATAGGGAGGGCTGGGGTCTGGAGCTCTGGGGTCTATAGCAGGCATATAGGGGATTTCCCTCCTCATTCCTGAGAGTGGAGAACAGAGCTGGAACTTCACCTTGCAGCCATGGGCCGAGATGATCCGAAGGTCAGCTGGGACCCGGTCCCCACCCTTGATCTCCACCAGGTCACCAACCACCACCTCCTCGGCGTTCACCTGCATCTTCTCACCTTCCCGGATCACGAGGGCTTGCTGAGTGAAGAGAGAAGAGTCAGCCCTGGAACTTCCCCCGCCTGGAAGTCCCTGGGCACAGCCCACCTGGCCACTTCCTTCTGTCCCCTTGCTGGGCCCTCCTCACCTGGGGAACCATGTTCTTGAAGGACTCCATGATCTTAGAACTCTTGGCTTCCTGGTAGTAGGAGAAGCAGCCTGTGATGATCACCACAGCCGCCAGCACGATGCCCAGGTACAGCTGTGGGGACACATCAGAACATGGCATTAGGACAGCTGCACACACTCCCCACCCCCCCTTCATCCCCAGGTCTGAGAGGGAGCTTTGTGCATCTGCCTGTGTCCTTATTCTTTGTGTGTCTGTCTGTCTGTCTGTCTGTCTGTCTGCTTGTATGCCTGAAGGCCTCATCTTGAGTTTATAGGACTGTGTGTTTGAGTCTCTTTATTATTCTCTTTCTTTGTTTATTATTAATTTTTAAAATTATTACATTTTATTTATGCACGCGCGCACGCACAGAGGTTAGAGGACAACTTCAGTTTACATTCCTTGGGCACCATATACCTTTTATATTTTTTAGANACAAGGTTTCTCAGAGCCTGGAACTTACCAAGTGGGCAAGGCTGCTGGGCCATCAAGCTCCAGGGGTCAGCCTGCCTCCACCCTCCAGCACTGGGATTACAAACGCTTGCCACCACAGCAGCTCCTTTACAGGAATTCTGGGGCTTGAACTCAGGTCCTCAAGCCTAAAGGGCAAGTGCTTACCCCTGTCTCTTATACACATCTAGATGTGTATAAGAGACAGCTCCAGCACTGGGATTACAAACGCTTGCCACCACAGCAGCTCCTTTACAGGAATTCTGGGGCTTGAACTCAGGTCCTCAAGCCTAAAGGGCAAGTGCTTACCCCCATCTCTTCCTTTTTCTTTTTCGAGACATAGCCCAGGCTAGTCTAGAACTTGCCACATAACTGAGGATGACCTTGAACTCTTGATCTTCCTGCCCTCTTCCTCTGTAGTGCTGGAATTTCAAGTATGTACCACCTCATCTGGCTCTTGTTTTCTTGTTGCCTGTTTTTTGTTTTTTGTTTTTGTTTTGCTTTCTCAACGTAGGGTTTCTCTGTGTAGCCCTGGCTGTTCTGGCATGCACTCTGTAGACCAGGCTGGCCTTGAACTCACAGAGATCCTCCTGCTTCTGCCTCACGGGTGCTGGGATTAAAGGCATGTGACACCACCACCCGGCTTCTGTTTGTTTTTGTGACAGTGTCTATGTAGCCATTGCTGGCCTGGAACTCACAGAGATCTGTCTGCCTCTGCCTCCTGAGTGCTGGAATTAAAGCCCACTCCACCCCTCACTGATTTGAGNTAAGATCTTTGTAGTCTAGGCTGGCCTTGAACTTTGTTCCTCCTGGCTTAGCCTCCTCAACGCTGGCATGACAGGTGTTGGCCACCATGCCTGGCTCTGTAGATCTGCTTCTGTCCAGACTGCACCTGTGTGTGTGTCTATGTCCCTATGAAGTGACTATGTTTGAACCTATGTCCTCCTCCTAGGACTCTCCTGTCTCACTCCTCATATACAGGTGAAGACCTCTACGTAGTTGTGTGGGGTCNTGTGTCCACAGTGTGAGCATTTTAACAGCCCTGTCTCATACCTGTCTCCTGTGTGGGGTTAGATGAGCCCTGACCTTCCTCCTCATCTCTAGTCATTTGTTAGGCTGTGACCGTCTGGTGGCACCTGTCTCCAAAGCTGCTGAGGTCGGAGAGCCTTAAGCCAGAACTCTAGTTCATCCCCAGACCCTTTTCTCTTTAATCGGCGTCTCTTGTAACTCACTCAGGTGGACACTGAACTGGTCCTCCTGCCTCAGCCTCCTCAGTGCTTGGATAACAGGTTTACACAACTACACCCAGTTTTGTATGGTGCCAGAGATCAAACCTAGGCCTTCATGCACACTAGGTAAACATTACCGCTAGACAGTTTCCTTTTTTATAATTAAAAACTACGTGCACTAGCATTCTTTCATGTGAACAAGGGCATGTGCATGTGTACACGTGTGCACGCACCATGGCACATGCGAAAGTCAGGCAACATTAGGAATGGGTCTTCATTTTCCACTTTGAGAGAGGGGCCTCTTGGTTTTTGTTAGTTTGTTTCTTAATACCTATTTATTTGCATATGACTGTTTTGTCTGCANGTAACTTTGCACGCCATGTGTGCCTGGTGCCATAGAGTCCAGAGGGGGGCACTGGACCCCCTGGAACTATAGTTGTAGATGGTTATGAGCCACCATGTGGGTGTTGGGAACCGAACCAAGGTCCGCTGCTAGAGCAGTAAACACTCTTAGTTGCTGAACTACAGGCTGGCCTGTGAGCTTCTGGGAATTCTCCCGTCTCTCTCTCCCTCTCCTCACAGAAGCACAGGTATTACAGATGCATGCCAGTGTGTCGGCTTCACGTGGGTGATGAGGATTCGAACTCAGGCCCTCCTGGTTGTACAGCAAGTGCTTTACCTATTTAGCCTTCTCCCTAGCCAACATTTTTTGAGAAAGGATTCTTCTATGGAGCCTAGGCTGAACTCAAACTCATAATCTTCCTGCCTCAGTTTCCTGTGTGAGGGAATACCAGTTGTGTGCCACCACACATGTCCTCTAGAATGCAGAGAACTGAGCCCAGGCCTGCATGAAAGCTTGCCAAATAAATACCTCACCACTGAGGCACACCCCAGCTGTCTTAGGCTGTTTGGAGCTGTGATTTCCTTATTTTTGATCTTGTTTTCTCAGAGGTAACTGTGACAGTTGGACGATGAAAGTTGAGGAGGCTTTGAAAAGTCTAGATGGGCAGATGTGGCTGTGGCTGTGTTCCTCAGTGTGTTGGGGGCCTGCACAGGCCAGGGTGTGGCGTACTCACATTGTCACCAGATGGATCATCTTCAGTCCCTGCCTGGATGCCATAGGCCAGGAAGCAGAGGATTGCCCCGATCCACAGAAGGATGGAGAAACCCCCAAAGAGCTGTCGGCAGAACTTGACCCATTCCGGGGTGGTGGGTGGTGGTGTGAGCGCATTTGGTCCATCTCGAGCCAGAATCTCCTGGGCTTTGCTGTGTGTCAGACCCTAGAAAGCATGGGACTCATATAGGAACCTTCCTGGAGAAGCCCTGGCACCCCGAATCAAAACCACAGCACCCACAAGTACTCAGAACAAACCAGTCTCCAGCCCTCCTCCCTCAGACCCAGGGCCCCAACATCAGCCCTGGCTCCGCCCATCCTCACCTGCACGCAGTCCGTATTGTATTTCCGGCAGACTTCTTCTACTGACATCTTGTGCTCTGTCTGAAGAATGATGGGGGAGATGGCTCACAATCTCACACAGCTTCTCTGGGCAGGTGGGACTATTGTGGGGTGGTAACAAGGTGGGGAGGGGGGTGACACTTACCATAGCCACTTCCTTCTTGAGGTCATCCAGATCCCGGCGCTCTTTGGCCTTGCTCTTCTTGGGCGAGCCCTTGTCATCTTTTTTGTCCTGCGAGGTGGCGACACGGTAGCTGTCAGAGCCACCAGACTGCGGGCGAGAAGGGATTCCAGAGCGACACCGGCCCCGCGTGCCCCAGCTCTCATCTTGGCCTGGCCTCTGCCTCTCTAGGTTGGGGTTATCTCTGTGTCTCTCAATGTCTCACTGTACCTTCCTGGTGTCTTTGGGTATCTCCCAGAATCCCCCCCAAGACTTGTCTAATTTAGTTGGCCTCACTGTGTCTGGGTCCAGGTACCTCTGGGACTTGGGGTCCGTTTGTCTCTTTCATTGGGTCTATGAGTCTCTCCCCTTCAACACTTTAAATTTTTAAATATTTATTTATTTATTTATTTATTTATTTGGTGTGTGTGTGTCTGTGTGTGTGTGTGTGTGTGTGTGTGCTCATGCTATAGTGTATGCGTGGAGGACAGCCTGCAGGAGTTGGTTCTCTCCTTCTACCATGTGTGTCCTGGGACTTGAACTCAGGTCATCAGGCTGGGAGGGAAACACCTTTGCCCACTGAGCCTACTCACCGGCCCCTTTTAACTTATTATTATTATTATTATTATTATTATTATTATTATTATTATTATTATTAAGAAACAGGGTCTTATTTTTTAGCTCAGGCTGTCCCAGAACCCACTATGTATCACAGACTGGAACTCATAACAATTCTCCTGCCCCAACCTCCAAAGTGCTAGATATGGTCATGAACCACCATGTCTGGCTTGTGTGTGTGTGTGTGTGTGTGTGTGTGTGTGTGTGTGTGTGTTCACCTTTGAGACAAAGTCTCATACAGTCTAGGCTGGCCTTGAACTCCCTACGTAGTCAAGGCTAATTTCTCTTCCTCTTGCCTCCATCTCTGCAGTGTTGGGATTATAGGCCTGCATCACCAGACACTGTTTACGTAGGGCTTTTGTGTACGTCAGGCAAGTGCTCTACCCACTGAGCCGCACCCCCAGCATTCTGTGTATTCTTTTGTCTTTTCTCCGTGGGCCTATTGATCTTTCCCAGGCTTCTGTCTCTGGCTTTGTGGCTACATCCTCGCTGTCTGTCTTTCTCTCTAATCTGTCTCTCACGTCCCTGTCTCCTTCTGCCTCAGTGTCTCTCCCATCTCTGTGTCTCATCAAGGTTGCGTCTCTTCTTTATCTCTCCTCTCATTTGGTGCTGTCTCTGTCTTCTGTCCCTGGTTCTGTGAGTCTGTCTCATCTCTTTAGTCTCCGGTTCTCACCATCTGTCTCCTACACTGTCTATCTCAAACCGTCTCAATCTCTGAGCCTCTGAGGTTCTCTCTCTTTCCCAGGATGGCGTCTGCTGAGATCTCAGATCGTCTCTGAGGGCCTGTGTTGTCTGTTGACTTTCTCTGCCGGGGCTCTGACATCATCAGGGTATTTCCTGAGGTCACTGTCTCATTCTCGCCTGTGTCCCCTCTTCTCTGGTTTGTCCATCTTTCTTTTTGTCAATCTTTCTCTCCTTACCTATCTCTCACCCCGGGACCTTCCTCCCTCCATCCTTCTATGCGTCTCTGTCTCAACTAGAGCCTTCCCCTCTCTTTCTTTCTTAGAACATTTTTTTCCCTGTCTGCCTGCTCCCCACCTCCAGGCATCTCACTATGTAGACCAGGCTATTCTCAATTTGTAGTGGTCCTCCTGCTCCTCCCTTTTAAATGTCTGGCTGCCAGGCATGAGCAGGCCACCCAGCCCTGTCTCTGCGTGTCTGTGTGGCTCTCCTTGCTCTACTTATTTCGCTCGCTTCACACTTTGGCATCCATCTTTCCAGTACAAGGTCTCCATGGAGGTCATTGCCTGTCTCCCCCCGCATAGCTTTGGTTGGCCTGTCTTCTACACTGTGGATGCCTCAAAGGACTCAGCAGATCTTGGGAGATCCCCACAGTCCAGGCAACTCATGAGAGGAAAGGGCACTCCAGATGACAACCAGGACAAAGGCTCCGTGGGAAGCAGTATGCCGCCTAGAAGTAGTCATTCCCAAAGAGCTTAATGGGCAAGATGTGAATCTGACTTTCCTCCTGCTGTGTACTGCAGTCTTGAACATGGTCAGGACTGAGGAATGAGCAAGAACTGGCGGGTTGGGTTACAGAAGAGCAATAAAAGAAAAGCCTTAGGCCTGGACGGTTTGCGGTTTGGTGGTCTGGGCAGATGGGGAGTGTGGCGTCCGAGGCTGGCAGGAAAGGTGGGCTGAAGCTCAATGCTTGCAGAGGGCTGCTGACAGATCCTGCAGGCCCAGGGCCAAGCTGGGATCGGAGGCTCAGTACAGCTCAGCGCTAATCTCCTTGTGACCTTGTAGCAGCCTGACTTGCCTGCTGTCTGCCCCCAGACCCTGGGCTGACTTCCGAGTATAGGGAGGGGCCGTAGCCCTGGACGCCTGGGAATCCCAAGGAGGCGTGAACTGGGGACGCGGGAGTTTGGCCCCAGGCCAGCCCTGCAGCAGTACTGCGCCTCAGACAAGGAGGCACGGAGACTTGGGGACAAGAGGCTGATCCTCCACCCTGAACTATGGGCTACAGGGTAGTATGCCAACCTTTGCAGATGAGGCAGACACATGGAGAGATATGAAGACAGCAAGTCATAAGGTCAAGGAGGAGAAGTGTGGCAGGCATGAGGAGATATGGGGTCTGGCAGAAATAGGGGAATCAGCTGCCCCGCCCCTGAATCCCTGGGGAGCTGCAGTGTGGGTCCCTATGAGAAAAAGTGGGCTGGACTTCTGGCTCTGATATAGAAGGGCTGGAACCTGGACTCTTAGGTGTGAGGGAGGAGGCTGGGCCTGGTCTTTTGAGTCTGAGGAAGGGGGATGGAGGTCTGAACCCTCATGTCTGAGAAGGGAGGACTGGGTGTCTGGAAGGACAGTAATGCCCATGTCCCTAGTAACCAAGCCTTAGCTCCTGCTTGCCCTTGCCACGACCAGACTCCCCTGGGGGTGGCTTCCATCTGTTGGCATGAAGAACTGAGGCTTTCCCAGGGAAGGCAGGAAGCCCAGATGGGCGCGCTGCAGGGCAGGAGCACCTCTAGGGGTGGGGGACATGCCTGTCTCGTTGCAGCCCGCCTCTGCGGCCATTTTCCATGCCCTCTGCCTCCCTGACACCAGTGTGGCTCATATAGTCTCTGCACCTCCACAGCCCCCACCCCAGGGTACCTGTGACTGTCCTGTCTAAACACCCCTACCTTGGCCTACCTTCTGACCTCAGCCTCCTCTTTCCATCACTCAGGTGGGTTATTTATTTATTTATTATTTGGTCTCTGGGTAGAAATTCTCTCTCTTTCTCTCTCTCTCTATGTCAGCCTCAGTTTCTCACTTTGTCTTTCTGTGTCTTCCC
>LZPO01055090.1:472302-485573 GCA_001675575.1 Neotoma lepida | reverse complement strand
AGAGGGTGTTGGATCCCCTGGAACTGAAGTTACAGGCAATTATGAGCCTACTGAGTTGAGTGCTGGGAACTGAACTTGTGTCCCTCGCAAGAGCNGTATGTGCTTTCTTAACCACTGAGCCATCTCACCAGCCCTAAAAAAACCCTGAGTATCAGCTCAGGATGGAAAAGCATTAAAATAACATTAGCTATGAAAAGAGAGTCTGCAAACACTGCTGGTACCAGTGAACTCATGGGGGAGGGCAGGGAGGGGAGCAGAGAGCAGTAGGAAGCTGCGGACTGATATGCCAGAGAATTCTAGAAGGGGGCAGCTAGCAGGGAGCTGCCTGACGTAAGGAGGTGATTGGACATANGGATACAGGGGTCACATGTGAAGTGAGGGTTGGGGGGAGGGGAGAAGCCTTGCTGCTGGCTGGATCAAGTTGAAGGTTTCTTGTCAGGAGGGTGTGAAGACAGTAGCTGAGGAGGTAACCTGGAGACCTACCTGGACATTGAGATGTGAAGGCAGGCAGGGCTCAGAGAACAAGGAGAGTGAGGTCAGGGGATTCACTTCCCAAATAGTGACCAAGGGAGAACCCTGGGAGGGTCAGGGGCTGTGGTCAAAGAGAGCCTTGGGTGTGCTGATTTCTGAGGCAGACCTGTCTTCAGTGATGAGCTAGTGGGTGTGGCTACAGGAGACTGTGGGCTGAGTGGCCACTACCCAGAAGGCATGTTCTGGCCAGGCGCCCACGAGATCCCCTAGAATGACAGCAGCGATGCCCTACAGTCCCACTGCAGGATGGTGGTAACTTGGCCTATAGTCACTGTCATTGAGTCACATGTGGAGATCAACCAGTGCCTGCCGAATGAGTGGAGTGTGTGAGAGGACTGGGGGTATGGAAGAGCACGAGGCTGGGCAAACAGCTCCAGTGAGCGATGAACGGCTTCCTGGGTGACTGCAATGGGAGAGGATGGGCAATGACTGGCTAGCCAGCACGGCCCTCAGGAAGCAGGTCCCAGGCTGAGGAGGGAGAAGAAGAGCTCAGAGTGCAGACCATTGCCTTTAGAACAGTCCAGATTCATCAACTCAGGACTGCTATCCACAGCTCTGTCAGGGCACCTGTCTGTCCCTCAGAAGCAGTCAATGCATGGTTGATGCACCACTGTGCTGACCACACTAACACCTTTCACCTGGGACTTGAGGGAGTCGAATATGCCCTTTCCACTGTCAGCACCAGACATCTACCCCTTNATCCTCGGAAAACATCGACCTGTCATCGCATGGTAAAAGGGGCTTTGAAGATGAAATTAAGGACTAAGATAAGGAAGTGATCTTGGACCGTCCAGGCAGGACTGGTGAATCACAACAACTGCGTGGATGTGAAAGGAAACCAGAGGCAAGTCCAGTGGGAAAGCACTGTAATTCCAGGTTCTTCAAAGGTTGAGGCAGGAGGACCGGAAGCTCAAGGTAAGCTGGGGCCACAAGAGTGAATTCAAGACAAGCGTAAGCAACTTGGTGAAAACTTGTCTCAAAATACAGGAGTCAAAACTTGGCTGGCAATATAACTCAGCGGGAGAGCCCCTGCTTAGAATCCTCCAGGGAGGGGCTGGGGTGTGACTCAGTGGTAGAGCCCCTGCCTAGAATCCCCCAGTGAGGGGCTGGGGTGTGGCTCAGTGGTAGAGCCCCTGCCTAGAATCCCCCAGTGAGGGGCTGGGGTGTGGCTCAGTGGTAGAGCCCCTGCCTAGAATCCCCCAGGGAGGGTAAGTAGCACTTGTGCTTAGCATGCACAAATCCCTAGGTTCTGTATTTAACTTTNGGGTGTAGCTCAGTGGTAGAGCCCCTGCCTAGAATCCCCCAGTGAGGGGCTGGGGGTGTAGCTCAGTGGTAGAGCCCCTGCCTAGAATCCCCCAGGGAGGGTAAGTAGCACTTGTGCTTAGCATGCACAAATCCCTAGGTTCTGTATTTAACTTTGCAAAAATAAATAACAAGTCAGAGAGAGATTTGATGATGTTATGCTGCTTTTTTTAAAAAAAGAACTGGGCCATAGGTCAGAGAGTGCAGGAGGCTTCTAAAAGCTGGAAAAGATAAGTAAAGGAGTCTTTGGGAGTCTGCAGGAGGCAGGCCTACTAATGACTTTTAGCCCTGTCAGATCTATGGTGTGGACCACATGGCGATCACTGCCACTTGACAAAGTTCCAGCATTTCAACATTGCAGCCCACACTTCTCCAGCACCTTTTAACTTTCATTTTTAATGATTCTCACTATTAAGGCCTTCCATTTGGGAAATTCTGTGTGGGCTTTGGTAAAGGATGAAAATGTGTACAGTGGTAGCCTCTCTAAAAAAAATACTTCTTTGGAAAAAATCCCTGCCACAGCAGAACCTGGAATTCCAATGTGCCCTCCTAATTACACCAATAACAGCAAAGTTAGAGATTTACTAGACACACCTGATCCCGAGGAGGAAATGCCTGAGGCCATTAAGAGCAAGAGTTCAGTTAATAAATACAGAGGAATCAGAATGGTATGGTATAATGAGAAGAGTAAGACATCAGGACCTTCCCTTTGGGGAGCGTTATGAGGGGAACAGGCCCATACAGTAAGACTAAGAAACTGTAGTATAGTGTCTGCTCCCCAGAAGAAGCCCTTTTCCCAGGGTCAGGCATTTGGATAAGGGTCTCCATTCCTGAAGGGGCTTGATGAACGTTCCTGCTTGACAAAGCAGTTACTCTCCTTATCTCTAGCAAGAGATAAGGCCCTTTCCTTGTGGCCCTTTCCTTAACATGACTGGTGTCTATCGTCAAGGTCAGTGCTAGATTCCTCAACCCCAATCTCAAGCCACACCCCAGCTCACATGCCCCCTTTCTTCCCGTTAAATCCTACGTGCAACTATAGAGTATAAAAGGTGTATTCTTTTTTTCAATTAAACGCTGCTGGCAGCCATCCTGATTCACCTCAGACTGTGTCTACCCTCCCCATCCCCCAACCCGGTGACTCCATACATCCTCTTTGGGACCTGAACCCCTACCAAAGCAGGTCTCCAGCAGATCTAGTTTGGGTTTCTGACCTCCAGAACTGAACAACAGTACATTTATGTCATTTTAAACCACTAAATTGGTGGTGATCTCTGTAGCAGACATAGGAATGAACACAGAGGTACTGTCTGAATTTCTGTTTTTCTGGTGCTGGGTATTAAACTCAGAGCCTTGAGCATACTAGGCACGTGGTCTATACTGAGCTATATTCCTAGAACCTTTCGTCAAACTAAGTATGTAGCCAAGGACGACCATGAACGGATCCTCCTGCCTGTATCGCCCAGTGCTGAGAACACAGGTGTATACCACCAGGCCCTGTGTACACACTGATGGGGATTGAAGCCAGATCTTCACACAGGCTAAGCAAGCACTTCACCGAGATGCCCCCAGCCCCGCCCACGCCTTGGCTGCTTGGTTGTGTGTGTGTGTGTGTGTGTGTGTGTGTGTGTGTGTGTGTATGTGTGTGATGTGGATTATGTGCACACCACAGTGCGCGTGTGGAGGACAGAGAACTCTGCCGTTGATTCTCTCTTTCCATCTTCCTGTGGGTTCTGGGATTGAACTCAGGCTGGCAGGCTTACACCACAAGCATTTGTACCCACTGGGCCATCTCTTCAGCCTTCTAGTTACACTGTCGAGCTCTAGATCCAGTGAGAGATGCTCTCAAAAAATAAGATGGAGAGCAACACAGAATGACACTCAGTGCCAACCTCTGGCTGCCACACACTCTTGCACACACGTGCACACACAACTGCATGTATGTGTATATGTGCCCACATACATACTCCCCATCCATCATACACACACANAAAAAACACCTCACATAACATGGATGCACCTGCATATGCATATGAACACACACACACACGCACACACAATAAAATAAACAAATAAATAAAAATTTCAAATAATATGGGCCAGGCATCATGGGCTGTAGCTGGCATGAGCTTCCTGGTACATGTTCCAGAGGGAAATGAATCTTATCCAGGACACTGGGTCCCCAAGAGACTTCAAGAACTCTAAATCTCTGTAACGACCAGGCTCCAGTCCTTGGTATATTTTGGACACTGTCTTGTTAGTAGCCCATGGTGACCTTGAACTTGATATTTAAGCTCAGGGTGCTCTCAAACTCACCACTCCCCTGCCCCAGCCATCTTCAAATGCTTATAAACATGACAGCTTTTCTGTCTCATTTTTCAGATGAGGGAGACTGAGGCAAAGAGAGGGGACATCCCTACCCAAGGCCATAGAGACAATGGGCTACTTTGTTGAGGTTTGCCTCTTAATTGCATAGCCATGGAAGGGAACAGGAACTCTCCGGGGAGAGCACAGCAGCCCCTATTCCTAGAACGGAAGGGCTCCCGGTCCTGACAGTGTAGACTTACCAGACTCCGCTGACACAGCGCGTGGACAGCGCCCGGGGCATGATCTCNGAGCCCTGCTGCATGAAGCCACCTACGGGGAACCAGAGGCTGTTGCCCAGTGTGTACTGGTTCTCCAGAATATGGGGACGCGCCCGAAGGCACGGGTGCGGATTGTACCACTCGTAAGGGCTCAGCCTGTGGAGAGATGGGTGGGTGGGTGAGGCTGAGGTGCAGAAAGAAGAGGTAGGAGGTGAAGCCACTGTGGTGAGAAGAGACCGGAAGAGGCGGGGAAAAGAGAGTGATGGACACATGCAGAAAAGTGGGGTGGAGGGCAGAGAGGCTAACACACTACAGAAGTAGACACTGAGGTATGGGCAAGAGGAGAGAAGCAGAGAGAAAAGGAAGGAGAGAGGCCAGGCAGAGACGCACCAGAGCCCAAGTCAGGTCCCCAAGGGNAGAGAAACAGAGACGGGGCAAGAAAAACAGGAAGGCAGGTATAGGGCACCCGTGGCCCCACAATGTTCAGTGTGGGTGGCCTGTGGGCTGGGCTCCTGTCTCTCCTCACCCCTCCTTCCCCAGTGGCAGGTGGCCCACTCACCTGGCAGCCAGGAACAGGACACAGCTGACAGCCAGGTAGGCAAGAAGCATGAAGAGCCACACAGCAGGGGAGAAGGGGTCCAGGAAGGAGAAATAGCCAGGCTTGCGGCCCTAGGTGGAGGTAAGCACAGTGAGAGCAGCTACCCCTGCCACAAGCTGTGTGCTCAGTCAGCCCCTGCACCCTCCAGGAACTCAGAAGAAGCCCGACCAGCCCATCAACCCCAGGTCTGTTTAAGCCCATCCCTAGTCCCGATGNTAGGGCACACCCACCACATCACCTCTCCCCAACTCCCAGGGAAATGTACCATGTGCACTCTGTAGAGGATGCTAATCCCCAGGGTCATGAAGGGCTTGGAGAAGTCGATGACTTTCTCCCGCTCAGCNGTGATGGTGAAGGCTGCCACAGCCAGGTCTGCCTTCTGCTGGAGGGGAAGCAGGTGGGGCGGAGGGAGGGGGGCACGAGACAGAGGTGGGCAGTTAGAGACACCTGCAGGCACTGCCGGGAGTTAGAGCTGAGACTGGCCGCAGCTCTGTCCCAGTCCCTCTAGCCTGCCCACTGCTAACAATATAGTGGTCAAGTCCATTGCAGCAGCCTGGCTTTTGTTTTGTCATGAGAGAGAGTCCCGTTTTGCTCAGGCTAGCCTTGAACTCATTATATAGCCAAGGCTAGCACTGAANTCCTCTTCTTCCCTTTGCCTCCTAAATGCTAGTATTACAGGCTGACAGCCTTATTATTATTGTTATTTGTTTTTTGTTGTTGTTGTTTTCCAAGACAGGGTTTCTTTGTGTACTAGCCTAGTTGTCCTGGAACTCACTCTGTAGATCAGGCTGGCCTCAAACTCATAGTGATCCACCTGCCTCTGCCTCCCCAGTGCTGGGATTAAAGGTGTGCGCCTTATTAATTAACAGCCTTACTTTTAAAGCCCACCACTCGCTGCTGTCCACCCTGCATCCTCACATCATGAGGAAGCAGGAGACTAGTTAGTGTCCAGGCACTGGGTCACTGGCTTGCTCTGGGACTTTGGTTTCAATAGATGGCGTTCATTAATTGTTTACCAGAATGTATAGAAGTGTTTTGCTTTGTTTTTGGTGTGTGTGAATGTGTGTGCATATGTTCNTGTGTGTGCATGTGCGTGGAGGGGGATGTGTTATACGTCCATGTGAAGGCCAGAGGTCCAGACTGGGCATCTTCCTTGACTTTTTGAGGCAGGCTCTTTCACTGAACCTGGAACTCTGTGATTCAACTAGGCAGCCTGGCAAGAGAGCAAGAGCCAGGAACCCTCCCATTGCTGCTTCCCAGGCACTGCTGCCATGCTGGGGAATCTGTGTGCCAGGGATCTGAACTCAGGCCCTCATGCTTGTGTGGAGAGCACTTTATCCACCGAGACATCGCCTCAGTCCCTGGATAGGACTTCTTTCTGATCGTCTCTATCTCTCCCACAGCTCTCTGGTCACGGCTAGTTCCATTTATAGATGGGGGAAGGGAGTCTCAGAAAGGCAAAGGCACTAATGAGGAAAGAGGCAGCAGCTGGGGACCATGAAGTGGGGTGTAAGCACGAGTCTTCCNCTCCAGCAGGCACCAGTGCTCTAGGCAAGTGTCTGAAGGACACACAGGACCAGGGGCCAGCTCAGCTGCAATGACCTTGGTGGGGAGCGGCACTGGGGGACAGGCCTGAGGTGGTGAAGTATGGAACAGAGAGAAGGGTGTAGGCTGGGCTGTCCTGACCCGCAGGGAACCCCTTTCTGAGTGAACTCAGTGATGCTACAGGATCGTCTCACTTTGGGGACATTCGTCAGCTGTTAGCCGAGGACTGACACAAAGCAGGGAAGAGCCTGCATTTCATACAAGGACATGCACACGCACACAGCAAGTGCACACACTGACCAGTCATTTCTACAGCACAGTGGGCTCCACACACTATGCATGTGCTGAGACACTGGCCAACAGTGACATNCTGCTTATGTGACCGCAGACACATGTAATAGGGNCACGCAGTGACATCTCTCAGGGGCCCAGTAAGTTCCATGTGACATTCAACACTCACAGTTGAGAAACAGAGCAGGTAGAGTGGGTTCAGGAATGTAGAGCCTTGCTTCTGCCCATCCCCCTACTACTGTATGCCCTCAAGCAGGGGTGTTCATGAGTGTAGACCTTAGTTTATTATTCTGCAAAGGGAGGTTAGGTCATTGGGANACAGTTCCCAGACGTACCCTTCCCTACACTTTCATTTCAGCCCCCACATTTCAGCCAGGACTGCAGTCTCAGGGGCTGGGGATACAAGGAGATCCCCAAAACCAAATCTGGGAAGAGAGCTGCTCCTGGGGGCTGAGGCTGAGAACACAAGAGGTGACAGCCACCCAAGCAGAAAGGAAGTGGGCTGTAGCAGGGTGCAGCCCCTAGGAAGGCTGGGACTGGGGAGACGGAGTTCAGGGCCCTAGAGAGTCTATCAAGGAGGGAGGACACAAGCCAGGGCCAGAGCCCATGGTCTGATGACCCCTGAGCCAGATCATGACCCTGTGTAAGTGAGAGTTGGCCCTAAACCCAAGAGTTGAGAATACGTGACATGTAATCCAAGGTAAGGGAAAGATGCCACAGGCCTAAAGGATAGCCATAAGGATAAAACANGCCGGGCGGTGGTGGCNCACGCCTTTAATCCCAGNACTNGGGAGGCAGAGNCAGGCGGATCTCTGTGAGTTCNAGGCCAGCCTGGNCTACAGAGTGAGTTCCAGGGCAGCCAGGGCTACACGGAGAAACCTTGCCTCAAAAACAAAACAAAAGCCAACCGAACGAAAAGAATAAAAATAAAATTCATCGTCAGCCATGGAGAGATAGCTCAGCCTGTATAGTGCTTTCCTGGGCAGCTCGGGGACTGGGTTAAATTCCTGGAACCCGTGTGGAAAAGCTGGGCATGGTGGAATTCACTTGTGACTACAGCATCGGGGAGGCAGAGACAGGTGGATCCCTGGGGCTCACTGGTCAGCCAGACTAGTGTAACCAGTGAGTCCAGGCCAGTGAGATCCCTGTCTCAAATGAGGTGGACAACATTTCTGAGGATGACACCCAAGGGTGTTCTGTGACATGCACACACACCTCTACACATACACACACATACACATTACACTCACANACCACATACACACACACACACACACACACACATACACACACACACACACAGACAAAAAGATAGGGTGTAGTGATGACCAACTTTAATCCTAGTACTAGCGGTGGCAGGGCAGAGGCAGGAGGATCTCTCAAGGCAAGCCTGGTCTACAGAGTGAGTTCCAGGCTAGCCAGGGATACACAGTGAGATCCCCTTATAAAAATAATAATAATAGGGCTGGAGAGGCGGCTCAGAGNTTAAGAGCACTGACTGTTCTTCCAGAGGTCCTGAGTTCAATTCCCAGCAACCACATGGTGGCTCACAANCATCTGTAATGAGATCCAGCGCCCTCTTCTGTATACATAATAAATAAATCTTTAAAAAATAATAATAATAATAAATAACTCAAAAACAAAAACCAGAAACAAATGAACCTAAGGTCAAGGAAAGAGCCGATAGGCCCCCAGTGAAATACAGGGCCAGGGAGAGAGAAGGCAGATCTCAAAGACAACTCTCTTCAACGNCTGGAAGAAACGACACAGACCCGATGATGAACCGGAGCTGAGAGACCCAGTGCAGGTTCCACAAGGAATGCAGGGTGAGTGAGGAGTGGCCTAACATAGCGGGAGACAGCTCAGCCCTGAGGCAAACCAGAGGAGGAGGTGTGTGGTGGTGCGCACAGGGCTTCCTGGGGCTTGAGAGTGGGGAGCATCCATCCCTTTCTTCTAAAATGGTCACATCTATGAATAAGAGGTGAATTAGTGTGGGAACTGTCACAACTAACTCAGGAATCCTCTTTCTCTCTCTCTCTCTCTCTCTCTCTCTCTCTCTCTCTCTCTCTCTCTCTCGTGTGTGTGTGTGTGTGTGTGTGTGTGTGTGTGTGTGTGTGTGTATCCACATCCGCAATAGTCCTCCTAGGGTGGCTCAGGACCCCAGTGCAGATGGACGGAAGCACTGGCCTTCAGACACACCCCAGTGCTCTGTGGTCCTTATGCGCACTGTTTGGGGATCTCTCCCTCCTCTCCAGAAAGCCTGTAGGGTTCCCCTTTGCTCTCTGCCCATCTCTTGTGGCTCAGCAGCCTCTTTGTAGGCCTGCCTGCCTCAGGCCCCACACCTGCTGCTTCTCTCTCCTCTGCTCTGCTCGGGAATCCTCCCAGGTCTGTCCACTCCTCCCGGTCTGTCCTCTCCTCCACCCAGGTCTGTGCTCCCCAGTGCCTTCCTGGCAGCCATGCTTGCCCCCTCAGCACCCTGCCATCTCTCACAAAGTCCACACCCGCTCGCCACAGGGATGGTCTCCTGTTCAAAACACATCATGAGATCGGAGAGATGGTTCAGTGGTTAAGAGCATGGGCTGCTCTTCCAGAGGACCAGAGCTCAATCCCCAACACTTACACGGTGGCTCACAACTGTCTGTAACTCTAGTTCCAGGGGATCCAGTACCCTCTGCTGACCTCTGTGGACACCAGGCATCCATGTGGCGCACATATTTGCATGCAGGAAAATACTCATACACATGAAATAAGTCTTAAAAACAAACAAANAAACACANGTACACAGTGGCTTCCCATATCNCTAAGCNGCCTGTGGAGAGCTAGCCTCCTGCCTTGCTGGCACCCTGCACGCACGATCCTCTACCCATATTGCTCCAGCCACTGTGGCCTGATTTTTGCTCTCGATCTCTGCAGATTTATTCCCTACCCCAGCTCTTCCTTACCACCAGCAGAAAAAAACAAAACTCAAGGTCAAGNAGGGAAAAGCCGGGTCTCAACAACAACTAAACCCAGTGTCTTGAGGAGTCAGGCCTCCCTAGGGCACCCTACAGAGCCCACCTCACCTCTGCCCCAGAGTCCTGTTTTCTCACATCACCCATTGCTGATCTGTTTTCTCCTAAGCGTCTGT
Source organism: Neotoma lepida (assembly GCA_001675575.1). Taxonomy (NCBI): domain Eukaryota; kingdom Metazoa; phylum Chordata; class Mammalia; order Rodentia; family Cricetidae; genus Neotoma; species Neotoma lepida. The sequence goes on along the minus strand of LZPO01055090.1, from coordinate 475,597 downwards.
AGCAGTGGACTAGGTGTGGTGGTGCACGCCTTTGATCCAGACCCTCAGGAGGCAGAGGAACGCAGATTTCTGTGAGTGTGAGGTCACCGTGATCTGCATATGAAGTTCCAGGCCAAGCAAGGCTATATAGTAAAACCTTGTCTTTTTTTAAGGGGAGGGGATGATGAATCCCAGCCATTCCTCCAAAGCCCCCAGATAGCACAGACATCCCTTGATCTCAACTTAAATTACAAAACATCTATTCACTTCTGTGCCTCTATTACCCTTCAAAGGCAGGGCCAAGTCATTTGTCTGTGGCAACTACGAAGGGGCCAGTTTGGGGCAGGAGCTGATATATCTCATGTCCCATAATCCTTTGCTGGAACATCACCACAGTCTCCTGGGTCTCCAAGTCGCCTCTTCTCTATACTAAACTGGGACCCCACTACAGTCAAACACTTCCCCATGTACGCTACCCCTCTATGTGGCCACCATTCTGGGGGTTTCCCCAGAGTGGCATGTTAGGTCCCCAGAGTGGCTCTATGCAGAGGGACCTTCATACCCACATGTGAAGAAATGGAAGAAGCATGGAAATTTGATCTAGTTGATTCAGGGATTTGGAACCACTTGCCCTTGGATGGGGGTTTTTCCTGTCTGCTGTTTCCACCCTCCAAAGCCGGGGGCATCTGAAGTCAGTCCCAGGTCTGACTCTGTGTTTGCAGGGAGCTCAGCATCTGCGTGCTGACTGACTTTGTTTGAAAGGTTTATTTTTATTTTACATGTATGAGCATTTGCCTGAATGTATGTATGTAGTATTATGTATGTATGTATGTATGTATGTATGTATGTATGTGCACCACAGAGATCAGAAGAGGGCACTGGATCCCCTGGAACTAGAGTTACAGACAGCTGTGAGTCACCATGTGGGTGCTTGGGAGCTGAACCCGGTTCCTCTGCAAAAGTAGCTAGTACTCTTAACTTTGGAGCTGTCTCTCCAGCTCAAGTCCTTGAACTCCTGGGAAACCTGCAGCAGCTTCATCCTCTTCTCTGCCCCCAGCACTGCTCTGAATCCTGATCCCTCCCAGATAGAAGCCTGGAGGTCAGTCCCCACACATCTGTCCCCCTCGCCCTGGCTGTATCCACACTCGGTCCTCCTGACTCTGCTCCTAAACACCTGAGGAATGGCATCACTCCTCTGCCTCTGATGCTGGCTCCTGCTCAGGCCTTGGGAAAGCGCACTTCTGTTTCCCAGACTAAGAGACTCCAAGCTACAACCATCACACCACCCTCCTGCTTAAATCCACAATAACACTCATTCTTCAACTACTGGCCAGCATTTTCAGCTGGCTTTTAAAGCCCTGAACATATCTCTCTTCTGCCCCTAAGACCCTACTTCACAATTCTCCCATGAGGCTTTGCCCCACCTGCCTTCACCTGCATGACTCTCAGCCTCTACCCCCACATTGCAATTGCCTGCCCATTCTGCTCGTTTATCCATTCATCTATAAGACACATCTTTAAATAAGAAAAATTAACGGGGGGGAGAGAGGTAAGGTAGAACACACACGACATGAGGGCAGAAAGGACGGGGTGGGACAGGACTGACAAGAAGAGGCAAGAGGAGGATCAGCAAAAATAAACACTATAATGAAACCCATTATTTTGACTGATAGCATAATAAAAAAGAAATGATGGAGGGTCACCTGAATGCCCCAAAACCCTTGTGACTGTCCCTCTTATATGTCTAAAACCACACTCCAGATGCCTACAACCCCCGTTGTTTCTTCAAATGCTCCACCAGGCTCCACCAGTAGGGGGAGCTAGAGGAAGGCGTCAAGGGTGCCAGAGGAGGGAAGGCTTGCTCTGCCAGCTTCCACCCACAGGGGGCACTGGAGGAAGGCTGCAAGGTTGTGGGATGGAGGGTTTGCTCCAGCCTCCCTCCAGATCTGCCTTCCTAGCCTGGGCAGGAGTGGCTCCCTCGTTCTTTCCCAACATCTGCAGAGTTGGCTCCGCCCAGAGCCAGCCTCCAGGGGGCCAAGTTGCGGCTCCTCTGAGCTTCTTGCAAATAGCTCTAGCTTTTCCTTTTGCTGTCAGAACTAGGGATGTGGCCACCTTCTGCAGGCACAGGAGAGCGAGGGTGGGCCAGAGTGACCCTCCAAGCCAAGCCTAGCTCAGGTGCCTTTGCAAACCAAGCTTAGCTGGAACACGGCCCCTTGTTTACCTATTGTCCGACTGCATTTCCGTTTGACAGAAAGGCTGAGTGCTTATGACCAAATGGCCTGAAAGCGAAAAATATTTCTTATGTGGATCTTTACTGGGAAGTCCCTCACTCCTGACTTGGAAGTCTCTTATTCTCTCACTTAGCAAGTCAACAACTTGGTGAGGGTCTGACAGAGGCAGAAATGACCCACAAGTCCCTATGGAAGCTCAGGCCACACAATCCTCAGGGGCATGATGTCCTGTGTAGCCCTCAAGGAGCCAGGACTGTCTCAAAGGACAAGTCAACATGGAGGACACAGGTTTGCCCACTGGCACCTGCTACAGCTCCAAATAGCATCTTACATGCCACCAGCACTCTGCCAGTTTCTGGACCTGCTGCCTGTCCTGCTCAGGGGACTAACCAGCCTGCATGCTATGGCACCTTGAGTCTGCTGCACAGCCACTTCACTCCAAATGCAAAGCTGGATGGGTCCTTTGGTAGACAGGCAGATGGAAGTCACACTACCTAATGTGGTACAAATTGCTACGAATACCCAAACACCTGCCCAATGTCAATAGCACCAAGCAAACAGGGTCCCCTCCCCTGGGTCAAAGTCTGGATTCTGTGGGACTCTGGGCTCTGAGTTGCTATCTTTTGACTCCCTCAGTCTTACAGGCAGGAGCTGTTGCCACTTGCTAGTAATGATCGATGAGCCACACCCAACCCTTGTGTGTGTGTGTGTACACGCCATGGTGCTCATGTGTGATCAGAGGACAATTTGCAGGAGTCGTCTCACTTTCTACCACCTGGATTCCAAAGACTGAACTCATCATCACCATCATCATCACATCACCATCATCATCACCATCATCATCATTATCATCACCATCATCACCATCACCACCATCATCATCATCACCATCATCATCCTCATCACCATCATCATCCTCATCACCATCATCACCATCATCATCATCATCACCATTACCACCATCATCATCACCACCATCACCGTCATCATCACCATCATCACCGCCACCATCATCATCACCACCATCACCATCATCATCCTCATCACCATCACCATCATCACCATCATCATCCTCATCACCATCA
>LZPO01055090.1:384025-395253 GCA_001675575.1 Neotoma lepida | reverse complement strand
TGACAGGGTCTCACTATGTGGCTCTAGCTGTCCTGGAACTTACTACATAGACCAGGCTGAACTTGAACTCACAGAGATCCTGCCTATGCCTCCTGAGTGCTGGGATTAAAGGCGTGCGCCCCTGCGCCCAGCTAAGTCTCACCACTTTTGAACTACTACTGCTATCAGCTACCACCGTACAGACAATATATCCATTACTGTTGGGTTGAATTGTGCCTCACCCCCAAAAGATAGGTTAAAGGACTGACCCTTGGTGCCTGTAAATATGACCTTATTTTGAAATAGGGTCTGTGCAGATACGACAAAGTTAAAGTAAGCTCACGAGGTAAGATCTAGCACAATGACTGGTACCCTAATAAGAGCAAGCAATCAGGACACAGACATACACAGAGAGACAGAAGTCCATGTGTCAATGCAGACATAATCTGGAGCGACCCACCTTGTCCGTCTCCCCCTTGGACACTAAGCATCACAGACACCACCAGGAGCCATACACAAGAAGGGTTTTTCCTAAACCTTCAGACAGAGTACGGCTCTGCTGACATCTTAACTTGGCAGTGCAGCCTGAGACAATATGTTTCTGGACTCTGGGGGTTGATGGGTTTTATTTTGTTGTTTTCTTTTTTGATAGGGTTTTGTTAGGTAGCTCAAGCTGGATTCAGACTCACAGAGATCCTCCTGCCTCAGCCTCCTGAGTGCTGGGGTTGCAGATATGCTCCAACACGTGGAGTTCCATTTCTGTTTTCGCTCATTCGGTTGACTGTGGCAGCTTGTAATGACGCCTCCAGGAAACAAGCAGAGCCACTAACTCATGATTTGGGGTAAGTGTGTCAACACCAGCACTGGGAGAGTGGAACGTGGTGTTTTGTTTTGTTTTTTGAGACAGGGTTTCTCTGGGTAGCCCTGGCACTCACTCTGTAGACCAGGCTGGCCTTGAACTCAGAGATCCACCTGCCTCTGCCTCCCGAGTGCTGGGATTAAAGTCATGTGCCACCANTGCCCATCTGAAACATGATTTTAAATTCAGTTAATGGACTTCCTAACTGGAAGATCATCTTGTGGGATGGACCAAGAGGTGGGCACTAATTCTGAGGGAGTTTGTTTATTTGTATTTTTGTNCTGGTTTGTTTTCTGATGTAGAAAACATCATGTAGCCTAGGCTGTCCTCAAACTCACTGTGTAGCCATGGGTGACCTTGAAGTTCTGATCTGTCTGTTTTCACCTCCTGAGTGACGGGGTCATACGTGTGTGCTACCACACTAGATTTATGAGGTACTGGGGTTTGAACCTAGGGCTTTGTGAATGCCAAGCAAGCACTCTACCAACTGAGCTACATTCTCAGACACTAAATCTGGAGCATTAATTCTGGTTCCCAGCCTTTTTGTTTTGTTTTGTTTTGTTTGTTTAAAGATTTATTTATTTATTATGTATACAGAATTCTGCCTGCATGTATGTCTGTAGGCCAAAAGAGGGCACCAGATCTCATCACAGATGGTTGTGAGCCACCATGTGGTTGCTGGGAATTGAACTCAGGTCCTCTGGAAGAGCAGCTATCTCTCCAGCCCAGCCTTTTCGTTTTATGCACACACAGATACCATTCCTGGGAATGAGGATGGTGACTGCTGGCTTTATTATAAGTTGAGCTTTTAGAAGATGCACAGAAAGCGTGTAGCTCAACCGACCATGTAGAGCACTCACGTATATGGGATACTCCTTGTGAGCCTTGCTTTAATCAACTGTACAATGGGAAGGNACACTCTCCCAAGGCTTCCCACAGTTGCAGAACCACCCGGCGCATGGTTGGTGTCAGAAAGGCCCTTGTGGACCAGTTATCCCCACATTGTGCAACACACCCTGCAGGTCCCTTGCTGCAAGGAGTAGGATGCTTGGTGGCTGCCCTTACCTGTGCTGTGAGCTGGATGGGTTGGGACAAGGTGAGCTGTGGGGTCCCTGGGGGCTGGCTGGCAGGCTGTGATGGTGGCAGGTCACCTCCCCCAGAGGAGGCTGGGGGCTGCGAGGCGGAGGAGGAGGCGGCAGAGGAGGAGGCAGCAGAGGTGGAGGAGGCAGCGGCTACGGCAGCGGCGGCGTTGGCNGCGGCGGCACTGGACTGCTGCACGGCAGCAGCCAGCAGCTGGGCCTGGGCTTGCTGAAGCAGGAGCTGCTGCTGAGCAGGCATCAGCGCTGTGAACTGTGAGCGGCCGAGTGGGCAGAGAGCAGGGCAGCGGGGGCAGAGAAGGCAGAAAGGGGTTAGTGTTTGAATCAAGCCGTTCCGAGACGCATCTTTTACAGGACAGAGGAGGAGGAGAGGTGAGTGTGAGGCAGTGGCTGTGGCCTCGGTGAGACATGGCCTGCTGCAGATGGAAGGTCATGCCTTCTGCCTGGTCCTTTACCAAATACTTACCCCAGCTAGCTGGCTGCCCGTCAACATGAGTTGGGCCTGGGGCAGATGAGGCTGAGCCGGCTGGGGGGGCGGGGGTGCTGCCTGGGCTGAGTCACCACTGGGGTCTTCAGCCTTGATCTGGGGAGGAGAGAGGCAGGGTCCGGGACCCCAGAATGTTAAGTGGAGGCCAGAGAGAATGCCCACCTGTGAACCAAAGAGAGGGTATGCGTGTGGCTGTGGCAGTCCTGGGCTGGCACAGGGGAGTGGGCTAGAGCAGTGGCCAGGCCATGGCTGGAGGCCTCTGGCCACTTCTCTGGCCTCAGTGTTCTCTCCCTATGGGAGAGGCCACCTTTGGAAAGCACCTTCCTCCCCCTAGGAGTCAGTTTCCCCTCCTATAGAATGGAAATGCCGATGCTAGGAGCATAGCGAGGTCTCTAGGATTCCCACATGCCCCTGTTTGCTTCAGCTTGGNGTACAACTCTTTTGTTGTTGTTGCTGTTGCTTTTTGGTTTTTGTTTTTTTGAGACAGGGCCTCACTATGTAGCTCTGGCTGTCTTGGAACTCACTGACCAGGCTGGCNTGGGACTCCTGGAGATCCACCCACCTCTGCTTCCTGATACTGGAATTAAAGGTGTGCAGCACCACACCCAGTTAGGGCTGCAGCTCTTATTTGTCTGTTGGAATAAAATTTTGTTGAACAGGCTGGAGGGATGGCTCAGTGGTTAAGAGCACTGGCTCCTCTTCTAGGGGGCCAAGATTTGGTTCCCAGCACCCACATGGCAGCTCAACCATGGATCAGTAACTCAGGTTCTGGGGTATCTGGCACCCTCTTCTGGCCCTTGTCAGCACCAAGCATGCATATATGCACACAGTGCACAGACAACCATACATGCAAAACTCTCACAAACATAAAATTAAATTAAATTTTTGTTGTTGTTGTTGAAAAGAAGGGTCTTGCGTGTTTAAAAAAATCACCACCAGAGGCTGGAAATGGTGGTGCACACCTGTAATCCAGGCATTTCAGGAGAAGGCAGAGGCAGGAGGCTTGCTGTGAGTGCCAGGCCAACCAGGGCTACACAAGTATTTACGGATAGATAGGTAGGTAGATAGATAGATAGATAGATAGATAGATAGATAGATAGATAGATAGATAGATAGATAGATAGATAGATAGATAGATAGATAGATAGATAGATAGATAGATAGACAGATAGATAGATGTAATAACAACTGAGAAAAGCAGACATGAATTTGAAAAATAATAAGGAGGGGGTTATGGGAAGGTCTTGAGGAAGGGAGAAATGATGTAATTATATTATAATATCAAAAATATGCCAGATGGTGGTGGCACATACTTTTAATCCCACCACTCAGGAGGCAGAGGCAGGTGGATCTCTGAGTTCCAGGCCAGCCTGGTCTACAGAGTGAGTTCCAGCATAGGCTCCAAAACTACACAGAGAAACCCTGTCTTGAAAAACCTAAAAAAATAAATAAATAAATATGTTTTTTTTTTATTCTGGAAAAAAAACTCAAAACAAAACAATAAAGCCTTACCAGCTGGAGTGGGTATGGTGTGAGTACTTGTAATCCCAGCACTTGGGAAGCTGAGGCAGGAGGATTGTGAGTTTGAGGACCAGCCTGTGCTATATATTGATACCCTAATCTCAAAAAATAAACAGCTTGGTACTTCACAAACTCACGTGATTATGGAGACAAGCAGACAATACCCATGGGGGATTCAGGCAAGAGTGGACAGGGCATGCTGGAGAGACTGAGCAGGAAGTCCCGCCTACCCACCCTGCTCTTACTAGTCACTCACTTCAGAGACTAAAACAGTCATGGCCGAAACAGCTGGTCCTGGCCTGTGGATGAGCCAGAGGCGGCTCCGGCTTCTCCCTGTCTCACTCACCATGACGTGGATATAGCTTGCATCAAATACATAAAACAGGCCAGCGTCAAGCCATCCTTGACTTCTTACTCTCCTCCACAAAAAAGCCAAATGGTGGGGACTGTGGGCTGAAAGGATGCTGGCTGAGGGTGTGTGGGAGTGTTTGGGTGACGGCCAGTTTGATGGATAACATATTTTCTGGACCAGACCGGACACTAGGGACCATCTTTCAGCTCAGTATCTCATTTTGCAAAAGCAGATAGAGAGACAGACAGACAGACAGACAGACAGGCAGACAGGGGTAGGGGAAATGACTTAGGCAAGCTGACACAGCGGGTTGACAGGGGAGTGACATCTGGTACGCAGAGGGAGATAAGTAGACACATAGAGGCTCGGGAAAGGCCAAATGACAGACCCTGATGTCTCAAGATTATGGGACAGAAGTGTCAGATATTTTAGGGTTAAAAGGGTGAGGCAGGAAATGACACTATTAGAAGTTAGAGATATGAGCCAGGCGGTGGTGGCNCACACCTTTAATCCCAGCACTCGGGAGGCAGAGGCAGGAGGATCTTAGGGACTTTTCCTGGAAAGGACATTAAAGGATCTCATGGTTAGCTGTAATCAACTTTAAAAAATATTTATTTTTATTTTATTTTATTTGTGCGTGTAGGTGTGCCCATGCCAGAACACATATGTGGAGGTCAGAGGACAACTTGTAGAAATTACTTCCTCTCCTTCCACCATATGGGTCCCAGGGATTGAACTCAGGTCATTCAGGCTTGGCGGCAAGCCACTGAGCCCTCTCATTCCACCTTCCATTAAATTGCTTATTTGGTTTTTTAAAAACAAAAAACCCAAGGTTTTGCTACATTATGTAGCCTAGGCTGGCTTCAAACTCAGGACACTTTTCTTGCCTTAGTCTCTTTAGGGCTGGGATTAGAAGCATGTATCACTATATCCAACAGCATTCTTGGGGCGTGCATAGCTTGGGAAAATTATAGACAACATACTAATATTCCACCTGTGTTTATATATATATATATATATATTGTATTTTAATATGAAGTTAAAAAACACTGAAAACTTTTGTTTTGGTTTTGGTTTTTTGAGACAGGCTGTCCTGGAACTCACTCTGTAGACCAGGCTGGCCTCGAACTCACAGAGATCTGCCTGCCTCTGCCTCCCGAGTGCTGGGATTAAATGCGTGCATGACCATGCTCAGCTTTTGTTTTTGAAGCAGGTCTCAGACAGCCCAGGCTGTCTCAAATTTTCTAGATAGTCAGGGATGACCTTGAACTTCTGATGTTCCTGCTGCCTCCATGTCCTGGTGCTAGGATTCAGGGATGTACTGCCATGCCTGGTTTATGGAGTACTGGGGATTAAACCCAGGGTTGTCATGTATGCTAGACAAGCAGTCCCAGGGGAGCGACATCCCTGGCCTATTGTTTTGTTTTGAGACAGNGCCTTACTAAGTTGCCCTGACTAGCCTGGAACTTACTATTGCAGCCTAGGTTGGCCTCCAGAGGGCTGGGATTGAATGCCTGCCCCAGCACACTTGACCGTGATGACATTTTAACCATCTCACCAATGCTGGCTAATCTTCCCTTTCAACCAGTGGAGAAGAGGCCCTGGGGTTAGACCCTTCAGCACATGAGGGACTCTGGGTAGAATTTAATAATCGTTGTATTTATTTCCATGGTAAGTGATTCTGGTTTTCCATTCATGAAATTTCCATTTAAAACCCATTTATTCAAGCCGTTGAAAAACGAAGCCGTTCATGAGTTGGTAATTGTTGAAACTGATTGATGGGTTCCTGGGGGTTGNTATTTTNGCTACACGCTTCTATTTTTGTATCACATTTTCCATAATAAAATGTTTTTAAAATCGAGCCACTTAACAAAATTATTATGTAAATAATAAATCCGCAGCGGTGCATAGATACGTCGGCGGCGATAGGGGGACAGGGATCACTGTGGCTGGGGAACTCCAGTGCAGAGGAGGTGGAGAGAAAAAGGCCAGGGCTGGAGAAGCCGGGTGGAATGTGGAAGAAATTGCAGGCCTGGCTGGGAGGGGGAGGACGGACCCTTCACTGCCCCTCACTGGCTTCCCAAAGAAAGCTGCTGTTAGGAGCAGAGGAAATGGCAAAGATGGGTGGGCACACACGGCCTGGGCTGAGGCAAACACTAAGGCTGAGGTCAGCTCAAGAGCTGGGGGGTCTTCTGACCCGGGCCCTGAGTCTCAGTGCAGAGTACAAAAGACACTTGATCACAACGTACTTTGTCCTCCCAGCACTGGGGACAGAGCAGACATGGAAAGGACCTCAGAGGTCGCCCCATCTCCAGTCTGATTGCCCTCCCCTCCCCCAGTGTTAGCNAAGGGGAAACCAAGAAGCTCAGAGAGGGGAAGTGACTTTCCCATGGTCACAGAGCAAAGCTGCAGGGCTAGGTGAGAAGTACTTCTGAATCTCGCCTAGCCCTGCAGCCACCTCTGGTCAGGGCTCTGTCCATGCCCCCCACATTCTTGCTTCTCCTTTTAGGCATCTGAACCTGGTCTGTGGCCCTTACCACTAGCAGGCTAAATGGAGCCTGGACCCCAGAAGCTCCCTAAGTCCCACAGTGCCTAGTACGGAGCCCCTCCCCTCCATCACCCTCTCCTTCATCCCTTGGCTGTCAACACTGGGTCCTGCCAACTTCTCTTATCCTGTTTCCTGCTGTGTGTGTGTGTGTCTGTGTGTGTGTTGGGGTATAGGGGTGCTTCAGGCCCCTTTGGCCAGGGAAGTCGGGATGGGGGAGGAGCCTTGGCTTCCTGTTGTTATCACCCTGGGGCTCTGGGGGGGATTTCCCTGGCCACCCCCACCCCCCAGGGAAGGGGAAGGAGACTGGGTGAGTCACAAGCCTGGGGCGGGAACCCAAGGGTGAGAAGGGGCAGGAGGAACCTTGTCACCGGGTCCTCTTGCAGGACCTGGGTCCATGGCAGACATGCTGAAGATGTCATTCGTCCCATGTACCACCCCCTTCCCGGGACGATCTCACGGGTGCTTACCTTGGTGCTGGGGCCAGTTGGGGACACAGAGAATGGGGAAGCCTTAGTCTGGGGGTTCTGTGAAGAGAGAGTTGGGGCAAGAAGATGAGAATGGTGTCGTGAAAAGTTCTGGACACCTGCCCCCACTAACCACTGCTCTCTCCTTCCCTTCCTGCCCTCAAGCACTCCTGAGCCATCCTGACCTGATGGTTAATGTCGGGTCCATTTCTTTCGGTATCTGTAAAGGGAAAGAAAGGTTATGTTGCCAGTCATTCCTACACGCTGTTCTCATTCTCACCTGCCCGCTTCCCTGCCTCTGCCCATCCCCACTCACCTGTGTGCTCTGATGGGGAGTCCAGACTCTGCTTCTCGGCCTCCAGGGGCTTAGACATTCTTATTTCTGGGAACAGAGAAGGAATGAAAACGGAGGGAAGGAGAGGAAACCAGGAGGGCTCTGAGGTCCTCCTTCGCCACCGCCNGCCTCCTCTAGTCTTTCCCAACCCCGCTGCTACCCCTGACACTTGGAAGTATTTTTCAGAGAGTTCTGGGCCTCTGCCTTCCCCTGGAAGGACATGAGAAGGCACCTCCAAAAAGTAGTACAGGAGGTGTCAACCACTGTGAGGCACCNGGGCGGGGTGGAATATGGTCACAAGAAGGCATCAGCTGTCTGGGAGGAGCCGATGAGGTCCAGAAAGGAGCCAGTACGACCTCTGGCCTCCTCCCAGGCAGGTGGCCGAGGCTCTAGCCTTGCCATACCGGGTTTCGAGTGAGACATGTTTTCCACTCTGAGTAGGGCAAGAGAGATGTGATGGGGTTGCCAGAACCCCAAAGTGGAGAGCTGTCAGATCTCAGGGTGTGATTCAGCCATCCTCTGACCCACCACTTTCCCTGTCCCCAGGTCCCCACGTAACTCCCACTGGCCTTCCGTCTTGCATGATGTCACAAGCCTGGCAGCCCCACCCTATTCCTCTCCAACCCCAACACCATCCACCTCTACCCTGACCCTGGTCTTCAACGCAATCCTAGGCTTTATGGCTCCCAGNTGCCCTCTCAAATCTGCTTGCATTCTATAGTTTCNAGAACCCAAGTAAAGTGGCAGAGAGTGAGCCAGGCACCAGAGGAACAAAAGTCCTCACAGTGCTGATACCTGTCATCAAAGGTGCATGTCTGCCACCGCCCAGCACAAAGCCAAGCTGGACACATGAGCCATTGGTACTAAGAGGAAGCTGAGGCTCCAGGGGCTTTCATGCCAACCCGAACACACCAGAATCGGTGGGTATCCTGATTGCAACCTGGTGTTCCTGAATCCAGGGTCCCTGCTTCTAATCTGGACCCCTCTGGGCTAACAGTCCTCAGGCCTCATCTTCAACAGTCCAAAGCCTGTGCTCATCATGGTACCGACTCCTACCCTCCTGGGCCTGGACCACAGCAAGAGGGGGGTTTCAGCTCCACCCATTCTCAGTTCCCTGAGCTCAACCCATACCCAGATATTCAGCCCATACTCCAAGTCCTTCCTATGACCATGACTCTCAATAGTCTTAGACCCAACTCACAACACCCCTCCTCAATTACCCAAAAGCCCCACCAAAATCTCGAAATCCCTACCAAATAAGGCACCTAACTCCACTGTGCTCCGCACCTCATGTGGTCACAGAGGGCAGGCTAAAGTGCGGAGAGGAACTCTGCACAAAGAAAAAACCGTAAGATTCTAGGAATTTTGTAATTGGGGATTAGTTGAGGTGAATCACAACCCACTCTTGTTTGAGAGTCCTAATTCAAAGCTAGGTTGAGGGGGCAGGAGATGGCTTGGAGGCTAAGAGCAAGTACTGTTCTTACAGAGGACTGGAGTTCANTTCCCAGCACCCACATCTGGTAGCTCACAACTTCCTGTAACTCCAATTCCAGGGGATCCAAAGCTTGCAAACATGTGCACATATTGCCCCCTCCCCATACTCCATATACTTAACTAAAAATAAAAAGGCTGAGTGGGGCATTGTGCATGTGTTACTGGTGTGAGCGTAAATAATACAAGCACTCCAGGGAAAGCTGAGGAGATGGCCGCTCCCCGTGATCCAGTACCTCCACTTCTGGATAGCCGGTGAGCAGAGGAAGCTCTGAGCATGTGTCTCAGTGGTAGAGCGCTCACCTAGCATGCACAGGGCCCCGGGATCCACTCCCAGCAAAAACACACAAACATACACACAAAGGAAAAAGAAGAACTTGCTACCAAAGGCCCAGGCCCCAATGTTCAGACTTTGCATCGTGGCTCCAAATTGGAGAAAACTCAAAAGTCTATTAGCGGGTCGACCAGATAACCAAAATGTAATATGTCCATACAATAAGGTACACTACACCAGTGAAAAAGGACCAAGTCCTGCTTCAGACACACCACTGAGTCTTGCAGGTTGAGTGAGAGTGGCCCAAGGCAGATGCAAACACACAGCTCTGAATCCAATACCTGGAGTTTAAAACCCAGCAAACTGGTCTGGTCATGGTGACAAAGGTTGGTAACCCGGGGGTTTGAGAGGTCAAGGCAGGNGGANCAGGAACTCAAGGTCGTCCTTAGCTCCATAGTAAGTCTGCANCTAGCCTGGGCTACAAGAGACCCTGTCTCAAAACAAACAAAAGCCAGAGTTGATGTGACAGCCCAGTGGATAAAAAGGACTTGCCACGGCAGCCTGACCTGAGTTCACTACCCNCACCCACGGTATTGAAAGGGGAAAACTGACTCCTCAAAGTCGTCCTCTGACCTTCACACACACCTTAGCATGTGCTCCAGTGATAATAAGTCATTTTTAAAAACTCACAAAAACAAGCCGGGCGCTGGTGGCGCACACCTTTAATCACAGCACCCTGGAGATAGAGAGGCAGGTGGATCTCTGTGAGTTCGAGGCCAGCCTGGTCTACAGAGCTGGTTCCAGGACAGCTAGAGCTGTTACACAGAGAAACCCTGTCTCAAAAAACAAAACAAAAACAAAAACAGTCACAAAAACATAAAACAAAGAAACTGCTTAAGCCGTCTAGGGCAGTGGTTCTCACCCTTCCTAATGCTGTGACCCTTGGTACAGTTCCTCATGTTGTGCTGACCCCATTCATAAAATNATTTCGTTGGTACTTCATACTGCAATTTCACTACTGTTATGAATCATAATGTAAACATCTGATATGCAGGATATCTGGTATGTGACTCCTTCCAAAGGGTCATTCGACTCCCTGCAGGGGTCGAGACCCACAGGTTGAGAACCACTTCTCTAGGCGCTCAGGCCATCAAAGTCACATGGGTGAGCACCTCTGAGGAGCACTTACCTGGAAAGACGTGAGGGAGCCAGCAGGGTCTTCGTATGTCGCTTGTCGCTTAAAATCTGAGCACTTAACTATGTTCTGGTTTTTGTTTTGTTTTTTCAAAACAGAGTTTCTTTATGTAGCCCTGGCTGTCCTTGAATTCTCTCTGTAGACCAGGCTGGCCTCAAACTCACAGAGATTTGCCTGTCTCTGCCTCCTGAGTGCTGGGATTAAAGGTGTACGCTACCACCGCCAGGCTGTTTTGTTTTGTTTTGAGACAGGGCCTCATGGTAGCCCAGACCAGCCTTAAAGTCTCTATGTAGCTACAGATGACCTTGAACTTCTGATCATCCTGCTTCCACTTCTGAAGCATTGGGATTGCAGTGTGCGCCACCACACCCCGCTTACATAGTGCTGAGAATGGAACCCAGGACTCTGTGTGCTAGACAAGCTCTCTGTCAACTGAGCTACACCCTCGGTCCCTCCTTTGTTTGTTTGTTTGTTTTGAAGCAGGAGCTTTCTAGCCCAGGCTGGTCTCAGGCTCACAGCAATCCTCCTGCCTCAGCTTCTGGAGTGTTGGGATGGCAGGGGTGACCACACCATGCCTGGGTTGGATACCATATTTCAACCAAGCACAGAAAGGATAGAGCCTGGGCT
>LZPO01055090.1:369151-382134 GCA_001675575.1 Neotoma lepida | reverse complement strand
GATACAGAGTTCCTCTGTGTAGCCCTGGCTGTCCTGTCCTGGAACTCACTTACAGAGATCCTCCTGCCTCTGCCTCCTGAGTGCTGGGATTAAAGGCACGTACCACCACTGCCCTGCGAGACAAAATTTTTTTAAAAACTATTTTTCATTTCAAAACATTAAATTTTATTCACGTGTACGAGTACACATATGTGCTACGGCAGGTGTGTGGAGGTCAGAGGACAACTTGCAGGAGTTGGTTCTCTCCTTCCACCATGTGAACTCCAGGGATTGAACCCGGGTCATCAGGCTTGCCTCTGAGCCATCTTGCCGGCCCTAATTTTTTTCCCCTTTGAGTCAGGGTATCATGTAGCCCAGGCCAACTTTGAACTCAATATATAGACAAGGATGATTTTCAACCACTGATTCCCTCTGCTTCCAACATCTCCTGAGTGCTGGGATTATCTGCACCAACACACTTTATGAGGGGCTGAGGATTGAACCCAGGGCTTCATGCGTGCTAGGCAAACACTCTTATCCACTGAGCTACATCTCCACCCAAGTTAAAAAAAATATTTTTTTTAAGACAGAGACTCACTGGGTAGCCCCAGACAGCCTCAGACTCACAATCCTCCTGCACGCTCTCCCCCAGTTCAGGGATTACAAGTATACACCACACCTGATTTGAAAAGTATGGCCTTAAATGAAATACATAAGGTAAAACATTCTCTAGGCTGATCGTCGTCATTTGTAAGAGGAAGAATATGGTCTGAAACCTCAGCACCAAGAAAGCTAAGGCAGGAGGATTGCTTGGAGTTTAAAAAGCAGGAGAGGGGACAGAGACACACAGAGGGAAGACAATGTAGAGGCATTAGGAGAACACAGTCACCGGCAAGCCACAGACATAGGCCTTGAATGGATCCGGCCCCCTGGCAAAACCCCATCTCGGATCTCTAGCCTCCAGAATTACAGGACAACAGGTCAGTGTCCCTTCAGCCACCTGCTCTGTGACACTTTCTTACAGCAATCCAAGCACCCCATGGTTCCTCCCCTTGAGCTGCACCTGAGTTCCAGGACTATGGTGTCTTGTCCAGGTCCCTCTTTCATAGACCAGGCCATCTGCTCTGACTGTCACCAGCCCAGAGCAGGTCCTGATTGTCTGTTGTGGGTCTTTCCCCCACGGACTCGCTCTTTCCTGGTCCCTGTCCCATCTCCCCATAGTCCTCCCCTGAGGCTTCGATGCACACCGGTCCCTCTGCCTGGAACAATGTCCCCTACTCAGCCCACCTGCCGTCCACATTCATACTTCAGGATCCAGCATAGGGTGTCCTCTATGAAGCCACCATCCTGTTGGTCCTGGCTGGGAGACAGGGGTCTTTCCCTGTTATCTGTGCCCTGGTTTCCTCTGTGCCATCATCTCCCATCACCATCCAGAGGCTGTGGCCTTCTGGGCCCCACGTGTCTTTCTCATCAGCCTGGGAACACCCCCAAAACAGATCTGGTTCTATCTTGGGGTCATCATAGCTGACGGTGACCCCAGGTCCTGAGCTTCAACATCCAGGCCTCTCTCTCTGCTCCTCCCTACCAGGACCCCTCCCTCCTCTTCCAGCAACTCCTGCTTCTCTTCGAGGCTCTGCCCAGTGTCACATCATCCGTACAGGCCACCCTGGCCCTCCACAGGGCCAGTGTCTCTCCTACTGTCTTCCCCCACTATGCTCTCCATCATACCCTGTCCACCTAAGGAAGTAACCCTGCCCCTGCCCTCTGAGGGGATGGTAGCTAGGGATGGAACGTAGTCTGAGGGAAAACACCACCATTCCGTTTGCCTTATTCTTTCTAAACTTCATACCATGACCCAGCAGCACTCCACGCCTGGCAAGAAAAGGGTCAAGTTATTCCCATGGAGGGTAAAATAGGGTTCCACTGACGGATGGACCCGATTCAACTGAAGTCCTCAACCACGTGAGGCAGGTGCTTTACCACTGAGCTATAGCCACAGCTGCTCCCTTTTGGAGACGGGGTCTCTCTCATGTAGCAAAGACTGGCCTCAAAGGATGACCTCAGACTCCAAGTTCCCCTGCCTCCGTTCTGAGTGCTGGGCATGCGCCAATGCCTGGTTTATGTGGTGTTGGGGTTCAAACCCATGCTAGGCAGCACCCTGCCAACTAAGCTACATCCCCGGCCCTGATTTTCACTTTTCATTTCCAGACAGGGTCTCGATCATTTGTCCAGGCTGGCCTTGAACTTGCCACCCTCTTGCTTCAGCCTCCCAGGTAGCTTGGATTACAGCCTGTGCCACCGGTCCTGGCTTGTTTTTGTGCTGCGCATTGTTGTAGATCTTCTTGTTTGTTTTGTGGATTTTGGGGGGGGGCAGATGAGGGAGTTGAGACAGGGTCTCACTATGTTGCCCTGGCTGTCCTAGGACTCACTATGTAGACCAGGCTGTCCTGGGACTCACTTTGTAGACCAGGCTGTCCTGGGACTCACTATGTAGACCAGGCTGGCCTCAACTTCGACATTCCTCTTGTATCAACCTACTGAGTGCTGAGAAACAAGCATGAACCCACACATGGTTAGAGCTCTATTTTCATCATAAGCCAAATGATGCCCGGGGTCGGGGGTCAGAGTGTCAGCCACTGAAGGCTCTGCCTCAGCCCCAGTCCAGGCAGGGACATCCTAACCACTGCCCTCGCGCTGCAGAAGTGCCACTGCCATTACCAACAAGACATCAGTGTCAGAGGCACATAGGGTGACCTGAGCTTCCAGATTATTTTTAATATATATACATGTGTGCTTGTGTGTGTGTGTACACGCACGAGTGTGTGCGTGCATTCGTGCATGCATGTGTGTGTGTGTGTGAGTGTTGTTAGGATAGAACCCAGGACCTTGTGTATTCTCAACAAGTGCTCTGCCACTGAACCAGATCCCCAGTCCTGGCACTGAGATTTTTAAAAATGCCCCCAGGCGACTTCAATGTGCTCCAGACCCCTGGCACCTCCTGAAGCCTCAATCACATGGAAAAGTTATGTGGCTATTTATGGTTGCCCCTCCCTGCCATCCCAGGTCATGTGTGACTTTTTGCAGGAACTGGCAAGGAAAAGTACCAGGCTCTCTCGGAGCTGCCTTGTCCCTTAAACTCCACCACTCCCAGGCCAGACCCATCCCCAGGCTGTCCAAGCTCTGAGTTCACCCTCACTTGCCCCAAATGGCCCAGGCCTGGGACCCTAGGTCCCTTCTGCCCTCCCCAGCCCTCCCTCCCTGACTTTCACTTCTCCTCTGCGTTTCCCCCAGCCAGTTTTTAGCAGACTTAGGCTAGCTTCTCGTTAGTAGTTACCGAAAATGGGGCTAAATATAGAGAGCCCGAGGGCTGCCCCTCACCCTCCTGGCCCCACTTGGCCTGTCCCTTGGGTCCTCTGTCTCCACAGCCTTCATCAAGTCTATGGCCTGGGAGCCCCCACGGGCAGGGTTGGGCACTGCCGGGAACCTCTGTGGGCCCAGCTGGCCCAGCCCCCTGCCTCCCCAGGAGTGGCATCTCACACCTCCCAACCCTACAGCTGTCCCAGGTAACCTCAAGGGACTGAACACTTCTGTGCTGTCAGGAGGGATGGAGATTCGGGTAGCAGACACAACAAGAGGGGGTGGTGCATACCACAGCATTGGTCAGCGAGGACAACCTCTCCACCCCAACATGGGTGTGTACAGATCCCAGAGAGGAGCACACATCAAGGGCACAACCCTTCACAGCCTTGGTTTGGAATGAATGAATGCACAAAAGGGCCCTGGTGGACTAGGGTCAATACTATCCAAAGCGAGCCNCAAGCCTCCATCTGCCACTGCCCATGGGCACTTTTTGTTTCTAGTGGTGGCACAGGACATCTTATATGCATATGGCACAGGATGCAGGGCCTGGTCCTGTCTATCACGTCCTGAGATCCCAAAGCATCCCTTCCTTAAGCTTTATAGACAGAGGAACTGGGGAAATGGCTCAGTGGGTAACACACCTGCCATGCAAACATGAGGGTCCGAGTTCAAGTCCCTAGGACCACGTTTTCAAAAAGCCAGGTGCAGTAATGCATGTTGTGCAATCCCAGTTCTTTGATGGCAAGAGGAGCTGTAAAAACGACCTAGGAGTAGCCTGNGCTAACCAGCTAGCCTGTGGTAGAGAAGGTAGAAGGCAAGGACTGACATCCTGAGGTTGACCTCTGACCTCCACACAGACTTGCCCACACACACATTAGCATGTGTGCACACACACGAATCATGCACCCCCCCACACACACACTTAGACGTGATGCCACAGGCTGGTGTACAAAAAAACCCATCCAGATATATGTACGCGCACATGTGTTTGCTCATATCCAGAGTGGCACACAGACACGCGCACACTCACAGGTTCAAAGGCACAGACACAGCTGATATGCATACTCTCATGTCCAGAGTCAGATCGCTCTGAGAGATAACCAAGCAGACCCCTGAGACACTCCACAGACGGAGAGCCTGAGACCAGGCGGCGAGTGATCCGCCCAAGGCCACACAATGTATTAATCACATCCTCACAATGTATTGATTCTTGTCAATGTCACACGGTGAAAACCCGTAACAGCTCGTGGGTAGCACTCTTTTTTTTCACCCTTGAGAAATCCCCAGTAAGGGGTCTAACGTTTTTGTCCAGTACCTACAAGTTCTCGCTTGACCTCAAACAAGGATTAGTTGGTACTGAAGCGGTCACGATACATGTGTAGATAGTCTGGATCTCGTATGTACATGGAACAGGTATACATGTACACACCCACACAGTCACCTCAGTGAGTGAATACACGCCAATCTGTAATCTTCCTACTTTCACCTCTACCATTTATATCCTAGCTCAGACAACTCCTCCAGGAAGCCCTCCCTGCCACCATGATAGCTGAATTGGGTATCTTCTGGGCTCGACCATCCCTTCTTTCCCCCCACCCCAGCCGTGACCACCACTGGACTGGCCTTCCCACTGAACCTGGAGCCTCCACAGAGCAGATCTGAAGCTGCCTAGCCCCGTTGTATTTCCAACACCAACACCCGACACAGAACTGTCCAGGAGGCGGAGGCGGTTGAGGGGCTCAGCGGTGCCCCCACATACTGCTGCACACAGGAGGGACACACACCAAGCCAAGACTCACGCCGATGGTCACCCAGGAACTTGACACTCAGCAGTAGCTGCACAGTCACAAGAAAGGCAAACCATGAAGTAGTGAGTCCTTACCACGTCCCAGCACTGTGCTAGGCGTCTCTCATCTCACCTTACGGCTCCCAGCACGCTGCTGAGGTGTGCTCAGTCTGGACAGAGACGTCCACCTTCTACGAAATGAGTCACCAAGTATACATCACCTGGTTCGGTGCCTGCACAGTGTTCACTCGGGTAAGCATGTTGTAATTCACAAACACATAATGCATGCACCATGGAGAAAGTCAGAGAGGGGTGAGGCGACCACGGGGACATGATTAGTGCCATTTTGTATTGGGGAGGCCAGAGAAGACTTTCTTGAGGAAAGGACCACCAAGGTGAATGAAGTGAGGCAAGAAATTGTTGCTAAGGCCCATACATGGAATGCCACACACAGTAGCCCCAACACTGGCTTGGACACAAGCTACCAAGAGGATAAATGCAGGACTTGGAATACCACCTCCACACGCACACATATGCACACTTGCACACACCAGCTCAGAGGAGAATGGCACCACCCAAATGCAACAGCTTGGCCTTCCGATCCTGCTGCAGCTTCGCCCAAGTTGCCCAGCCCACCGGTTCCCCACACGAAGTCCAGCTACCAACACTTGACTCCCTCCCGTCTTCGGTGCCCTCAGCAGGGGGACAGACTGGAAGCTCCCAGTGCCTAATGCAAAACAGCGGCAAAGAGGAGCTGAGGAGGGAGACCAGGGGAGGGAAGAAAGGGGCGTTCCCGAAGCACAGGACCCAAAACCAAGGAGGGCAGCTGAAGGGGAGGTGCAGGGGAGGGTCTGCAGTGGTGGTCAGCTGAACGTCCCCAAACGCGCTGTCTGTCTTCCCCACCCATGAGAAGGCATTCATCTCTTACCTGGAGCCCCCATGCTGGAGTGAACCATGCTGCCCGCCAGCCAGGGCTGGGGAACAACTGTGTCATCTCCCCCGCCCTCTCTGGGGGCCAGCCCTCCCTGCCGGAAGTCACCCCAGGAGGAAACCACAGGGTCGGTCCGCCCCCTTCGGAAGGGAAAATACCCTGGCCCACAGACCTACCCTAGCGGCCCAGTCGACCCCAAATCATGAGTGTATTTGAGGGTGGGGGGTTAGTGGGGTGGAAAGCGAGGGGACTGGAAGAACTGACTCTTGCGGGGACCAGGCCAGGAGGTGTCTGTGCAGTCGTCCTCCTGTCCCACAGCCAGCATTGGGGTGAACACATCTGGAACAGGGCGTGTGGGGCTGACAGAAGTGAGGCCACACAACAATAGCAAGCACAATTTGGGGTTTATTGGGGGGGGGCTCTCCAAGGTCCCTGACCTTGCACCACCCACCTAACAGGTGTCACGTTACAGGCCAGTGTTCTGTGCTTCGTTTCACAAACGAAAAGGCAGGATCAGAGAATGGCTTTCTCAAGGACTCAGGGCCAAGAAGCAACCAAGTCAACAAACCAGGATTCTATGGACCAACCAAGGCCTGCAACCTGTGCCACAGGTAAGACATCCCGGGCCACCACTAGGAAGAAATAGTGTCCATGGGCAGTGGCAGTGAGGGCCCTGAAGGGTCGAAGCCGTAGCCAGGGACAGCTAGAAGTCTGTCAGAGGCTAAATGCGTGCACCCCGGGCAGTGGAGCTGAGCCTGAGTCCGGAGGGTTCCTGTGGGGCCCTTCCNGCCGCTCCGCTCTCAGCCCTGCAGTTCTCGGAAAGCCCGCCAGAGGGCGGCAGCGTCCAGCCAATGGGCTGGAGGGCGGGGCCGGCTGCGGAGGAGGGAGCCCCGCCCTCCGCTCCCTCCCAGCCCGCATCCTCCCCCGCCCCGCGCGCACACCTGCGAGGGTCACACAAAGGCGCAGGACTCCGGCGCAGAGTGGCGCAGACAAAGGCTCGCCCGAGCCAACTGCCCCCTTCTTCCTCTCAGCTCCTGGGGTCCGAGGTTTCTGAGCTGCCCTGGCATCTCCCGAACAACTCTCTCTACTAGGGCCAGCTAGGACACTCGACACCCCAAGTTGGAGGGTTCCCCCAAGCCACACATGCACACACAGACGCCTNGATTCATCCTTCTACACACATACACACACTGAAGTCTTCTCAGATCCCCGGCATTTTACACGAATGCACGCACACACACATCTCCGCAGGGCTCCGACACCAACCTTCCTTCCAGAGCCAGGAATACCATTACCCATACTCCTGCCACTTCACACAGATCCACAGGGCACATCTACACATATGGACAGCCCGGGCCTGGCCATATGTGCCCACACTCCCATGTGCAGAGCCATGAAGGATACGAAGAGCTACCTGAGTGCCCTCTGCCCTGAGTCCTGTGCACCTGGACACCCCAAGACCTAGCANGTGGGCCTGATGGGAATGAACTCGGCTCTTACACTGCACACAGAGGGGACAGTTTCTAGGCATCTACATTCTACAACATCCCATTCTCGGAAAGGCCATTTCAGAGAACATCTGCAGACCACACAGCAGCCGGCTGCAGAATTTCTAGACACGAGGGTCTTCCCAGCAGAAGTCAGGTAGCAGTAGGGTACTGGATTCTTGTCTTGAAGCCTAATTTGCCCAGTANGCTCCATTTTCATTTAAGATTTATGTTTGGAGGGGTTGGAAATCAGAGTGGTGGAGGGGCTTAGGGCATTTTGGAGGGCTAAAACTCAGTGGGTACCCCTCCCCCACAGTCCACCTTTTACCANTTCAACAGCACGCACGCAGGCAGGTCAGAAGCATAGACACCGGGCTGGGCCCCAGATGGTGAGCAAGGAAAAGAATGGCCACCCATTTCCAGTGAGACATTGCTGGGTCTAGAGGTGAGGCCAGGGTGAGGAGGCCTCGATGGTCCCCCCTAAATCCCTCCTCTATCACCTTCCATGCTGAACACTGAGCCTGAGCCTCTGGGCCTATGAAGAAGGGGTGAAGAACAAAGGCGCAGAGTTTGGGGCACATGACATGGGGGGGGTGCTGGCAGATTGGAATGGTGTGGGGAGTGGCCTCTCTGCCACAGAAGAGGCCTGGAGCCTCAGTGCGTAAGGCAGGTAGGGAACAGGCACTGGGGAGCAGTGGGGGCCACTTGAGGTGCAGGGAGTCTGCAGGGAGGCGGTACAGGGTAGGCCAGACTGGGCTCAAGGCTGAGCGGTAATTAAAGGAGACGTAGGGGGCTCCCCAGGGCCAGCGGGGCCGGTAACTGACACGCGGGCCCCATTGCTCCGCTCATATTTCTCGCCGGATCGATACGTTTGACTCCCGACAAGACAATAATCGCTTGTACGCGGCCGGCGAGTCGATCAAATACATTATTAGAGCGAGGTCCCCCGGGGGCCCGCCGGGGAGCCGTAGGGGGGAGCAGCCAGCCCACCGGGGACCAGAGAGTGAGATTCTTCAACCCTCATGGCCCCCTGCCATGGCCTCTTCCTCCTGGCCACCCCTGGGAACCCTCTCCACGGCTCAGTCCTCTGGTCTCTCTCTCTCTGGACTCCTGCTATCCTTAGCAATCTTATCACCGAGCCTTGGTCTACACGGGGACTCAAAAGGTCTCTCCCCACAGGCGATGCTCACATCTGTAGGGCTGAGGCACGCAGGTGCTCAGAGAGGCCCCTCAAACCCCTAGCCTGGTGGGAGACACAGAGATGGAGTCACAGGCCATGGACTTGGTAGTTGAGACAGATGAGAGCATGAACTTGGGCCTAAGAGTCAACAGTCGCAGCCAGCCTCCATTCTGGATGTAAACACGTTGGTCTTCAGCAGAGCCCAGGTCAAGGGGCAGCCTCTGGGGCATTAGGGGCAACTGACTTAGGGTCCTAAACAAATAGGAAAATAGAATGTTAGGGGTGGCAAACAAACTCACNCATACAGGGACATGTAGCTGGTCTCAATACCCCCAGATACTTTCCACCACACTCAACCTCAGCTCTGGACTGTCCGGAAGAGCCAAGTGCCCACCTCTTGGCCACTCTCCTGGCTTCTGGGCTCAATTGAGCTCTTCTGATTTTTTTAAAGGTTTACTTTATCTCATGAGTATGAGTGTTTTGCTATGCACCATGTGTGTTCCTGGAGACCATGGAGGTCAGAAGAGGGCGTTGGATTCCCTGGAACTGGGGTTACAGATGGTTGTGAGCAGCCATGTGGGTGCTGGGAACCAAACCCCGGTCCTCTGTAAGAGCAGCAACTGCTCGTAACCACTGAGCCATCTCCCAGCCCCTTAAATACACATTTCTCTTCTATATATTTCTTCATCTCTTGCATGTGAGGTTCCCTCACTACTGCTTCCCCGATGGCCCCAAGTCATCAGCTTCCAGGGCTAGGCATGGGGTTCAGATAAAGCTTTCTTAGCATGTACAAAGTCCTGGGTTCAATCCCAGAAGTTCGCAAAATATTGGTATGGTGGTACGTGCCTGTAATGCTAGCACTTGGGAGGTAGAGGAAGAAAGATCAGAAGTTCAAAGTCTACATAGTAAGTTCAAGGCTAGCCTTGGCTACACAAGACCCTGTCTCAAAAAACAAGAAATAACAACAAATCAGACAAATTCTTTAAAGACTACTATCTACTGACTTAAAAGTCTTCAGCGGCGGCGGCGGCAGTGTTCCTGCCTGTTTTCTGTTTAGCCGACATGTTATCCCAACCATCTGAGGATGAGAGTCTGTTGTCTCGTTTTACTAAGGAATTAGGGCTCAGAGAGGTAACATCAGCGGCCCCGAGTCACACAGCATGTGACTGGCTGCGTGAGTATTCAAACCCAAGTCTCNCTGTGGCTTGCTCTCTGTACTGTGGGCTTCCTAAAGCCCTGGGTTTTAGAGACTAGGATTTAGCATGCTCTCTCTACCATGGGCTTCTTTGTTAGAATTTGAAACCCTTCCAGTCATCTAACAGCCAACAGGAAGAGATGCCCTCTGCCCTCTTGACAAAACAGGGATCCCTCCCCTACAGTCCACAGCCCTGTGGTTCCCGCCCCTGTGGGGGGAACAGGGTTTCACTCTGTAGCCCTGGCTAGCTTTGAACTCACAGAGACCCACCTGCCTCTGCCTCCTGAATGCTGGGACTGAAGGCGTGTGCCACCACCACCCGGCTTGTCCGTTTCTTGATATTTGGCAAAGCACTAGGTTCCACCTGACCCCGTGAGCTCCCGCTGCCAAGTGTTTCCAAGCGAACACTCCCTCCCAGACATGGTGATGTATGCTTAAAGTTCCAACACTTTGGGAGGCTGAGACAGGAGAACTTCAAATTCCAAGCCAGTCTGGGCTACAGAGTGAGATCTTGTCTCAAAATTATTTTTAAAAGGGCTAGAGAGACGGCTAAGTGGTTAAGAGCATCCACTGCTCTTCCAGGGGACCAGAGTTCAATTCCCAGCGCCCACATCAGGTGGCTCACAACTCCAGGGGATCCAGCTCCTCTGGCTCCGATGGGCACTTGCACACACCTGCACAACAGATACACATCCACAGAAAATAATAATAATAATAATAATAATAATAATAATAATAATAAAATCTAAAAACAATTTAAGGTTGCACATGGTGGCCTGTGCCTTTAATCCCAGCACTTGGGATGCAGAGGCAGACAGATCTCTGGTGAGTTCAAGGCCAGCCTGGGCTACAGAGCGAGTTCCAGGACAGCTGCAGCTACATAATGNAGAGAGCCTGTCTCAAAATAAAACCAGAAAAACAAAACACACACACACACACAAAAATAGAACATCTGAAATAAAATGGAGGAAGGTACACTGTAGAAGCCTGCCCTGAAGAGGGTACATCTACGTAGCAATTTGAGGACAGAATTCAGAAGACAAAGCATGTGAAGAAGGTTGGTCCAGGCAGTGGGAACAGAGGAGGTGATGGCCCCGAGGCAGCAATGAATGGAGAGGTTGGTTCAACCAGAGTACTGTGAGCAGGGAAGAGGCTGGGCTGGGGTGATGCTGTAGACAGGGCTGGACCACTCACGCCTTGCAGGCCATATTAGCTTTAGAGGCTCGGGATGTAGCTCAGTGGTAGAATTCAGTGAGTGCCAGGGACATGGCTCAGAGGCAGAGCACTTGCTCAGTACACACAAGCAGTGTAAACGGACAAAAAAATTTTTGCATTTTAATCCAGGCACAGTAGGAAGGGTTTTAAGTGGGAAGTGGCATGATTCTGTGAACGGTGTGTGTGTGTGTGTGTGTGTGTGTGTGTGTGTGTGTGTGTGTTCAAGTTTGTGTGCATACAAGCATGTACAGGGGTGCATATTCCTCAGGGGCTACTCACCCTGCTTTTTAAGACAAGGTCTCTCACTGGTACCTGGGTGACAATTTGGCTAGACCGGCTGGCCAGCCAGCCTCAGGCATGTCCTGTCTCCACCTCCCCAGCACTGAAGTGTTGACATCATTGCTGGGAATCGAACTCGGGTCCTTAAGCTTGCACTGCAGGCACTTTTCCAATGACTTATCTCCCAACCCCTCTAAGCCTTTCTAAGACTTTTTTCAAAATTACTTTATGTGTACAGGTTGCCTGAACGTATATCTGTGTACCACGTGAATGCCTGGTGCCCACAGAGGCATTGGATCCCCAGGAACTGGAGTTACAGACAGTTGTGAGCTCTCATGTGGGTGCTGGGAATTGAACTAGGGTCCTGTGCAAGAGCAGCCAGTGCTCAAAACCTCTGAGCCATCTCTCCAGCCCCTCTGTGAGCATTTTAATGAGCACTTGGGGCTGCTGTGGAGGGCTACACTAAAAGATATTGAGACGGGCAGCTGGTACGGCGAGGCAGAACCAGGCGAGAGCAGTAAGGGAGAAAAGAGGCAGGTATTCCTGGAGATGATTTTTGCCAGCAGGCAAAAGCAAGGTTTGGAAACTGGCCGAGATGCAAGTTGAGGAGGTGGTGGGGTCAAGAATGAACCCCGGGTACCCAGAACTATCTTCCCACCATCAGAGATGATGAAGGAGAACGCTAAGCTCATGAAAATTGGAGCCCAAAGAGATCTCAACCCTGCAAGAGATGGCAGGCAGTGACAGCAGGGGCAACTTCTGCATCTCCTCCTCCTCCCCCTCTCCTCTACCTCCCCCTCCTTTGAGACAGGATCTCGCCATGTAGCCCAGGCTAGCCTTGAACTTTTGATTCTCCCGCTTCAGTCTCCTGAGCCCTAAGATTACAGGCACGCACCCCTACACTTAAATTGATGGAAATCTTCTGGTAGATACTGAGTCAAGAGGTCCCTCAGGAAGACATTTGGGTCAATTGGAGGCTAGATGGGTAGTGGGAAGGCTGGGACAGTGGTCCAGGCATGGGGGAGGCTGGGACAGTGGTCCAGGCATGGGGGAGGCTGGGACAGTGGTCCAGGCATGGGGGAGGCTGGGACAGTGGTCCAGGCATGGGGGAGGATGGGACCATGAGGATAAAATGAGTACAGGAACTCAAGGCAGGGTCCGCAGGCCAAAGAGACTGAGATGGGCAGATGCCGAGGTTATCTCCAAAGGACAGATGTGGAGAGGAAAGGACCTGTTGGTGGTGGGGGGCAGGGGGGATGACATCAGGCAGTGGCACGGGCTTTGAGAACCCACATGGACACAGCAGGATTCCTTCTTGTATCCTGATGCCACCCTCATTTCCACAAAGCTGCTAGAGTTTCCAGGTCACCTCAAGGAAGAAACGAATCTCTGCAGTGGGGTTCAGAGACCATAAAAGGTCAGCAGGGATGGAGAGATGGCTCAGAGGTTAAGAACACTGGCTGCTCTTCCAGAGGACCCAGGTTCAGTTCCTAGAAACCCACATGGCAGCTCACAGCCACCTGTTACTCCAGTTCCAGGGGGATCCGATATCTTCTTCTGGCCTCCGTGGG
>LZPO01055090.1:341038-352193 GCA_001675575.1 Neotoma lepida | reverse complement strand
CGGCTTTCTCAACAACCCCTAGGCTGGAAGTCAAGTGTCACCAAGTCCTCCCCATGGTCCCTCGTCCCCCAGAGCCGGAGTGAGGAGGGGACAGGATGGACAGTGGGTCTCGGGTATTAGCAAAGACAGCTGGGAGCAGTGCGCCCTTCCCTACCAACACACCAGCCAGCTAAGGTCACCCTCCACATGCTGTAGACCACATCACTGGCCCACAGACACAGACACTCAGTGAGGACACCCGGAGCCTCGCATGAGGCACTTCCTTCCCACCTCACAGCTGTGCCCTCCTTCTCTGGTGCCCTTAGCCCACCCCCATCTTCTTCCTTGATGACTATCAAGCCAGTGGCCTTGTCCCACCTACAGCGAGTCTTCATGGACTCTGGCTTGAGAGAGAACTTCGTGCCTTTCCTATCTGTCTCTACTGTGCCTTCCTGCCCCCCACCCCCACCCCATTTCCACTGCCTCCCTTCTCTTTGCTCTTCTCAAGAGCTGCCCCCATTTCTCCAACGTCAGATGACCCCTCTGAACCCTCTGTTGGCCATGTGCCTCATGAAGAGTGCACCGCCCAGCCCCTCTCCCCGCTCCACAAAAAAAAAGCTGTAGTTAGGGGCAAAGGAAGCCACCTCCATTCTTTGTTTTTCTTCAGTGCCTTTTTTCTTCTCCCTGTCCTTGCCACCCCCGACCTCTGCCAGGCCCCACGTCTCCATCTGGCTGTCTCTGAGGCTGGAAGCTAAAACTCTATTCACACGCATCCACGCTCAGAGGAAGAAGGGATGGAGGGGCAGACAGACATTCAGAGGAAGTCTGACCGAGCAGGATGAAGAGTGCCCGTTGGGAGTGCAGAGAGAAGCTGACCGAAGGCCAGGAGTGGAGCCCTGCGGGGCTGGTGAGCTGGACACTGGCACTCAGTGGGATTCCCAACAGGCCTCACACAAAGCTCCCAGGGTTAGTCCCGAACCCCGCCTCTGCTGTGGATCAGAGCCGGAGTTCATTTGCTGTGGGACTGTCCAGGATTCCAGGAACTCACCGATCCTAGCCTGTTAAAAGAGGTGAGCCTTCTATTTTTCACCGCTTCCACATCTGTAAGCCCCACCCTGTGGGTTAAGAGACACTCCCAAATTACAACTGTTTCCACCTGCCCTGCCTGGAGACACCAACCACAAAGGCATCAAAGCCATCACTTGCTACCTCCTAGAAACCTCTGTCATCAAATCTGGACTTCACATCCAGTAATTCACACTGTGTCTGGTACACTGCCAGCTAAGGAGCTGCCCCTCCCATCCCCCCAAACCAAGAGCGCTGTCCCACCACTGAAGCCCTGTCTCCGGCCCCGCCCTAAGCCACAAGGTCACAGCACACACCCTATGTTAAAGTCAAGGCCCACCCTACCCCCATACCGCCGCAGCTGCAGCTGGAAAGGAGGCTGACTGGACCTGGGCATCTGGAAAAATTGTTGGCTCACCTGCTGGTTCACTGTCTTATCTACACCCGCTATTATCCCACTTTTACCTGCGGGAGACATCCCCACCCAGTCACCAAAGACTGCCTCACATAGCCCTGGGTTCTTCCAAGGCACTGATCAGACCTAGCAATTCAAGCCTTGCCCCCTCCCCTCCACCATGACAACTGAGCAACTGAGCTCCAGCTCCTCAGATCTGCAGGGCTTCTTCAAGGGGAGTGTCGGAATCTCAGGGCACGTCCCCAAGTCTATGTGACCTCTGTGACCCTGTGTCACCTTCATGTTGGGCCACTGTACACTTTTGTGCATGGATGGGAGCAGAAGAGAGGGTGGTAATTCAGCCCTCTTCCTGCCTTGGCATTCAGAGAGTATCAGCCCCAGGGGGCTGTAAGACCACACCAGCGTTCACTTATCCAAGCCTGTCACCGTTACCACTTCCTTCCCACTAGAGCTAAACTTACCTTGGCTTCTCTTAGCCCTTCAAGAAAAAACCCCCTCCCAAAGATATCCCAGATGTCCTGGGTGGATCATCTAACCACTTCTCTCTCCTCTGANTCAACACCCTGCGGCCCCAGACTCAAGTTGATAAAGCTTGTGCCTGCTTCTTCCCCAGCCCAGGGACCCCTCTGAGGCCTCAGCCATCCTCCTACTTCTCAGTTTGTCCAGGCCTAGCCTATGAGAAACCCCCCGGGTGAGGCGGGGTGCTGCAGTAATAAATGGATGGGATGTGGATTTGGTTGTGTGTGTTGGCTCCTTTATTTATTCATTCGACAAATATTTCTGAGCATTGACATTGTATCAGGAACGGACTGCTGACATGAAGACAAATGGAGGAGTCTCCTCCCTGTGAAGCTTATGGGGAGACACTAAAGCCAAGTGCCAAGGAGGAGGTGAAGCAGCCCGGGGATGGGGGTGGGACTGCCCTTGGCAGAGTGCCTTAGATAGAAGGCTGACAAGGAGAGAGAAGGCCCAAGAAAGGACTGGAGATAGACAAACTTTTGGCTAGGGCAGCTGAGGCAGACCCCAGTGGCCCAGGGAGTCTCAGTCATCCTGGGACTCCAGCTATTATGGGGAGCACTGAGGAGACACTGAGACATATTTGGAGAGCTACCTGTCTTCCAAGGAGAGCTAAAGAAAGAGAGGGGGCAGGTGCTTTGTTGCAGCTGCCTGCTTTCTTAGGAGCTGTAGGACGGGAGTGGGAAGTTGAGCTGCCCTTGCATCACTCAGGTACTGTGGCCACGGCTTTCAAAGACAGTTTACAAGAAACTCCAATGGCCAAACACCTCTCTACTGTGTGACTGTCCCTAGTTTTACCCAGCGAGCCCGCAAGTAGTCTGGTGTTAGCCAAGCCCTTCCACATAAGTTAAGCGTAACTTATTAAATCCGACTCTGTGCTCCCAGATGAAATTCACTCCCAGAGAGCAGAGATCTGCAGGGTCCAGCAGGCTTCCAGCACTGCGGTGGGATTGAGAGAGGTAGACGAACAAGAGCTTTAGATTCTAGCAGATCTGAGTTCGAATTCTGTCTCTGCCGTTGACAAGCTGAGTGACTTCGGGCAACAGAGACCAACTTCAAAGGAAACATAATTAAAGCCCTCTGTTTACTTTAACACAGCTCCTAGAAGTCTCAAAGCCAGCCTCTAATGCCCACTGACCGCAGCCTGGCAGCGCCTTCCTTCAACATCAAGGGCATCCAAGGACCCAAGCACCCCAGAAAAGATGTAATATGACTCCTTGAACAGGCTGGGCATGTGGCTCATGCCTGTAATCTTAGTAGGAACCTGAGGCAGGAGGATTCAGAGTTTGAAGTCAGCCTGGGCTACAGAGGGAGGAGGAAGCGATAGATGGGTGAATGGATAGACAGACAGACAGACAGTTGGGACCCTGTAACTAAGGTAACCCACATAGTTACCAGCTAAAACAAGAGCTCATGAATGAACTTCGTGGGAGTGTGAATATCCCTGAGTCACACTTTGTAGTGGGTGTGAATATCTCTGAGTCACTGAACAACTGGGTCCATGCAGGTAGGGGTTTTCCTGGGTCCCAGTCTGTAATTATTGTAAAACTACACATTTATGGGCCTGAAAACGTGGTTTGGACCACAAAGAAATTTTTAAAAATTTTACTTTAGTTGTCAGCATTTAAAAACTGGGAGATACCCCATAAAAAATGGTCTTTCTTTCTTTCTTTTTTTTTTTTTTCCTGTCATTTTTCTCTTTGAGACAGGGTCTCAGGTAGCCCAAGCTGGCCTCAAACTCACTACGTAACCAAGGATGACCTCGAACTTCTGACTGTTCTGCCTCCGCTTCTGAGTGCTGGGACGGCAGGCACACCTATTTCACGCAGCACTGAGGATGGACCCCAGGGCTTGGTGCATGCTGAGCTAGCAGAGCACTGCAACCCCAGCCCTTCTGTTTCTCCTGAACACTCAAAACAGAACAACTCAGAGCTGTCTGTCCGTGAATAAGAAGCCGCCCCTCCCCACTGTGCAGACCACCACGATCCCTGCCACACCAGATGAATGGCAAACGTGGGCTACAGCGCTCCTCAGCTTCCCAAAGTGCACCTGTGATTTAGGGACAGCAGGGGACCAGGAGGCCTATACGGGTGACAGGTGGCTCTCTGGAATCCTGACNCCTATGGGTTAAGCTGCTGTAGTTAAAATAGGGATGGTAGTATGAGGGGGTCCCACTTCACAGACCTCACTTCCCACCCTCCCCTGCCATTCGTTGCCAGGAGAAGGGGTGGNGCCACGCCTGTGGTTCCCACAGCACTGAACCCCTGGGGAGTCTTGGCTTCATTCTGGGAGCCTTGCTGGGCTCCGAGAATCCCAGAATCCCGATTTGTTCAGGGGGCGGGGGTCTGCCAGCTGTGTCTGNGGCTCCTGCTGCCTGCCTGGGTCTCCATGCTTTGGGGAGTGGCTTCTCCCATATTCACACTTCACCTCCCCATGGTGGGGGCTGGATATCCCCCTCCCTTGATGGAAAAAAAACTGAGACACACCTGCAGTCATACACTCTGTCTGTCTGTCTACCTTCTTCTGTCCTCAAGGTACTGCTTAAGGTGGGCAGGCTCTCTTATCCTCATTTTAAAATGTTAAAACTACACTTATTTGTTGATTTGTGTGTGTGTGCGGTGGGGGGAGTGTTGCATGTGCTATGATTTGTGTGCAGAGGACAGAGGGTGACCTGCAGGAGTTGGCTCTCTCCTTCCACGTGGCTCTGGAGATCCACTTGGTCCGTCAGGCTTGGTGGCAAGCACCTTTACCCACTGAGCCATCTTGCCGGCCCCTTGTTTTCCATGACAGATATCAGCATGGCAGCCTCAACTTCCTCAAATCCCTTGTAACCANGTACACCTGCCCCAAAGATGTAAACTAAGCCACCACAGTCCACTGTCACCAANACTCAGAAACACTTGTTTGACCAGCAAACCACAGAACACACTGAGGAAATAAAAATGCCAGACAGAATGTAACCTCTGGGAAGCAGAAACAGCACGGGGAACGGTGGCCCCCTCTGAGGGGAGGCCAGGGGGACAAGGACTCAGGAAAGCAACTCGCAAGCCACAGCTCTTACCTCTTGGGTAGACGCAGCAAAGCTAATACATTCAGGCCACCAACCCGGTCCAGCCGAGAACCTGGAGAGAGAGAGAGGATAGAGTGAATGTCCCTGGGCAGTGGTCTGGGCGTCATGTAGAATGAGGCTCCCCCTGGAGTAGAGAGGCACCCTCCTCCTGTCTCCCCATCAATAATCCACACACCACGGGGACAAGTATCTGGGACTNAGGTCCTACTGAGTTGCTCTCAGTGACCACTTCTGGCCTCCAAGACTTAATGTTCCCATCCTATAATGGGCATCTGATGCCTACCCTTGTTGAACACCTGTTTTCCANCAGATGGGAAGCTTTTTGTTGTTGTTTTGTTTTTAAATTTTATGTATGTATTTTGTGTGTCCGTGTATGTGCATGCATAGGACACATGTCAAAGGACACAGAGCACAGACCAAAGGACAACTTCCAGGAACTGTTTTTCTCATTCTACCCTGTGGAGCCTGGGGACTGAACTCAAGCCACTAGGCTTGGTGGCAAGCGCTCTACCCACAGAACCATCTCTCTCCACCCCGTTTTGATTGTGAGACAGGACCTCACTATACATCTCCATCTGGCCTGGAACTTGCCGTGTACACCAGGCTGACCTAACTCACAGATCTCTGTTTCTGCCTCCCCAGTGCTGGGATTAAAAGTGTGTGCCGCCACACCCAGCCCTGTTAATCTTTTTTGAGACTATCTTTCTATGCTGCTATGTAGCCCAGGTTGGCCTCAAGCTCATGAACCTCCTGAGCAGTGGCTAGGATTAGAGTGGCCACCACACTCTGCTTCAGGAAGTTCCTGGAAGGATGGAGAACTTCACATCAGGGGAACTTCACGTCAGCAATGTTAGCATTTGGCAGTGGACCCAGAAAATGTGAAGCATTTATAAGATCACAAATGGACGGCTGAGTGAATCATAAATTGATGGATGGATAAATTAATTAATTAGCAAACTGTATCTTAAAGGAGTGCTGGCAAGATCTGGTGAGAAATAAATTAGAAAGGGCTGATCATTATGAAGTGCCTATAAGTGGTGGGGACATGAAAATATGTTACGAGGTTGTGGTATTTCTGACTTTGTGTATTCAATTATTCATTTATGCAACAAATACTTCCATTCCTTTCTTTCCCTCCCCCCTTCCTTTTCTTCCTACTTCCTTCCTACCTCTCTTAGAAACAGGACCTCATATGTAGCCCAGGCTGGCCTGGAACTCACTATGTAGTCCACACTGATCTCAAACTCACGATCCTCCTGCCTCAGCCTCACCAGTGCTGGGATTACAGGCTTGTGCCACTATGTTTGGCAAAACATTGAGGTTTTCTAAAGAGCCTCTGACCCAAGTTGTGGGAGTCAAGGCATGGGTTAGACCAGATGTCTGTCCTGCCTTCCTAGTGCTCACAGGCAAGGTAGAGAGCTGCCACCAATGTGCTGTGGTAGGCAGAGGGTGCTGGGGAATCCTAGCAGAGGAAGGAAGAAGGAGGGAGGAGCAGCCAAGCTAAATCTAGAAGGTAAATGAACTTTGGTCCAAGTTGGCAGGCTGTCCCCAAGGAAAGCTGTCTTCTAAGCCTCCTCACACCCTACGAGATGGAAGACAGGGGCTCCATCTTTTCCACTCTCCAGGTGGGGCCGCACGGGTCGTGACTTAANGCCGACATTGAGAGCAGATGTGGGTACCAAGCTTGGGTCTCCCTGCCTGGGACTGAAACCTGGTTTCCGGCCTCCTGGAGATGCAGACTTTTTGGGAAAAGCTGCCCAAGCCCATGTAAAGATCATTCTGGCCTCTGCCTTCTGTGGGCACTTAGGGAAGGGGCTGAGACTGTGGGACATGGGCTTTCCATAGGTGACNGGATTTCTGGGAGGCTTCCCTTCAAGCAGATATGGAGAAGTAGACTGTGAGCTGTGCTGAGAGGTGGAGGTTAGCTGGGCATGGCAGCTCCCACATGAGCAGGTGGAAGCCTGAGGCAAGAGGATCATGAGTTCAAGACCAGCTTGGCTACATAGCAAGACTCTGTCTCAAAAAACAAGGTGGACAGTTCCTAAGGAATGACACCCAAGACCTCCACAACAACCACTCCCCACATGCACACACACACACACACACACACACACAAGATCCACACATATACATTGTTGTGTAACAGTTTCCTCTGAGACAGAAACATTCTATCCCACAGGGAAGCTCCTTAAGCAGGAAGGTAAACAACTCAAAAGAGCTTCAGGAAGTTCCTGAAACTGACCAGATTCATGAGGCCCCTACCAGCCAGTGTAATCAATAAAAGCTGAGAGTCCCTTTCAGAAAAGGGAAGCCAAGCTGCAAAGACTAAGACCAGGACCAGCTGCCTGGAAGAAGCAGAAACCAGTTGAGCAGCCTGGGAGAGGTTTAGACCAACTGAGGCACCCAGAAAGGACACCCTTCAACCTGTTGAGCTGCCTACAGGTAGCAAATCCATCCCCACACATATGCACACACATACACATGTACACACACGACATTGTATGATTATGTGAGAGCACGCGCGCACACGCACACACACACACACACACACACACACACACACACACATGGCATTATATGTTCACACATGCACTCCAAGAACATCTGGGCATAGTGGCTTATGTCTGCAATCTTAGCATTTGGGAGACCAAGAAAGGAGATTTGGTCTCAAGTTTGAAGCCAGCCTGGGGTATATAGAGTGCTCTAGGTTAACCTGGGCTACAGAGTGAAACTCTTGTCTCCAAAACACAAACAAATCCCAGCACTCAGGAGGCAGAGGCAGGCGGGTCTCTGTGAGTTCAAGGACAGCCTGGTCTGCAGAGTGAATTCCAGGACAGCCAGGGCTGTTACACAGACTGGAAAAACTGAAAACAAACAAACAAGAATAACACAGAGAGGGAAGGCCTTGAGAGTCAGAGCACAAGGTCAGTTAGCCCGCGTGTGAGCCCATGGGTGCACTCTCAAGAAGGGAGGTGGGGACTGCAAGTGGGGGACTGGGACAAGACTAGCCATGGACTTTTATAGACGACTTTTCTACGTCAGGTACAGATGGGAGACTGAGGCCCAGGATCAGACAAGGATTTGGGAAATTTGGGGAAGTATGGAGTCTAGAAAGAGAAGAGAGAAAAAGACAGTGATGGAGAGGAGAGAGAGAGAGATGGGGAGAGAAAAACAGAAGAGAAGTGACCACGCAAAGAAAACAGAGAAAAAATCCCAAATAGGAAAGAAAAGAGGGTAAAGGAGCTGGGGTCCCCATTCCCTCCTTCCTCCCTGGGTGTCTGGCCGGTCCTCCATCCTCAGGGGCAGAGGGAGATGAGGACCCTGGTCCCTGGGGGGAGGGAGGGGTGGGGTAGTTCCCCCTTGGGGGTTGTCCCCCCCCACCTCATGCACCCCTCCCCACCTCAGGGCTAATCAGTGGCTGTCATCTCCACGGTGAGGTCTTGGTTAAGGAGATTTAGGGCTGGGATCAATAGGAAATTTAAAAATCGATGCCGCGCGCAGGGCAAAATCGATGGCGTTTAATCGCCTTGCCGATTCCCAGTCAAAACAATTAGCCGCGCTGAGTGTTGAACACGGTGGCGACACGGCATTAACCGTCAATATTGGTGTAAGTGATGGCGGGCGGGAGGGGAATCCCCAGTCTCAGAGGAGCCCCCCTCAGTCAGATAGTGCCTTAGGGCTGGGGTCTTCCCCCAAGGCAGCTCACAGGGCCTACATGTGTTTCTCAGCCCTCTGCTACTTTTGCCTACACAGTGCCCATGGGTAGCACCACCTTGGCAGGCCTGCATCCAACACTGTTACCCTGCTTTCCAGGCTCAGAACTCCCACGTCTCCTCTGCAGAGGGGAGAGAATCCCTTTCCGAGCAGATATCTGTAGGCAGGATCCAGTGGGCAGAGCACTATCTTCCGGTAGTGCCTGGAGCCTGGCAAACCCCTCTTGTACATCTGGCTTTTGAGAAACAGAGCTGGCAGTCACCAGACACAGGAAGAGACACTGCCAGGACTTGAACCTGGTTCCCTGAGGTCAGAATTGGGTCCGGATCCCTCAGTATTTCTCGCAGTCAGTATCAACACTGCTTTGCTGTATTGTGGCATCATCTACCACCCACCTGCCATCCGATGAGCTACCTGAGGGCAAGGAGAGGTCAGGCTACTCTGGGCATCAACCAGAATAGGATATCGTTGCACACTGGGACTTCAGGACAGTTCTATGATGATGGTGTCACTTGTTCCCCCCNAGACAGCCTGCCCATATACCCCTCCACTGAGGGACACAAACATGGATATGAATAACTCTAGCAGTGTAGTGTGGGTACTGCCTAGTTCAGCCTAACAGAAAACATTGCCAGGTGTTCTGCAAGCAAGGTGACAGATTCCTCTCAACTCTTGGGTTCACTTCAAACACACTGCTGAAGACATGAAGACTCAGAAAGGTTAAGACCAGTTCTCCAAGGTCACACAGCTGAGAGCAGGCAGCTCTGACCGCCTGGGCACAGGACATAGTGCAAACAAAGTTCCCTGACTGCAAGAAGTGTGTGGGACAGGCAGTTGGCACCTAGAAAGACAGTCAAAAGTGGCTCCCAGTGTGGGTATATTCTGTGATGGTTGCTTCTGCAGCCAGCTGCTCCCAGGCCTGGAACAGCAAGAGGGAACACGTGGACAGGGGAGGAGGCCCATGAGATGAGCNGGGGATTGATCTGACAAGGTCCTAATCAAATGGTCAATATCACTGACCTGACCACTTAACCTATTGATAAGCTGGCAAGGATGGAGAAGGCGGTGAGTGGGCTCAGGGAACGAGGCAGCAAGAGTGGTGGAGTGCTCAATGGGGCAGGGCTCAGGTGTACAGTGGGCCTGGGTCTCAGGGCCTGGGATAGGGCAGTGTCCCCAAATGCCCCTTCCTCTCCCCTAGGTGTATGCATTGGTGGACTTCCTCTAACCATGCTGTCTCCTCTCAGGGTCTCTGCCTGAGGTGAAGCCAGGAACTGTACCCGTGCCACCCCTACCTGCCCTCAACAGCGCCTCCACTTCTCACATGTGAGAGACTTTATATGCCAGCCTCCGTACCCTCATCTGCTACCTGGGGACGATTACAATTGGGACATCTGTGAAAGAACTCAGATGTGCCGTGGCTGGGGGCTGACACAATAAACGATGTCACAGCAGCCACACAAAGGAACACTGTGGGGCTGGGGGAAATAAGCCTGAAATAAATTCCCTGGCAAAGACGTGTCACTCATAATCCATTGTTGGGAAAAAATGCAACTTATACATCCAAGCATGAAGTATATAATCCCATTTTTACGAACACAGATACAACCAAAAGGAAGAAGGAGGAGGGGGAGAGAGGGAAAAAGAAAAAGAAAAGGTCTGGAACAGAAATCAGAAACCTGAGTTTGGATCCCAGACTTCTACNTTCCAATGAGTTTTGGGGGTAAACTATTCAGAGAGAAAGATACAAAGATGTTAATGACTTGGTGCTGGGGATGGAATCACTGGCTTCATATACCCTAGGCAGGGGCTCTACCACTGAGCCACACCCCAGCCCCTCACTGGGGGATTCTAGGCAGGGGCTCTACCACTGAGCCACACCCCAGCCCCTCACTGGGGGATTCTAGGCAGGGGCTCTACCACTGAGCCACATCCCCAGCCCCTCACTGAGGGATTCTAGGCAGGGGCTCTACCACTGAGCCACACTTCCAGCCTTTGATTTTATTTTTAAAGCTCAGTTTCATTTGCTCAGATTGAGTTCGAATTCTCCATCTTCCTGTCTCCACCTCCTGAGAGGTATAATTATAGCTGTGTGCCATCATGCTTGTAAAAAAAAGTGGGTTTTTTTTCTTTCTTTCATTAAACTAGACTATCATAGATATGCATCACAACAGGCTAGTAACTGTTAGAAGTGGAGTTTGAACACTCCATCAGCTGGTCTGCGCCCAAGGACTCAGGGAAAATGCAAGAAGCACTGCCTCTCTGCTCCCCACCCCAGCCAGTNCTGTCCTTCTCTGCCAAACCCAGCAGAGTTCCAGAGCCTTCAAGAATGTGGGTGGGGCTCTATGTAGTGTGTGCATCTTTAATCCCAGCACCCAGGAGGCAGGGGTGAGCAGATC
>LZPO01055090.1:280092-294078 GCA_001675575.1 Neotoma lepida | reverse complement strand
CGCCTGCTGCCCAGGCAGCATATGCATGGAGGCCCCTGTCTCTTATACACATCTAGATGTGTATAAGAGACAGGTGTGCCCACCATGGGCACAAGTTCTCCAGGCCCACGGGTACTTACCACAGGTCACTTTGCCTTCTGATGAGGGCCTGCCCAGCTCCTGCTGCTGCTGCTGCTGCTGCTGCTGTTGCGGCTGTGTGGCTGCTGGGCCCACTCTCCTCCTCCGCCTGGCACCACTGCTAGGGCGGCCCCGACTCCGACGCTGCCGTTTGGTTGGAGGGGAGCCTGGAAGACAGAGGAGAGCCAGCTCAGGACCAGGAAGAAAGAATGCCAAGGTGGGTGTTCAGGAGAAGCAGAAGGCTTCTCTTGGTGCAGTGAGCCTGTGGGGGAGCATCCTAGAAGTGGTCTTGTCTAGAAGAGGGGCCACCTACCATTATCTGTAAGGGTGAACNTGCATACGCCACTACACAATAGACCCTTGCAGGTCTCACCTAGAGAGGGGACAACATGTTCACAACACAACAGGTGTGTGACCATTACCATCTGACCTCACTTTGTCAGGAAAAAGCAGAGTATGATGGCGCACACCTGTAATCTCAGTACTTGGGGTGTGGGCAGAAAGATTAGTAGTTCAAGACCAGCCTAGGTCTAAGAGACTCTATCTTAACTTCTTACCCCCAATCCCTCCCCTTAAAAAGAGAAGCTGAGGATATAGCTCAGTGGTAGAGTGTTATCTAACATGGTTTAATCTCTCTTCTCTGATCCCCCCTCACATGCTCGTGTGTATTCTCAAGCATGTGCGCACACGCGCACGCGCACACACACGCTCACACACGCTCACACACGCTCACACTCGCACTCAGAATAAATACAAACCACTCTTGTGCTTCATGCCATGTGGGGAGTGAGGCTGAGTTAGAAGATCAAGGAATTCCAGCGTGGACTAGACAACAAAACCGTGCCTTAGAACCAAAATAGCACCAAAAAGAGCTGGAGAGACNGCTCAGTGGGAAAAGGAGCNTGCTGCTCAGATCCGGTGACCAGAGTTCAAGCCCTAGAACCACATGAAGGGGGAAAGAGAGGCCATTCCACAGAGCTGTGCTCTACATCCATATGTGTGTGCCACAAACCCCCCACAGCCTGTGCACGAGAGCTCACGCTCACACACACACACACACACACACACACACACACACATACACTAGCAGTAAAATTTTAAAGGAAAATGGAGTTGGAAAAATTTACAAAAAGGAAGGAGGAAAAGATGTAACAAAACAAATGTGTACAGTTTGTGCAGACAAGAGGAAATCAGAAGGCTCCTTACATGTTACTTCTCTTGAAAGCCCTGAAGAATACATTAGGAGCAAAGGAACCTCTCCAGATAAAATCTGGTGTCGCCTCATTACTGTTGTAAAACGAAGGCAGTAAACCCACCCCAGTATCAACAGCCAAGATTTCCACTATAAAAGAAAAAAGCCAGGGCCCAGGAGATGACTCAGCAGTTAGCGTGCACATTACTCTTGTGCAAGACCCAAGTTCAGTTCCCAGCACACCCACCTGAAGAGACTCACAACCACGTGTAACTGCAGCTGTAACTGTAACCGATACCTTTCTTCTGGACTCCTTGGGGACCAGCCACTCAAGCGCACAAACCCCAACACATACACATAATTAAAAGTAAACTTAAAAGCCTCGAGGATTATAGGCACGCACGGGCCACCAAACCCAGCTCGGACGGAACTTTTTCATCCGCTTTCCCAGCGGCTGAGAGGCAGAGCACACACCCAGCATCAGCAACTGGTCTCTAATATCGAGGCCTCTAACAGAAACCAGGCTCCTGGACAAGCAGNTGACTTTGGGGGTGAGAAGTGCAAGGTGAGCCCAGGACACCTTGGAATGTCATAAAGGTCAAAGCACTCAGAGAGTGACACAGACATGTCNAAAGGACAGAGCCTAGGCAACCCAAACGCTGGCAAGAGTGACTAATCGGCTCTAACAAAGTAAACAGAGGCAGGTGGTGGTGGCACACACCTTTGATTCCAGCACTCAGGAGGCAGAGGCGGGTACATCTCATGTGAGTTTCAGGCCAGCCAGGACTACTTAGTGATACTCTGTTGTTCAATGGGAAAGAAGGGCTGGAGAGCAGCTCAACCGTAGAGCTCCTGCCTAAAATCCCACCATGAGGCTCTGGGGACATAGCTTGGTGAGAGCCGCCTTGCCTCGTATGAACAGAGCCCTGGGTTTAATCTCTAGCACCGTAAGAATAGAAAATAATTAAAAACAAAAACATGACATTGTTTCAATTTTACTCCCTGTTCCAGCCTCGTGGCACAAAAAACGGTAATCGCAGCTACTAGGTAGGCTGAAGCAAGGGGACCTGGGCAACTGAGAACCTGTTTCAAGTTTAATTTTATGAAAAAGCCGCCAAACAAATAAGCAAATAAACAAATGAGTCACCATTTACAAACTTTAATATGCTAAATGGTTCAGGCAGCGTTCACAGAACGATGTTACACACACACACACTCACACACACACACACACACACACACACACCCCTGCCCCCTCAGGAACAACTGAGTGCAGAGCACACTACTAACCATAGCAAGAAAGTTACATCTCTCCACTGAGCCTCGCAGATGGATAATGCGCCTGCTGCCCAGGCAGCATATGCATGGAGGCCCACCTGCATGTAGCCCCAGTGCTCAGGAGGCAGAGACGGGATTCCCAGGGCAAGCTGGCTCCAGGGTCAGCCAGAGACCCTGTCCCAGTAAACACAGTGAGAATTAGGAAGACAGTTGGTGCCAACTTCTAGCCTCTCCACATACATGCACACGGTGAACGTGGACCTACACCCAGATCATACATATACATATACATATACATGTAAGCACACCACACATCAATACACCCCACCCCCAAAGCAGTCTCTTCACAGTATATAAATTTGGCCAGAGCCAACCGATGACATGTCCCTATTCTCAGCGAAAACCTCATGACAGGCACCAACACAAGGAGACCACACCGATCAAGGAACATTCTTGCCAAAAATGTGTAACCCAAATCTAACCAATCCTTTGCACCTAATTCCCACTCCACAGGAAGATGGAGAGACAGGTGACAACACACCGTCATGTGACAACCAGAAGCAATCAGAATGGTGGACAAGTCAGAACGCTCTGCGCCAGGGAGGAGGGGGGTGGAGTTGTGGTTCAGTGGTACAGAGGGCAGTTAGCACATAGGAGGCCCGGGTTCCAGGTCCAGCCCCAAGAGGAAGGTAGATAGGTCCATCAGTCTGTCTGTCTGCCTGGTAAGGAAGGAGTTTCTATCCTATAGAGGTTAAAAGACAACTGCACGCCAGCGGAGCATGGAGGCTCACACTTCTAATTCCAATACTGGGAAGGGTGAGGCTGGAGGACTGCCTCCAGTTCCATGGTTCTCAACCTTCCTAATGCTGCGACCCTTTATCACAGTTCCTTATGTTGTAGTGACCCCCAACCATACAGTCATTTTCCTTGCTACTTCCTCACTGTAATTTTGCTGCTGTTATGAATCATAGTGTAAACAGTTGTGTTTTCCGAAGGTCTTAGGCCACTCCTATGGAAGGGTCATTTGTCAACCCCCCCCCCAAAGGGTCATGACCCACAGGTTGAGAACCACTGCTCTAGTTGTAGGTAAGTCTGGGATATAAAGTGAGTTCCAAGCCAGCCTGGACAGAATGAGACTCCATCTCAAAGTAATAATTATTACGGTTTTTTTTTTAGCTGCATACACAACAAACAATATAAACAGACTCTGAAACCTCACAGATCCTTAAGAAGTCTGAAAGTAGACTGTGTGTGTGTGTGTGTGTGTGTGTGTGTGTGATAATGGTCTTGAAAGGGTAGAGGAAAAGTTATTCTCAAATTATGCCAGCTAATTCAGAGGCAAGTCTATTGATGTCTGTAATTTACTACCAAAGAGCTCAACAAAAACCTCAGAATTTTACATACAGACACGCACGCACGCACGCACGCACACACGCATACACAGAGTACAGTGGCAGAATGTTAGTGATCCTGAATTCAAGTGAAGATATTCTCTGTACTATCTTAACTTCTCTGGATGTTTGAAATTTTACATTAATTAAAAATTAGGGAGAGAAGGATTGTGTACACTGATTGGGATACAGTAATTGAACTAATGGAAGGCATTCACCATAAAATAAATCTCAGAAATGTACCCAGCCAAGGCTGCTGGGTCACATGCCTCAACATGATGCCATCTGAGTGAAACATGAGTCCCTGGGACATAACTCTGCTGCTTCAGGACACACACTTCTTCCTATAGCGATAATAAACACAGACACACTGCAAAACAGACAGAATGACCCTTCAGGCCATTCCCTTGATGGGCCAGGATGCAGGAGCTTATCACGGTTTAGGAAGAAGACAGGGACAGTCACCCTACCCACCCAGTGGACTCACCTGTGTCCCATTGACTCTGCTGAGAATCAGTCGAACTGCTTGANTGTCGCGGACGCCGGCAACTGCCCTCGGTCCTTTTGGACGAAGAGCCGGAACTGCCATAACTGTATCGCTCAGGGGACACTGGGGAAAGAGAATGGAAGAAGTATTCCCAGCTTCCTTACCTCCGAGGTCTAGCCTCCTAGGAAGAATGCCTGAACCACAGGATGCCTAACCCAGGTCCCACAGAGGTCCCACCCAAACACCTACTCCTTCTCAAGCACCTCCTGCCCACAGGTTGNTCAGAGGCCTCCCAGGATACAGAGCTCATGGGGCTGCCTAACCCATGTCAACAGCTCCAGCTGTCAGACTTATTCTTTTAGTAGTCCAGGTTCCCGCAATGTCCCTCACCCCTATCTGCTCCTGGCTTACTCTGGAGCCCCAAGATACAAGTGGGCCTTTCTGTCTCTCTTCTAGAGCCTGACACTCAGACATATTTTTCCAAAATCAGACAGCCTATCCCTAGAGGTGCCCTTCTGTTTACGCAAATCCCACAGGCTTATTATGGGACAGGAAAGCTCATAACCCCCCCTCCCCAACTGCCACACTGTATCTCTCAAGAAAAAACCCAACAGCCTGTCTATACACAGGCCTCCCGGTATCTGACCCCTCCCAGCTCTTCCCTTTCTGCCCAAGGATCAATGGCCTCAACCCTGGAGACAGGACAGGCAGGTATGAATCCTGGTCCCTTTACCTGCTACGTATGTTATAGGTAATGTATTTTCATGTCCCCTCCCCATTTTAAACACCATCTTCTTAGAAGAGAATTTCACCGTTACCCAGTTTAGGGTTTTGATTCCCTCACTCAATCTATGACCGTATCTAAAGCTAAGTTCCTTTATTTATTTATTTATTTCCTTATTAATTGACTCTCTCTACTAATGCAAGCTTCGGAAAACGGACATCTTGGTCTTATTTTCTTTGTGGCGAACGTGAAGGATGCAATTCTCACATACAACAATGTAACTTCTGGGTCTGTTGTTTTCCCTGTGCGGTGGCAGGCGATAAGGTGACAGTTCATATGGAAGGTTTACCTCTGCTGGCATACAAAGTTTCCACACAGAGTGGCCACAATCATTACTGATGTGGCCCAATTCCACAAGCT
Organism: Neotoma lepida; assembly: GCA_001675575.1. Classification (NCBI taxonomy): domain Eukaryota; kingdom Metazoa; phylum Chordata; class Mammalia; order Rodentia; family Cricetidae; genus Neotoma; species Neotoma lepida. Next base: position 288,469 of record LZPO01055090.1, on the reverse strand, counting down.
CGCTCCTACCTAAGCCTGCCTTTTGGGTTTCTCATTCTAGAATAGGGTCGGGCGGGGGGGTGAAATCTGTATCAGGGCACCACAGGGGCCCAGTGGGAGCAAGGTGTTCTGGGTCCCAGAAGTCCTGCACCCTCCCATTCAAACCTTACCTGGCCGGCGCCGCTTGCGGGCCAGATGTGGCAGTAGGTCGTGGCGGGCCAGCACGCGCAGGAGTTGGCTCAGCAGCCGCAGGTTGCTCTCGTCGCACTGCCCACGGCGTTCCAGCTCCAGAAGCAGCTCCAGGCCGCTGCGGGCACGGGCCAGGCCTCCAGGGGCGCCGGGAGCCTCATCCAGCAGGAAGGCCAGGAGCTCCAGTTCGCACTCGGTCAGCTGCCCGCCCACCACCTCGAACATACGGTGAAGCGATAGCATGCCGTAGTAATCCAAACACTCATCCTCCTCCCAGCTCGGGGCCGGGGTCGACCCGGACAACGCCATTCCCAGGGGAGGGGTGCGGAACAAGCTCAGAACCAGGGCCTAGAACCCACACGGCGGGGAGGATGTCGTGGTCAGCGACGCGGTGGCCCAGAGCGCCCACACAGGCCAGCGTGTGGCCCCCGCGAGGGGTCTCCGGGCTGGGTAGCCCCACACCCTCAACGGTCTCAGCCTCCCCCTCCCACGGACAGGAATGGTATCGCCCGAGGTCCCCTAGTAACAGGTCGAGACGCCAGACCCCACCGGTCCACCGACCAGTCAGGCCGGCCAAGCCCAGACTCCCCTCCCTCTCCAGGCGGTATGTTCCGAACTTGCCACTGACCGACCTAGGAGATGAGCCCCAATGAGCCTGATGGTCCATGGCAGGGCACCCTGTCCACTGCCCGGCGACTTTGGGTGGCAAAGGTCCAGCCATGGCCCTTGGTTCTGACCACTAGTACCTTCCAGCTAGCCCCAACGCCCCACCCAAGTGGTACCGTTCAAAAGTGACCCTCGGATCTCTGCAAGCGGGACCCACAAAGACAGCCCCGAGCTCCACTCAGGTGGTACCGTCTGAACCCGGCCCCTCGCCCTGGTAGGGCGATCTGTCCTGCCCTCACCCCAGCACCCAAGTGTTTCCATCTGCCCGCCACCAGTTGCCCTCAGGCCTGTCTGGATCCTCACCAGATTCCGGCGTCCGATGACTCCCAGGCGACGGCCGCAGCCACTTGTTTTGGATCTTTCTGGCACCTTCTCTATTATTACGCCTGCGTCACCTCGCTCCTCCTCCTTCGCCCAACTCGCGCAGGTGCGACCGCCACGCCCCTAGAGCGCAAGCGCGGAATGAGGCCTCCAAGCCCCACCCCTCCAGGCCGCCTGATGCGCACCCAGCCNAAGCGTCCCTGCTCGCCCGCGCCGCGCTTGCGCAGCCGCAGAGCTTCGCCGCGTCTGGCACTCGATCCTGTTTTAAGTCTTGGTGTGTGTCCCTTGGATTCCGCGACGTGACCTGTTGGAATTATCCCACAGACTATCTCCCCTTCCTGATCACGACCTAAACGCCCACCTGACCAATGCCACCAGCTGCCGGCGCCAAGTACAATTGTCAGGACGCTCAGGGCTCCCAGGAGCTCGCCGAGCTCATAATCCAGACTTGTATTAAAGTATCCCACCCCATTCTTAGGTGGCATCCAGGAATCTACATCTCAACTCTGCTGTCTCAGATCCTATCTGGAAATCCTCCCTCACCCAGCTCCCCAGCCTCACTGTATACATAAATCATCCAGTCGCATGCATGGGAATGACACCTCTTCCCAAATCGCAATAGACCCCTCACCCCTAGGTGCACATTCCGAAGACATCCATCAGGACCTCCCGTCACAGACACCCACACCCAGGGTTAGAACTGCTCAGTCTCTTTTTCTCTGCCCTCTTGAGTCTCGGAGCCACTCAGAAGCTCCCCTAATCTGCATCTACGAGAGCAAGCCAGTCCCAGAAGTGGAGGCTACGGTGTCTTCGCGTCCCCTACACGGGGCCTCGGGCGTGATGGCCGCTCTGATGGCCGCTCCCCCTCCCCACTTAGGTGACACAAGGTCAGGGCCAGCACGTGCCAGAGACAGGTCTCTTCTCGGACTGGTTTCCACCCCCGGAATTATCTCCCTGAGAGGCGGGAGACCTTGGCTGGAGGCACTGGCTCAATACTGACTGTTTCTTTTCTCTGNGCCTTAGCTTTTCCACCTGTGAAAGGGACGGCGGTGGAAACACAGTCCACTGTGTGCGGTGTGCGCTCTGTGTGAATATCATTGAACCAGACGAAGAATGAGAGGAAGGGAAAGCCATTTTATAAACGGGAAGGCTTCTATTGTTAGGTGGGTACCCAGAGTGTATCAGGCCCTGAGCTGAACGTTTTTACCTGCATGGTAACGTCCAATGCCTCCAACAGCCTTCCAGGCGGATGTGATTCAAGCCCACTTTACATATGAGCAAAACTGAGGTGGCCCAGGAAAAGTACCTCAAGTGTGTCTGGCTTTGAAGCTATGCTTCAGAGACGCTCAGTCTCTTCCGCTAAGTGATGCCACCTGCCAGAGTCTCGCGTAGCCCAGCTCACTTATGAGACCTCGCTCTATAAGGATGCACAGATGCACATTTCTCTCCGCTGAATTTTCAAACAGCAGGCAAGGAGCGGCCCGGGAGAACTGCGCAGGCGCCCTTGCTGGACCCGGGCACCGCCCACAGGGCCCCGATGTCTGCGTGGAATAAGTCTCCAAGCCCCGCCTGAGGATCAACACGCAGGCGCCAGGGCGCGTGCCCTGCGCTACCAGCTCTGATTGGCGGTCTCGGGCGAGGGCGCCGCCCAATGGGAGGCGTGGATAGTGAGGGGTCCCCCACGCCTGCTGCGGAGGGTCGGTGTCAAGAGCGGCAGGGGCTGCTTGGAGGTAAGAGAGATGGGTGAGGGCGCCGCGGGGCGGGCGGGGAAGAGAGCGCTGGGCGCAGGGGGAAGAGTGGAGGAAGACGGAAGGGCACAGAAAGGGTCGGAGAGCCTTGGGGCCTGCGATGAGGGCTGGAGTAGCGCGGGATGATCGACAGCTCCTTCCTGTGTGCCCTGGAGGCGTCGGTGGAGCCCCTGGTGTGTGCAGGACCCAGCTTGAGCTCGCTTGCACACCCCACCCCTGCAGGGGGCCCTCACGCTGCGGAGCAGAGGAGTCTGGTAGGAGAAAAGGGCAGTGGAGCGGGAAAGTTGAACTTTCCGGCCCCTGGTGGAGGTGCTCAGATCGACTTTGCGTATACAGACGTTTAAGCTGAATTCCACCTACGGTGCCCTGACACAGCGTTAGGATTGGGGAAAAGGAATGCGAGCGAGAAACGTGCCAATTTCGGGTTATCTGGGCTACTTTCTAGAAAGACATTTCTTAGGATTGTGTCCGTGTTGTTAAATAAGTTTTGGAAGGATTTTGTTAGATGAGATTCGTGGTGGGTTGGCTCCTATGCAGCATGCTTTTATTTGTGTGAGCTCAGTCATACTTTTAAAAGTTTGTCCATCCACACCTTTCCTGGTTCAAGCCAAGTAGCATGTTTTGATCCAACCCCTAGAAGGAGTTCTGTCTTGCCAGTGGGGATGTAATCAAGGCAGAATGCAACTTTCCACCCTCTCCGTCCACCACCCTCATCCCCAGCCCTGTTTAACTGTTCCTAGAAAAATCCTTTATGGAATGGTTCAAACCTAATGAGGAGTCAGGTGTAGTGGTACATGCTTTCAATGCCAGCACTGGAGAGGTAGAAGTAGGTAGATTTCTGTGAGTTTGAGGCCAGCCTGCTCTACATGCTGAGTTCTAGACCGGCCAGGGCTAGATGTCTCCAAACAAAACCCACTTACTGGGGAATTTGGAATTGGTAGATAAGGGAAGTTTAGCTCCTGAACATTTAGCAAATCATTTATTCACGGAGCATTTATTGGGCATCAACTAAAAACAGGGGGCCTTGTGCTGGGCTGTGTGCCGTGGAAATGCATAGAATGGGCGAGTTGGGCTGGTAGAAGTGTAGTGTGCACAGGGATGATTAAGGTCCCAGGACCTCACTTCCTATAGGGAGCCTTATTTAGTCACTGAGTACTTCTGTGTACCTACTGTGTGCTGGGCACTGAAAACGTGCCTTTCCTGGCACTGGAAATGCCTCAGTGATGAAGAAGCTAAAATTGCTGACCTCTGGGATCAGTCCATGATCCCAGGGCTTCTATACCAGGGCTACAAGCCAAAGTCTACCTGCTTCTGACACAAACAGAAGTGAAGGGGTAAAGAAGGTGGCCATTGGCACTTGGGAGGCAGAGGGAACCAGACTGAGAACCAGACTCTGCTGTGTACATACTGAGGTCAGGGCCAGCCTAGGTACATGTAAGCTCCCGTTAAAAAAAACCGAAACCAGGGGCCAGCAAGATGGCCCAGCAGGAAAAGGTGCATGCCACGAAACCCTGCTGACCCAAGTTCAATCCTCGGAACCCACATAAATGTGGGAGGAAAGGATGAACTCCACAAAGTTGTCCTCTGACCTCCACATGCATGCCGTGACATGTATTCATGCATACGGGCACACAGTAACATAAGCTAAAAAATGGTGGAGGAGTTCAGCAGGTAAAGGCGAGTGACACTAAGCCTAATAACCTGAGTTTGATCCCAGAACCTGCATGCTAGAAAGAGAACTGAATCCTGCAAGTTGTCATCTTACCTCCATACATTTGCTCTCACCTAATAAGTGTAATAAAGTAAAAATAAACTGTCCTTTAAAAAGATGGGGATTGGATCAGAAGGGTAGTTCCTAGGCTTAGGGAGGATTCATCAGTGGACTGTGAGCTCCTGTTGTGTGAAAGGAGTTGAGACCAAACCAAGAGCAGAGGAAGTAGGACATGGAGTGGAAGGTTTGAGAGGTTTGGTTTGGTTGGTTAGTTTTTCTTCTTTTCTTTTCTTTTTTTTTTTTTGAGTAGCCTTGGCTGTCCTGTAGACCGTGCTGGCCTTGAACTCACAGAGATCCACCTGCCTCTCAAGTGCTGAGATTAAAAAATACCATCACCACACCGCCCAGCAAGATTTGAGAGTTTTATATCCTAGGTGCTAAGTGTGATGGTGCACACCTGTGATCCCAGGACTGGGAGGCTGAGGCAGAAGGATCACTTCAAAGCCATCCCTCTACTGCATAGCAAGTTTGAGACCAGCCTGGGCTGCATACAAACCCAGGTATTGGCTTTTGTTAATGAAGGGCCTTAGTTTTGTGGTCAGTCCATCTTTTAGTTCCATTTTACAGGTGAGAAAATTGTCTCAAGAAAGAGGAAGTAAAAAGGGAGAGCTCAAGAGCNGGACAATGGTGACACACACCTTTAAACTCAGCACTCGAGAGGCAGAGGCAGGTGGATCTCTGTGAGTTCGAGGCCAGCCTGGGCTACAGAGCAAGTTCCAGGACAGCCAGGGCTACACAGAGAAACAGTGTCTCGAAAAACCAAAAAACATGGGGGGGATCTCATATTCAAGTTGAGGGAGGTCTAGTTTCCACTCTTCTTTTTTTTTTCAAGGCAGGGTTTCTCTGTGTAGCTTTGTGCCTTTCCTAGAACTCACTTGGTAGCCTGGGCTGGCCTTGAACTCACAGAGATCGCCTGCCTCTGCCTCCTGAGTGCTGGGATTAAAGGCGTGCGCCACCACCGCCCAGCTCCACTCTTCTTTTAAATGCTTTGCTATGTGAGTATACCAGAGCAGGAAAGGTGTTGCACAAAGAGGAGACCTCATGGGTAAAGGCTGAGAGACCAGAGTGTGTCTGTCTGTCTGTCTGTCTCTCTGGGCCTCTGAGGGGGCAGCATCAGAGGCCAGGCTCCAGAGTACCCACTCTCTCTTGCAGATACCTGACTGTAGTAGCTGCGATAGGCTGAGACATGGGATCATGAAAGACTAAGGTATAAATATTAAAGTAAGACTTGATTGATAGACTGGTGAGTAGTGGAATGAACAAGGGGAACGCCCCAGACATCCCACTCCCCTTGGGTTCCTGGCATACCACTGGCTCCTGCCCCTCTTTCTCCAGGTACTGCCTTCCCCAGAATGGCAGAGATGGTGGCAGAGGCAGCTGAGATGCCAACACAGTCACCAGGACCAGTGGAAATTTCAGCACCTGTGTCAGGAGAGCTGGCAGANATGGCAACAGCAGTGACTGAGATGACGCCTGGGGAGGCCCTCGCCTCGTCCCTCTTCTTCCAGCACCACCAGTTCATGTGCTCTGAGTGTGGCAGCCTCTACAACACCCTGGAGGAAGTCCTCTCCCACCAGGAGCAACACCTGCCCACCATGGCAGAGGAAGAGGTGCTGACTACCCAGGACACGGGCCTGGAGCCTGAGCTAGTGCCTGGCACTGGGGAGGGACCTTTCCAGTGTGGTGAATGCAGCCAGCTCATCCTCTCCCCCAGTGAGCTCCTGGCACACCAGGATGCCCACCTGCAGGAGTCTGCAAGCCAGATCCAGTACCAGTGTGGAGACTGCCAGGAGCTGTTCCCCTCCCCTGAGCTGTGGGTAGCTCATCGAAAGACACAGCACCTTTCCAGTACAGCACATGAGCCACCAGCGCCACCTCCTTTGCCTCCCCCAACACCCCCACCCCCACCACCAGAAGTCAAAATGGAGCCCTACGAGTGTCCCGAGTGTTCCACCCTCTGTGCCACCCCTGAAGAGTTCTTGGAGCATCAGGGCACCCACTTTGACTCCCTAGAGAAAGAAGAGCGTAATGGGTTAGAAGAGGAGGAGGAGGAGGAGGATGAAGAGACAGATGAAGAGGAAGCAGCTGCAGAGCTCACTGCTGATGACATGGGATGTGACAAGTCCACAGCTGATCAGGCTCAGAGCTGTGGGGATTGTTCCCAGCACTGTACCTCTTCAGGTGCACGCCGCCGACACCGCCGGTCATCTCGTGGCCTAGCGTCTGCCACCCACCCCTTCCACTGCAGCCAATGTCAGCGCAGCTTCAGCTCTGCCAACCGGCTGATGGCTCATGGACGGGCTCACGTGGGTGGTACCCATGAATGTCCCACCTGCTCCAAGGTCTTCAAGAAGGCGGCCTCTCTGGAGCAGCACCAGCGGCTGCACCGTGGGGAAGCCCGCTACCTCTGTGTGGACTGCGGCCGTGGCTTTGGCACCGAGCTCACGCTGGTGGCCCATCGGCGAGCCCATACGGCCAATCCATTGCACCGTTGTCGCTGTGGCAAGACCTTCAGCAACATGACCAAGTTCCTCTACCACCGGCGAACTCACACCGGGAAAAGTGGAACCCCCACCAGGGTAACAACTGTCTCCCCAGCTCCGGCTGAGCCCACGCCCCCACCTCCACCCCCACCTGCCCAGCTGCCCTGTCCACAGTGCCCCAAGTCCTTCGCCTCAGCCTCCCGGCTTTCCAGGCACCGGCGCGCAGTGCATGGCCCCCCTGAACGTCGGCACAGGTGTGGGGTGTGTGGCAAGGGCTTCAAGAAGCTAGTCCATGTGCGCAACCACTTGCGGACACACACAGGCGAGAGGCCCTTCCAGTGTCACTCCTGCGGCAAGACCTTCGCTTCTTTAGCCAACCTCAGCCGCCACCAGCTGACCCACACAGGTGTGCGTCCCTACCAGTGCCTGGACTGTGGCAAGCGCTTCACACAGAGCTCCAACTTGCAGCAGCACCGGCGGCTACACCTACGGCCGGTGGCCTTTGCGCGTGCCCCTCGCCTTCCCATCACTGGTCTCTACAACAAGAGCCCCTACTACTGCGGAACCTGTGGCCGCTGGTTCCGCGCCATGGCAGGCCTCCGACTGCATCAGCGGGTCCATGCCCGAGCCAGGACTTTGACACTACAGCCTCCTAGGTCACCCTCTCCGGTCCCACCCCCACCCCCTGAACCTCAGCAGACTATCATGTGCACAGAGCTGGGAGAGACCATCGCCATCATCGAGACATCCCAGGCACTGGCACTGGAGGACACACTGCAGCTATGCCAGGCAGCACTGGGGGCCAGTGAGGCGAGTGGGCTGCTGCAGTTGGACACCGCGTTTGTGTGACAGAGTGCAAGAACAATGATAAAAGGTTACAAGATCGAGTATAGGCACCTCAGGAGAAGAGGACCCCGGTGAGCTAACCTGGCACCCACATGGCAGGATCTACCCCTGCTGGCCTCTTCTAACTGCTGACTCCTCAGAACAACAACCACCCTGCCAGGTTTCTCCTGTCACCTTTCTCTGCCCAAGGTGAAACTGAAGCTCTGTGAAGAGATGTGATCTCTCTCAGTCCCTGCTGCTGTGCTGCAGAATAGGGTTTGCCAAGGCTCTTTGCATGGCATCACCCAGTGCTCAGCAACACCAGGTAACCTTTATGAGCACCAACTATATCGCAGGCCTGTGCCACACACTCTTACATACCTCTTCAGATCTGC
>LZPO01055090.1:262547-275347 GCA_001675575.1 Neotoma lepida | reverse complement strand
GACCACACATCTGAAGGGGAAGGGTAGAGGTTCAATACTAGGCAGCCAGAGCCACCAAGCCCACTCCTTTGCACACTCTGCTCCTTGTGGCTGTTTTCAGAAGTACTGGCCCAAGACCATACTCAGTGTGGGAACACTGGAGCCTGATCCTTAACTTCTAGGTCCACCTGGCTCAGCTGTGCTTATAACCCTCATGTCCTCTGTGACTGACCCCACTGACCCCTTCTCTGCTTCTCAGCTAGGCCCACATAAGGCCTGACCCTGCCAACTGGCACCTGTGTGCTTTGGGCCCCAAGAAAGCTTTCAATCTTAGACTAGCTATTTCACCACCTAGCCTCTGTCCTGCCCAGGGGAAGAACTGTGGCCTGGCCTGCTCNCCCCCACTCCCTACTCTGTACCTTGACCTGCATGGTACAAGTTCACACCTAAGGACCATACCAGCTCCTCAGACTGACACTCTCCTTCAGCCCTTTCCCAGGTTCTCNTTTCAGCCTTCCCCTCAGGCCTGGAAGAGGGTGATGCTTCCCTCAGGAACAGAAAAAGACAGGCCCTGGGAGCAGGCCAGCCCCTCATGGTAACAGTTCCCCCAAGGTTACTGCCAGCCCCTTCCCTCCAACAGAATAGGCTGACTGGGAGAGTCTNGAGTGGAGGTCGGCTCTAGAGTCAAGTCAGTTTTGAAATCTCAGCCCTGCACTGGCCAGCTGCTGAGCCCCTGGAGGGCAGCTGCATAGCAGCCAGCCTTCCAGTGCTTAGCTGCTCGAACAAGATGCACCAGTGCCAGCCTCCTCAGCCTGTGAGGACCAGTGTAGGAACAGACAGTAAGCTTTAATCACCAAGCCTGCAATAGTGCCCAGGAGTTCAAAACCTGCCAACACTGCCACTCCCCAGTCCCCGTCCCCTAACTGACCGATGGATGAGGTGTAATCTGTGGCTCCGAAGATGAGCTCTGGGGCACGGTAGTACCGAGAACAGATGTAGGAAACATTGGGCTCCCCCCGAACCAACTGCTTTGCGCTATGGGAAGAGAAGGGCAGGGTTAAGCATAAACCCAAGGCTGAGGCTCTCACCCCTTTAGGCACCCCACAAGCTCCAGGTAAGACCTACCTGCCAAAATCGCAGAGCTTAAGGACAGCAGTGTCGGGGTCCACAAGCAAATTCTGGGGCTTGATGTCACGGTGACACACACCTTGGGAGTGGATGTAGGCCAAGCTCCGGAAGAGCTGGTACATGTACACCTAAGATGGGCAGGGCACAGCTCAACTCCAGCCCACCGCTTCCCACAGCACATTGTTGGCCCCTACCAGGCCATTGTCCCTGCTGGCTGTCCATGGCCTCAGTTCTTGAATCCTGTTTGAAACCCCTGGTTCTCGAACTTCAGTGCCTGCCACAATCGCCTGGACTTACCAGGATAGNCCAGAAGGCCTCACCCCAATTTCTGATTCTGCAGCTTGAGGATGGCATGCTGGGATGAGGCCTGGCCCCCAGAGGGAACTGATGCCCCAGTCACCCCAGGCATGAGTCTTAGAGTGACACCAGAAGGTCTTGCCATAACACAGGGTGTGGGCCANGCAGTCCGCTTCCCCTCTTACCCAAACCCCCAGCTCTGCAGAGCCTCAGCCTCCTGCTGACAGCTCTCTAGCGTCACTGCCTGCCTTACGTCCACTGACTGGGACCTAAGGAAGGTTTTTAGTTTTGATTTGTTTTTAATTTGTATTACACTTTGATTGTGTATACATGCCCACCTCTGGGGGAGGGGGGTTACACATGTGCCACAGACCACAAATGACAATCAGGGGACAACTTGCTGGCTTTGGTTCTTTCCTTTCATCATGTGGGTCCCAGTAATTGGCCCTCAAGCTTGGTAGCAAGAACACCTGTGGAACCTTTCTGGGAATTTTTTTTTTTTTTTTTGACTTAGGGTCATACACTGGATTCCAAGCTGGCCTTGAACTGGCAATCTTCCTGCCTTAGCCTCCCCAGTGCTGGGATTACAGTCATGTACCACTACATGCAGCCAGGACCTTTGAGTGTGCCTTCTCCTGCATCCCCTGGGCTTAGGCCAGTACCTGATGTATACTAACTCATCAACTGCTCGACACACAAGGCTGTTTCTGGGACCCCTTCCTCCAGTGCCTGTATCACACTACTCTCCTCTCAGTGTTCTTGGGTCTTTGTCATCCCCAAGCCAAGCAGGGAAGGGGTGTCCAGTTTCCAGAGCTCCTGGTGGCCCTCTACATTAGCAGCAGCTCCTCAGCTTTGTCATTGTCTGTGATGGGCCTACAACCTCATCAAACACAGGTCTTTGTTTTAAAGACAGGGTCTCACTATGGAGTCCTGGCTGTTCTGGAGCTATGTAGACCAGGCTGGCCTTGAACTCAGAGATCCTCCTGCCTCTGCCTCCTGAGTGCTAGGACTAAAAGGTTTTTGTACCACCATGCCCAGCCAAACAGCTCTTCAAGGGCAAGGACTATGTTTCAGTCAGCTGTGCCTCTGGAACTGCTCAGCACTGGCTAAGCACAGGAGCAGCCACAGCACAACTCACAACTGCAGAACTGCCCTCCCAGTACCAGTGGCCCAGCAGCAGCAGCAGCTCACCTGAGTACAAGCACTGAAGNCCTAACAGCCCACAGGTGATACGGGGAGAGGCCTGCCTAGCTCTTGTGTGTGGGCACACCCTTCCTGCAACTCTAGGCTTTCCCATCTACCCCAACCCCAATGGTCCTACTGTGCGAAGTAATTCCTTTTCCGCCCCCTTGGCAAGCCCCTTGCCTTGGCCCTCTCCTGCAAACTCCTAGCCAAACTCATCTGCAAGCTACAAGGCTGAAGATAGGGAACATAGGCCTCCAAAGACCAACCTAAACTCAGAAGATGAAGGAACCCATAGACATAGGTGGGCCCAGAGCCCCTGGTTTTGTGGGCCTGTGCCCCATCAGCCTACCTGCCTACCTACCTTGACATAGATGATAGGGATGATCAGCTTGGCCTTGGTAAAGTGACGGGCCACCCGGTATACCGTCTCGGGCACGTATTCCAGCACCAGATTTAAATACAGCTCATCTTTCTGGAGGGCAAAGGAGAGATGAGACATTGTTAAGTGAAGAAGGAAGGTGTGCAGAGAACAGTGAGGGACAGACAGGACCTCCTGGGAAAGGCAGGCAGGAAAATGGATAGCATCTGAGTATGGCAATACCCCCTACACACCTTAGATTCCCAATGTCTCACCTTCTCCCCACTGGAGTAGAAAAAGTACCGTAGCCTCACGATATTGCAGTGGTCCAGCTTACGCATAATCTGCAGCTCTCGGTTCTAGAAGGCAAAGGGAGAATCTCAATACATCCAATCCCCTGCCTCCCTCTAGCCCCAGTACCCTCACCTCCACCCTACACCTATTTCTGCTAACAGAGCAGGCCACTGTTCCCTGTGTTCCAAACTCAAGGCTCCAAGGCCTGGGGAAGGGAGAAGAGAAAGATTAGTTCTTCACCCTTGGCCCCTTCCCTCACATGCAAGCTGGTGCCTATGAATCAGTTAGTCCTGGGCCACCAATGTGTTTACTTCAACCTGCTTTTTAGAAGGTTTCTAACTACTGCTGACATGTATACAAGCTCAATTATTTCCTTCATAAAGCCAGCCCTCAGTATCTCTTGGAAAATTTACTGAAGCTAGGCCTGGGGGTGCTGGCCTATGAGCTCAGCTACTCAGAAGGCTAAGGCAGGGGGATTTCAAGTTCAAGGACAGTCTGGGCACACCTTAGTGCAGCTCTGTGTCAAAATAAAAAAAGAGAAACGTGTGCTAAGGATCTAGCTAGCTCAGTGGTAGAGTGCTTGCCCAGCATGCACAAACCTCTGGGTTCAATCCCACATAATCACCAAAACTAAAGAAATCAGACCACATACACATCACCACCAGACACGGCACAAGCAGCCGTAGACAGCAGTGGTTGCCTGGTTCACCCTGACCCCTATCACCTATCACCTTATCAGTTTTGAGTACCGGGGACCCAACTCTAGCTTAGACCCTATACTCCACATTCCAATCTCATCTTCCACTCCATGCCTGAGCCTCTTCCCACTGTCTGTCCCCCTCTAGGGCCTCAGAAGTCTTCCCAGATCTCTCTCATCTCTGCAATTCAGCTCCATCAAGGTCTGACTGACACCCCAGAACTCCTCCTGTCTAAGAGCCCTCACTGCCCAGCCCCAGGCCCAGGCTGTTACCCCTCTAGTCTGGACCAGTCCTCCAGGCACCACATAGCCTTCCACGTCCCTCTCTTCCTCCTGTTAGTTCCCCAGAGTTTGTTAGTTAGCTCACAGAGCACCTTTCCTCAGAGACAGAACCTTGCCCTGCACCAAGACAAGTGGCTCAAGTGAGCACCAAAGGGCTGCATTCCATTGGGCAGAGCACAACATTCAGAGCGACCAGCATCAGCCTTACCAGACCTTTTTTTCTGAAAAGATGTGACCGAGTGGTTGAGGAGAAGGACTTAGGAGTCAACAGGCCAGAGCCTCCCCCTTACTATGGAGGGGCCCTTACTATGCAGCCTCATTTCTGCTGACATAGAGCAGGAAGAGCAGCAGCACCTGCCCTCACAGATGCTTCAGGTAAATTAAATTAGAACTTGCCTGTCAAGCACTGACACTGAGGAAATACCCAGTAAACATTAGCTCTCAGCTATTCCGGAATTTACATTTCCCAGCTTCCTTCCAGTTCATTNCCTTCCTTCCCTCTCCTGAGGCCCATGTTCAAGTCCCATTGAAATCCCAGGCTCAGGCTGGTGAATTGATTAAAGTGCTTGCCATGCAAGCCTGATGACCTGAGTTNGATCCCTGGATTCCACGGTGGTAGGAGAACCAACTCCCAACAGTTGCCTGACCTCCACATATGCACCATGGCACACACATGCCAGCCACATAGAGACATCATACATATGCACACATTAATAAATAATATTAAGAACATTGAATTCCAGATACCAGCTCTATTGCTGGGCACAATTGGCAGTCACTCCCAGTCCCCAAACCTCCAGTCTACCCAAGCTACCTTGAACCTTTTGTCTTGAAGAACCTTCTTGATAGCCACCAGTTCCCTTGTCTCTGCCAGCCGTGCCTGGTACACGACTCCAAATGAGCCATTGCCAATCACTTTGATGTCGGTGTAAGCCACCTCTTGGGAACGCTCTGGGCCTTGGCCTAGAGTGGCTACCACTGTGGTCACCTTCCCGCTGTCACCTAAGGAACAAAGGGAATACAATCCACTGATCTTTCCTCTTTGGCCACCACAGCCCAGGGAGGGAAAGCTGTTCAAAAAGCTCACTGCAGGGGAAGAGCCAGTGATTACTCCGTGACAGAGTAACTGTCTGGTACACACCTTGGGTTCAATACCTAAGCATGGGGAGGAGCTCAGGTACTNCAGTGACCTGGAGCCTCCCTCCAAGGAACCCTGAATTCTGCTACCCATATTGGAGGACACTGACATTCAAACTTACTTTCCATTAATGGGCAAGCACCTCCTAATTTCTCCTTCTAGCAAACAACAGCAAGTCACCTGGTGGTGGGGGCCACCAACACTGGACTCCCCCAGCCTTTGGCCCCTTCTGCAGGGCAGACACAAGGTACCATCTTCCACTCAAAAGAGCAGAAACTATGGGGTGTTCTTTCTTCAGGAAAACTTTGGCCATTCTCAGTAGAGGGCACTGACTTCTAAGTCCTCCCTAGCAGAGCTAGGACCATTACCACTGCTCCTNAGTAACAGAAATGAANGGGTAGAAATGACAGTGCCCTGACCTTTCCTTGGGGGTAGGGACGGGGATGCTGTTACTCTTACCAAATACTTTGCATTGGGATGGCCACTGGCCTGGCCTCTCCATCTATGTGGTCCTGACCTGAGAATGGAGCAGCTGATCTCCTGGACTGCTAGGGGATAGTCTGTCCTGAGGCCTTTAGAGGAGAGCTTTGGTTCCCAATCCCCAGTCTCTGAGGAGCAGCAAACCTTCGTGCCATTCCTAGTCACCCACTCCCTTTAGGAAACTTATAAACAAATTCTAATTGGGAGGGGGCAGTGAGTGACATTTTGAAAAATAATCCTACATTGCTATTTTTTTTTCAGAGCCAATGACAGCCACTTCAAACCTATATTTTATAGTAGGTATAACCCATGCCATCCTGTTCCATTTTTGCTAAAGGGCCCCGCCCCCCCCCTTATTTTTTAAAAGAACACTGCCGATGAGCTTGATTTGAAGCCTATGTTATTCCCAATCTGTTCTTATTTATAAACAGCAATGATTACTTACTATCACCATTGGGGACACAAGTCTACCCATTTTCAATGGGGTAAGGTGGTAATATGTTTTAAGCCTGGCCCTGTTCTGTGGGGACATTAGTAACCATAAATCTGTATTTCTAAGAGAGATTCAATCCAAATCCCCATTTTTGATGGAAAGGAAATGAATAGCCCCCTTTTGGTATAGGATGGTGGCAGTGATCGTATTCTTGTCTCTTAGGGTACAATAATCCTAGATCACCATTGGCAAGTAACTATGACCTCTGATCCTGTTCTCTGGTGGATGGCAACACCGTCAAGCACCCGAGACCTTGGTACTGGATACTTGGAAGAATGGGGCCTGTGACCTCTGTTTCTTGGATGTTGGTAATTCTGATTCCCAACTCCAAGTGATGGTTACCCCCAAACTCCTTTATCTGGGAGACAGAGAGCTCAGATCCCGGTCTGAAGCAGCACGGTGACCTCGAGCTTCTACCTGGGTACATCAAAGACTCTGATCGCCGTTTGATGGGCTTGGGAAACCCAGACCACCACCCCACAGGGCGCCCCTAAGTACTCACGGCCCAGCTTCACTCCGGGCGGCGGGAAGCTAGTGCCCGCGCCGGGGCCACCGCTGCCTCCTCCGCCGCTGCCGCTGGGGCCACCCCCGGAGCTCGAAGCTCCCACGCCCCCACCCATAGCCCCGACTGACGCCTTCCCGCCGCCAGTGCCTCCTGGGCCGGAGGCCGAGCCCCCGGGGCCGCCGCCACCGCCTCCGCCTCCGCCGCCTGGCTCCGCGAACGAGCTGGTCCGCGCCCGGCCCGAGCCCCCAGGGCCGCCTCCCGAAGGCCCGCCGCCGCTCATGGCGCCGAGCGCAGGCCCAGGCCGCGGGGCTCGGGCTGCCTGGGCTGCCCCCGCCGCTGCCTCTGCCGCCGCCTCCCCTGGGCTCCGGCCTCTTCCAGGCCGCGCCGTTCGGGCTCCGGCTCCGGCCCAGCGCCCACCGCGGGGCACGCTGGGAGATGAAGTCCCTCTGCGGTCGGCTTCGTTGTCGCCACCCTCGACTCGCACAGCACGCCGGGAAATGGAGTTCTCAAGCGCTCAGAGTAGCAGGCAGCAGGGGTGACGGTTCGCGCTGCACGTCGGGAAATAGAGCNCCGGGTCGTGTCATCCAACTCTGCCAAAAAAACAACTCTGAAACACTCCAGAAAACACAGCCGGAGCCACACGTGACTCACCACACAGATGCAACAGCAAAGCCGCATAGGGCATCAGAAATGAAACCTTAGCTGCTCCATTCTCAAGCGGCATCCAAGCCAGAAGCATGCCGGGAAATGAAGTCCAGTTACCCACCAACTCTATGGGCAGCCGGTGACTTCCTGCGCCGGGTGCATTCTGGGAAATCGAGTCCGCACTCGTGAGTACTCAGTTCTTGAACTGTGAAGCACCCTGGGAAATGGAGTCGTCACCACGCCCTCACCGCATTGCAGGTGGAGAGTGGTTTATAAAGCACGCTAAGAAATGAAGTCTCAAGTGGTCCTCACACCTCAAGTAGACCCCGTAACTGGAAAAGACAGGATAGGAAATGGAGTAGGCATTGCGCTCTCTCTGCCCAGGTAGCTGCGCCGCAGTTCCTTCCGGGAAATGTAGTCGTCACCAAGAGTTAAGCGCGTTGCTTCGGTGAGCCTGATGCCTTCTGGGAAATGAAGTTCAAGACAGCCTCATCGCTGAGGAAGAGGATGGGAGCTACCATCAAGCCAGAAGCATGCTGGGAATAGTCCACAGTGGAATCTGACTCTTTGTGAAGCTAGGCGCGGGGGCTTCTTGGGAACTGTAGTCCAAAGGGAGTACTGTGGCTGCGAGTGTAGGGGAAAGGTTGAGGACGACAATCCCCAGGGGAAACTGTGATGAGTTACAGTGTCTCCTCTCTGGTCCCTAGGTCGTCAGAAGGAGCCTAAGCCGATCAGTGACTGCTGGAAACAGGAGTCCCAAGGGGCCACATATTGGGAAGAGAATGACGTTTCCTCCCTGCATTCTCAAAGGATTGAATGAACAGTCCCGACCGTGTCTCAGAAGACTTGTTTTCGGATATTCTACCTTTCTCTAGTAATATGGTTAGGACCAAGAGGATGAACTGCAGGATGTAAAATACATAGATAGATAGATAGATAGATAGATAGATAGATAGATAGATAGATACATAGATAGATAGATACATAGATACATAGATACATAGATACATAGATACATAGATACATAGATACATAGATACATAGATACATAGATAGATCTCCATATATATATGGATATATATACAGGGAGAGAAAGAGAGAGAAAGAGAGAGAGAGAGAGAGACTATTTCTGTCATGAACCCCCACTCAATTTTCTAAACAACAGGATCCTAGAGAATCCAAATGAAGGAAACCGGCTACAAGAAGCAGTTTCAGCTTTCCTGCGCCTGTTGAGGCGCCCNGTTTACCGATTACTACCCGGAAGAAAAGAAGTAGCTCCAAAGGATCCTGGGAAACTCTGTGTGTGTATAATGAAAGTGCTGTCAGCTCTCTGTGCTTCACTTTACTCGCAGCCTGTGTTCGTACTAATTGTTCGGGTTTTTCTGAAGCCTAACGTCCAGTCCGCTAGGTCAGTTCCCGACTGCAATTCTCAGTGGACAAGGAACGGAGACAGATCGTAGGACTAACGCTTCTTCAGACTACGATATCCAGAAGGCAAAGCGCGGGTACTTCCGTCCCCTTTGCAAAGCCTGCAGACTTCATGCTCGACTGGAGAGGGCGTTTCTGGAGCAGCACAGCCGAAGGGATGGCTGCCGCCCTCTGACGGCTGCTCGGAGTTGAAAAGTAAAATTTAAGTCAAGCCCTAAGGCATGGGACCAAAAANTCTCTGTAGGGTGTGTGGCAGGAGAGAACCGATTATTTAACCGCCAGAACCCGTGGGACCTGAGCGGTGGACTGGTCTTTGCATTGAGCTCCGTGGGGCATTGGAAGGCGAATGTCAAAGAAGATCTGTAAAATGTCTCCAAGTGTCTAAGAGGGTCCTAAAGATGTTTGGAGGAATTGATGGGGAGCCGTGAAGAGATGAAAGAGATCTTTGATAGACTATAGGAGGCTGAAAACAATTGTTTGGGGCATGATGGGAGAAATCTCAAGATCTCTCTGAAAGGTATGTGAGAGAATGAGAAATTAGGAGGATCTCTGAGCAGCCTGAATAGGTGAAGGATGGCTAAGAAACACAAGGAAGAGACTTTGGAGTTGTGTAGGTAATTGGGAGGAGGGCTATTGTTGCAAATGGGATTTTAGGTGGAATGGATTCATCTGTAAAATGCCATTAAAATATCTGAGGACTTTCTGGTTAGAAGCAAAGATCTTAGGACCAAGGTCAGGTGTCTTTTGTTTTGTTTGTTTCTTTTGAGAACAGGGTCTCAGACAGCTCCCGCCTGGCATTGAGCTCACTATGAAGCTGAAGATGTCTTCTGACCTTCCTGCCCATGCCATGCTGGGATTACAAGCTTGTACCACTAGGACAGGTTTACCATGCTGGGAATTGAACCCAAGAGTCTTATACATGCTAAACAAGCACTCTACCAGCTGAGCCACATCCCCAGCCCTCCCTTCTTCTAGTCTGAAATAAGAGTCTGCAGACATGGTGGCACACACCTTAAATCCCAGCACTTGGGAAGCAGAGGCAGGCAGATCTCTCTGAGTTCAAGACCAGCCTGGTCTACAAAGTGAGTCCCAGGACAACCAGAGCCACACAGAGAAACTCTGTCTCAAAAAACCAAAAAGGAGAAGAAATAGGGTATTGTTNTGTAGCAAGACTAGCCTCAAACTAGAAGCCATCCTCCTACCCACCGAGCCTTCCCAGTGCTTGAGGCATGTGCCACTACACTGGACTCAGGACATTTTGCAGGAAATGTTCCAGGCCTGCAAATGGATTTAGGTGGGTGATTAAAGACCTGGGGGGGAGGTGATGTTTTTAAGGCCAAATATCACCTGTGACATCCCACACAGTCAAAATCTGGGGCAGCAAGTTTGATTAGACCATGACCTGACCTCTGGACCGGTTCTGAAGCTGAACATTTACGAGTCATGTGATTAAAAGTGCTTTGAAGGGTTCTGCTGAGGCTACTAGCCGGTCCTGCTTCTTTCTTGCAGTGACAACATCCGCCTCCCTCTATCACCCCACTAGCAATTCAGCTGCATCTACGTTGCCAGGAGATATGTCTCATCCCAACTTCCAGAAATAACCCAGTGGTTCCCACCCCAGGGAATGGCTTACATCACCACCCAGGAGAGGGAGCAGTTGCCCACAGGCTGCCACAGGAGCCTGTTTCCTGCCAGTATCCCCAGTCCTGGATCCTCTCCTCACTGCCAACTGACAGCATCATCTGGGACCACCCACCCTGGGGTTGGCACAAGTTGAAGTTTAAGTGCAAGAGTAGATAGCAGTTGCCAGTTCAATGTTCGTTCCCCCTCAGGGCTGCACAGAGTGGTGTTTTATAGCGAAGCCAGTCCAACAGGCCCCGAGTTCTCAAATCCCACTCTTATCTCTCAGCAACTGTATGGCCTTGGGGGAGCCCCTTCCCCTTTCTGGGCCTCAGGCATCACACCTGCACGGCCCAGGTGGGGTTTGTATCCACCAGCAATCACAACCTGAATTCTTCCTGATTGTTAATAGTTCCTTCAGGTCTCAATTCTCCAATCTGATTTTCTAGCTTTATGAGCTCATCATCGACCAAATCCTAAGATCCCGGACACCTCGATCTGGATTCAGCCATCTTGACTTGCCACTGGAAAATCCAGTTGTTGCAAGACCACAGGATTTGGAGCTACTTTACTGAGTATCTCAGCTCTAGGTCGTTGGCAAGTTTAATGAAGCCTTTCGTTGCTGAATGCTTAAGGAACTACAGTGCTTGAATACATGACAGTGTGTCAGTCAACATCAGCTGTTCTTAATGGGATAAACCCCTCACAAAACCCACTGGCTGGGGGTATCGCCCTGGTGGGACAAAGATTACCAATTACCTTTGACAGTTTAAGATTTAGTTTTATTGGGGCTGGAGAGATGGCTTGATGGTTAAGGGCATTTGCTGCTCTTGCAGATGACGGAGGGTCAGTTACCAGCATCCATATGGCATAGTTTATAGCCATCTCTATCTCCTTCCTGGCACCCTCTGCTGACCTTGGGCACAGATAGCACACATGATACACACACTCATATATATGTTTCTTAAAAGACTTTTATTAATGTGTCAATCTGTGTGAATGTATGCCAATTCTACATAGGTGCCAGGAGCCAGAAGAGGGCAACACACTCAGGAGCTGGAGTTACCAGTTGTCATGACCCACCCTACATGGGCACTCTGAACGGAACTGAGATTTTTGTGCAACAGCAGAGGCATTCAACCACCAACTCACCCCTCTAGCCCAAGGACTGCATTTCAAGACACTGCCGGCCTCACAGCCAAAAAAGATCCCCAGCAGTGATAACAGGACACTCCCCTTTTGTTATGTGACCCAGGCAGGTTTTAAACTTGAACTTCCTACCTCATCAAGTGCTGGAATTACAGGTGCGGACCACTGTACCCTCCTCCATGTACATTTAAGGGAGATGAGCAGTGTGGTTCAAAGTACAGGACCCTCCACTGGGGACCTGATTAGGGTGTGGTTTAGCAGTCAGAGCTGGAGGGGAAAAGCAATTCAGGTAGGAGAACCAGGGACAACAGGCTCAACCCTGTTAAGGGTCCAAGAGGCAGATTGGATGATAGGAAATCAGTCAAGGAAATACAAAGACTAGAGAAAGCCAGAGACCTTAATCATCAACCCTGAGGTTTGTGAGACCTGAGAGCAGGCCAATAGCTCCCCGGGCCTATTTGACCTGTTCAGATGAAAGCAGGTGTGTGTCTAGACCTGTCCAGAATTAAGGCAAGTCTGTGGTGATGCTGTGGCTGGCTGCACCCAGTACCTAGGACACATTACCACATGCAAAGGTCCAAAGTTTTATTGTTTTGAATACATTCTCCAGCAGCCCCCTTATGTCCCCCCCCACCCTCCATTCCCAATACAGAATAAGGCTTGACCACAGCCCTCCAGGCCACCCCTGGGACCCCAGCTGGGAGGCAGAGAGGGGCTTCCAGTTTGGTTTCAAGGGACCCCCTTCCTGTCCCCTGACCCACCTGCCCATGGGCCAAACCTAGGAGCAGCTGGGGGTGGGTGTGAAGGGACTAGACCAGTACTGGGTGGAGTGGGGAACAGGCACTTGTAGAGATTTGTGGCCCATAGGCGGCATCCCCTCACCTTCCTCTGCCTCCCACCCCACCACCCCCACAGAATTTTTGGTTTATAAAATTGTCCCTCCGGCCCCTGCTGCAACCTTGTGGGGTATAAGAAACCCAGGCACTCATAGCCCCTGGAGGGGCAAGGAAGGCAGGGTTAGGGCTGGGGACGGGGAGCTAAGAAGGGGGGGGCGGACGAGGTAAGAGGCAGAGAACAGGGAGGGAGACAAGGCTTTACTTCCTACGATTGTAATTAAAAAAA
>LZPO01055090.1:233631-243956 GCA_001675575.1 Neotoma lepida | reverse complement strand
TTTTCTGAGACAGGGTTTCTCGGTGTAGCTTTGGAGCCTGTCCTGGAACTCTATAGACCAGGCTGGCCTCGAACTCACAGAGATCCACCTGTCTAGTGCTGGGATCAAAGGCGTGCGCCACCACCAACCAGCTTCCTTCCTTCTTTTTAAAATATATGGAACATCCCCCTGCTGTGCAGAAAGCAGTGGCTATCACTGCTCTAACTCACTACATCGTCCTAACAAAGCCATCAAGAGCTTTTATTCTTTTCTTTATCTTTTTCCCTCCTCTCTGCCGGGAATGGAACCCAGGACCTCAAACCCAGCTTGCAAATGCTTTACCTCTGAGCCACACCCTCAGCCCTATTTCCATTTTAAAAGGGGTGGAAATCAAGGCACGAGGGAGGAGGGGAGGGGAGATTAAGTGACCTTCCAGATATCGCACAGCTAGGAAGAAGAAGCCCAGCTGTGATTTGACCCCGGCAACCTAAGGCAGTGCTGGCCTACCTCCTGCAACGTCATCCACAGGGGAGTGCAACTGGGTACGTAAGTTAACTACAGTTTATGTAATTCTCCCAGGGGCAGGGTACAGCTGCCTGAACACACACCTTTCCTCCAATAAGGCTTGGCCCGTGTGCTTTCCCACTAAGAGCTCTCCCTGCTTGCCTGCTTGCTGTTAACTTTCACAAGCAGTACGGGTGGGGTCCCCCTCTGTGGGGGGATAATCACATTCTATCCAGAAAGTCTTTGCACTACAGCAGAACACTTCCTTGGCAGGATGTGTTTGTTTAATCCTCACACCTGATGTGAACTGACTGGGGAACACAACTTCATCCTGACCCATTCAAGTCTCTCCCGTATGCCTGGGTGGACAGTGGGAACTGTGAACTGCCCAGCAGGAGTCTCTCCACAGACAGCACAATCTCCTTTGTATCCAAAGTTAACAAGGCCAGTTGGCATTTGCACACTTGAAGAATTCTCTGTAACTGCTGTAAACCCCCTTGGTGACAGCATGAACCATTCACCAGGGGCTATCCAAATGATTAATGTGATTTCTGTCTCTGTTTTTTGTTTGTTTGTTTGTTNGTTGTTTGTTTTGGGGACTATATAATCCTGGCTGGCCTGGAACTCATGGAGATACCCTTGCCTCCCTCCAACCTCTTAAATCAGTGGTTCTCAAACTTCCTAATGCTGGGACCTTTTAATACAGTTCATGTTGTGATGACCCACCCCCCAACCATAAATTATTTTCATTGCTACTTTATAACTGTGATTTTGCTGTTATGAATCGTAATATAAATATCTGATATGCAGGATATATGATATTCGACCCCCTAATAGGGNTGAGACTTACAGGTTGCTGTTTTTCAAGACAAGCTTTCTCTGTGTAATAGCTCTGGTTGTCCTGGAACTCGCTGTGCTGGGATTAAAGGCGTGTGCCACCACCAACCAGCGAGAACCACCGTCTTAAATGGTGAGCTATAAGCCCGAGCTGTTGTTTTTGCCTAAAAATTTTTCTTCTATTGGTGTACNTGTGTGGGCACGAGGAGTGCATGTGGACATTGGACAACATTTTTGAGAGCTGGGCTCCTAGGGTTGGACCTCAGGTCATCAAGGTTTGTGCCTCTGCCAGCTGAGCCACCTCACCATCATGCTCTGGTTTTCAAGACAGTCTCACTCTTCAGCCATGGTTGGCCGTGAACTCTGTAATCCCCCAGCCTCAGCTTCCCTAATGAAGGCCATCAGTATGTTTCAATTTTTGTTGTTTGCCCCAAACAAGGTCTCATGGTAGCACAGGCTGGCCTCAAGTGGTATGACCTGGAATAGCTTATGCTTTTGCCTTCTGCCTCCAGAGTGATGAGATCACAGATCTGCATTACCAAACCTGTGCCTGTTTCTTGAGACAGGGTTTCTCTGTGAAGCAGTACTGGCTGTCCTGGGACTCACTCTGTAGACCAGGCTGGCTCCTTGAACTCACAGAGATTCACCTGCCTCTGCCTCCCGAATGCTGGGATTAAAGGTGTTCATTATCATCTGGCTGACTTTTTAATGTGCATTTTGGTTGTTTTTGAGACTGAGTTTCCTCTGTATAGCTGTGGCTGTCCTCGAACTCTGTGTACACCAGGCTGGCCTTGAACTCAAGAGATCCACCTGCCTTTGCCTCCTGAGTGCTGGGATAAATGTGTGTGTCACCCTGTCTGTCCATATTTGCATTTTAAAAATGTGCATTGGTGTCTTGCCTCTAAGCATGTCTGTGAACAACTTGTGTGCCTTATGCCTGCAGAGGCCAAAAGAAGGTGTCTGATCTCTAGAACTGGAGGAGTTACCCACTGTTCATGAGTCACCACATGCATGCTGACCATCAAATTTGGGTCCTCTGGAAGAGCAGCCAGTGCTCTTTACCACTGAGCCATCTGTCCAGCACCAGGCATGGCCTTTAATGTTCAAAATCCTAGCATTTGGGAGACTGAGGAAGGAAGACCACCTTGAATTTGTGGCCAGCCTAGATTACTGAGTAAGAGCAGAGTTGGGTGTGGGGGGGTGGGGGACAAGAAAGTATAAGATTTTATAAGTTCTACAATAGCAGAGGTAATAGACTAAGTTCTCTGTGGACTTGTAAGGACAGTTAATTTNTCCTGAATCCCTGTGACAGTGGGAAGTTCCTATAGATAGTATGGAACTGCCTCAATGTAAGTGCCACGGACAACTGGTACTTTTTGCAGGCCCTGTGTGAAGCAGCCATATACCACAGAATATTCTTTTACAAGTAATGCAAATGTTAGGATAGTGTCTTAGTTAAGTTTCTACTGCTGTGGTAAAGCACTATGAGCAAAAGCCACTCAGTGATGAAAGGGTTTATTTCACCTTACATGTCATTAAGTCCATCTGAAGGGAAGCCGGGGCAGGAATTGAGGCAGAAGCCATGGAGGGACCCTACATGATGGCTTGATCTCCATGGTTTGCTCAGCCTGCTTCCNTATACGCCCTAGGACCGCCTTCTCAGGAGTGACACCCACCCACAATGGGTTGGACCCTCCCATATCAGTCACCAATTAAGACAGTTTCCCATAGACAATCTTATGGAGGCAGTTGAAATTCACTCCATCTCAATACTCTAAGCCTGTGTCAACGTGACATAAAAACTAGCCAACACTGACAGATATGATGAGCTACAATAGAATAGACGCGTTTTCCTTGCCACTACAGTCTTGAGTGTCCACCACAGGCAAGAGAAGCATTCCTCAGAGCCGGTGGACATCGTTCTCCATTATCCTTTGGTCCAAGGGAAACCTGATCCAAGGGAAGAGGGAAGCGATGGGAAGAAATTCACTCCTGCTGTAAACTCGGCATGTGGGCAACAGCCTTCTACGGCTCATTGGGTATGCGGCACATGCTCTCCTTCTCACCTCCAGTGTGACACCCACCCCAAGATCTTTACAAATCTTTCTGCTGGTGTGAACAATCATAGGGCTGCTGGTTCGCCTACGGATTGGAGTGTGAAACCCCAGGAAGCGCTGCATTGCCCCATCCTATGCCTCAACCCAAGTTTGAAGATGGGGAGGGTGCTATCAGAAAAGTGCGCCGTTCTAAAATCAAAGTCTTGGAGTTGACTTGGCCCCAGACCACGCGAGTTGCCTACACTGCAGTGCACGCTACCCCACAACCACAGGTCCTCTCCTCTCTCCTGGTGGCAACAGGGCTTTCCGCGGGGCCGCGCCAGACTTTTTGAGACTGCTGATTGGTCGTAGTCCCGCCACTCGACAGCCAATCACGCAGAGGAAAGGTGACATCACTAGTTCTCCCTTCCCCCTACCCCAAACTTCTCTACTCTGGCTACCAGCACCAACAACCTCGTGGGGGAAGGGTAAGAGAGTAGAACCGGTGAGGTCATTGCGCCGCCCCAGCCGTTGCTGATTGGCTGCGGGGCTCGACGGTGTCGGTTGGCTGCTCCTCGCACCTCCCCCTCGTGCCGCTACCGCCGCCACTGCGAGGAGCCACTGGCGACGCCAGAGCTGGGAATCCGGGTGAGTCGGGGCCCTGGGTCTAAGATGTTCCCGGTGTCCAGCGAGACTCAGGAGGAACTGCCCTTTCAGACTTTTTCTCCTCGCCCGGGTTCTTTGGTGCTCCAGGCACTCTGTCACATGGGAGTTGTAGTCTGCCTTATGTTGTCGACTACGGGCCGGATACAGGAGAAGACTACTATTCCCAGCAGGAACCGCGATCAGCTGGTCAACAAACGCTCGGGCCACGCCTCCCGAGCTTACTCATTGGAGGAAATGTCCTTTAGCCCCTCCTCCCCTCATTTCATTGGCTACTGTCCTTCACAGGGGCTGGGTTCCTGCCTAAGGTGCATGATGATTGGGTACTGTATTTGTCATTCGGCACATAAACAGTCTGTTAATTGGTTAAGGCAGGTGTCCATCACTTGTTGTAAGGTAGGGTTCTAGGCATATCAGGCAGTCGTAGGCTTAGGTTGGTGTCGGTCCCGGAGGGAGGCCGGTCTTGGAATTTGGCCCCGCCTCCTGGCGCTGCCGGAAGGGCACGATTGGTGGTAGCGAATGTCGCTCGTGGCCGATAGGCGGAGCCGACGAGACTGCGAATATCTATTGGTCTAGCTTGGCGCCGGTCAGCGGGGTTGTGGCCGCCAATTGGCTGGTTGCTCCAGCTGTTGCAGGTCCATTCACCATTTTGTGTGTTGGAGTAAAAAAAAAGGGAGAATCGAGAGGGAGAGCCGGAGGGGGGGCTGTCTCTTATACACATCTAGATGTGTATAAGAGACAGGGGGGTGGAGGGGAGCTGGAGGCCGAGAGGGGACAGGTGGCAGGGACGGGAAGGGGGTACAGGGCAAAAGAGGTGGGCGGAATGGTGTGGGAAGGGGAGACAGAGTGGAGGAAGTGGTGGGAAGGGGGGAGTGGCAGGAAAGGAGTGACTGGGGGAAGAGGGGAGTGGGCAGAGTACTGATAACAGGAAAGGAGGGGTGACAGGACTAGATCAGGGTGACAGGGAGAGGAAAGGGACCGAGTTGAAGGGGGTGATGAAGAGAGGCGATGGGCAGAGGTGTCAGATTTGGAGGTCTAGAGATGGCCGACGGGAGAGTGACTGGGAGGAATAGGTGATAGAAATAAATAGGGTGACCAGCAGGGGGTAACAGGAGGGGGCCTAGTATCTGAGGAGAAAGGTAGAGGAGGTGACAAGACGGGAGAGAGTGACAGAGAAGATGGTGCCAGGAGGGTGGATGGAAGTAGAGGGTATGAGACCCTAAAGGACATGGGGTGGCCTGGGCTTCGGGAGTCACCTCTCCCTTCTGTGAGAGAGGTGAGGGCCCACAGGACCCTGGGTGGTAGTTAGCTATGGTGGACAGGAAGAGAGTAGGCCCCAAGAAAGAGAGGTTTGGCTCTGGGGTAAAGAGACGGAGCGGTTCAGGCAACAGGGTTAAGGGATGTCAGATGGTGTGCTTGTAGGCCCTGGGTGGGGTATAAAGGTTTATGTTTGGGCAGGGTACCAGATCTCAGGCTCCAGAATGGTGCTCTAGCATGTCAGTGGGGAGATGGCAGTGGAGTCTGCCTAACTCCAGAGCACTTTGGGTGCCAATCTCAGGCCCTGCAGACTCTGCCTATGAAAATCCCGGGATTGTCCCACAGGAAGAGAAAGCCCCAAGTTGGAGAGCATGAGATCTGGGATCCCAGGCAGCCTGAAGACGCTCAGAGGGGCCTCGGATTGTGTGTGACTTCTGGGAGCATTTAGGACAGTTGAACTCATTTTTTGTCCTCTCAAGTTTTCCAAGTCACTTCAGAGTAAAGTTTTGGGGGTTTTGTTTTGCATTTTTTTTCTTTCTTTTCTCAGGGCAGCTCGAAAGGGGGCGGGCAGAATGACTGTTCAGGAAGTGGGTGAGGTTGGCTTGTTGGGCTTGTCCTGCTTTCTTTGACCTCATCCTACTTATCCCCACCTGGAGTTGGAGGGCATATTTGGGTATTTGGGGACGCTGACCAGTTCAGACATACTGCCCAGCCAGCTCAGTTTGGGTGAGGATGTATGCAGACCAGAAGTGGGGGGCAGGGGGGGGCTGGGCTTGCAGGCATCACGCTGGGTGCTGATGGGGGAAGGGGAGGACTCCTGTGTAGTGGAACAGAGAAATTCTGGGGTGTGCAGTTCTGTGTCCCACTGTGTGATGACGTGTGCCTGTATTTGTGCGCGTGCGTCTGCTCATGTACGGTCCTGTGGCAGTGCTGGTATGAGCTCTTGCCCCAAACGTGCCCCTGCCTGCTCCCTGCCAGGATCTGGGAAGATGGCTGTACCTGGCAGGCCTGGGATGCAGAGCAGAGTGGGCAAACATCCCTAGGGACTCTCAGCTGCGTACTCCTTCCCACAATACCTGGCCATGCATGACTGCCTGGAGGGGTGGAGGGAGGCAAGAGGCTCTCCCTGTCTGTGGCTTGGTGCTTATGTATGTTTGTGTGTGCATTTGCCTGTGTGCTTTCTATGTGGTAAGAGTGAGAGCAAGCATGCCCTGTGGATCATGTGACAGGCAGCACACAGAAGTGGTTAGGAACACAGACTCTGGAGCCCTAGAGTGCCTGGGTTCAGACCCCTGAATCTGCCACTTCTTAGGTGGATGATCTTAAATCACTTCGTCTCTCTGCACCTTGCTTGATAGTAGCACCCATGTCTTAGGGCTGTTGGGAGGGGAAATTAGCAAGCTTAGCAGAGGGCTCGGGACAGTGTGAGTGCTCCATAGTGTGAACTCTCGGTGCTCCTCACACTCCTTGGGGCAGTTGGAGCCTGTAGGCTCCATGTCCCCTGCAGAGAGAACAGGTGTGCAAATGCTCCCCAAGGAGCCGTGCTGTGTATGCTTCGGAGACCCAGGTGCCAGNCTGTGTCTGAATGCTTGCCAGAGCTCACATGAGTTAGAGATAGCCTTGTGGGTCATGGAATTCAGACAGTCAACTCAGCAAAATAGGAAGTCCCGAGGGACCCCGGGGCTGTGGTATTCTCAATTGCTTCCGATGATGTCTGCTGCTCTCCTGTCTCATAGGTGGACAGACGATGAAGCCAATGAAGAAGGTGTGCCCTGGCCTTGTAGGTTCTGCCAGCGGCAGCAAGTCCCCACCAGCTACCAGGGCCAAGGCTTTGAGACGGCGAGGGGCCGGGGAGGGTGACAAGCCAGAGGAGGATGATGAGGAAGCACAGCCACAGGAGCAGACAGGGCCAGAAGAGGCTGAAGAAGGTGAGGAAGAGGAGGCTGAGCGGGACCCTGGAGCTGAGGGGCCACCTCCAGAACTGCAGCCCAATGACCCGACTCCAGGCCTAGCTGAGGACCCCAAGGGGGATGGGGAGNCAGGCCGCTGGGAGCCTTCACTCAGTCGCAAGACAGCCACATTCAAGTCCCGGGCCCCAAAGAAGAAGTATGTAGAAGAGCATGGTGCTGGAAGCGGTGGCATGGTCGGAACCCCTGAAGAGCGTGAGCGGATCCCTGAGGATGCTGGTGCCCTAGGTGTACCTCCACGGCCACCCACCTCCACTCGGTCCTCCTCTACTGACACAGCCAGTGAGCACTCAGCTGACCTGGAGGATGAGCCAGCTGAGGCTTGTGGTCCAGGCCCCTGGCCCTCTGGTGGCATCGGTGGCTATGACCTTCGGCAACTAAGGTCTCAGCGGGTGCTGGCTCGTCGTGGTGATGGCCTCTTCCTGCCTGCTGTTGTGCGCCAGGTGCGCCGTAGCCAGGACCTGGGTGTGCAGTTCCCTGGGGACCGGGCCTTGACTTTCTATGAAGGGGTCTCAGGTGGTGGTGTGGATGTCATTTTGGATGCCACGCCACCTCCAGGTGCACTGATGGTGGGCACAGCTGTCTGTACCTGTGTAGAACCTGGTGTGGCTGCCTACCGAGAGGGTGTAGTGGTAGAAGTGGCCACTAAACCGGCTGCCTATAAGGTCCGCCTCAGCCCTGGCCCCAGCTCCCACCCAGGCCCACCAGGCACTCTGCCGCAAGCCCAACAGCCATTGCACCGTGAGCCCGAGGAGGCTGTGTGGGTCACCCGCTCTAGCCTGCGCCTGCTTCGGCCCCCCTGGGAACCTGAAGCCTTGCTGAGGAAGCACCCCATAGGCCCAGAGGAAGAGCAGGCTGAGCCTGGGGTCAGTTTGCCTCCTTGCCCTTCTTCCTTGGAGCCCAAGCAGCCTGAGGACGCTGAGGTCTCCAACATCAGCTTTGGTAGCAATCTGGGGACTCACTGTGAGGAGGGTGAGGAGAAACACCCACCAGCCCTGGGCACCCCAGTCCTGCTCCCACTTCCTCCACCCCAGCTCCTGTCACCACCCCCGAAGTCCCCAGCCTTTGCTGGCCCTGGTCGCCCTGGTGAGCAGCCTTCGCCCTGCCAGGAAGGAAGCCAGGGTGGCAGCCGGAGCAGCAGTGTGGCCTCCCTGGAGAAGGGAGCTGCACCAGCAGCCCGTGCTCGCACGCCATTGACAGCTGCTCAGCAGAAGTACAAGAAGGGTGATGTGGTCTGCACGCCCAATGGCATCCGGAAAAAGTTCAATGGCAAGCAGTGGCGCCGGCTCTGCTCTCGGGACGGCTGTATGAAGGAGTCCCAGCGGCGGGGCTACTGCTCACGCCACCTTTCCATGAGAACCAAAGAGATGGAGGGCCTGGCAGACAGTGGGCCAGGTGGGACTGGGCGGCCCGCTGGTGTGGCAGCCCGTGAAGGAAGCACTGAGTTTGACTGGGGTGACGAGACTTCGAGGGACAGTGAGGCCAGCAGTGTGGCAGCCCGGGGAGACTCCCGCCCACGCCTGGTAGCGCCGGCCGACCTGTCACGCTTTGAGTTTGATGAGTGTGAGGCGGCTGTGATGCTGGTGTCGTTGGGCAGCTCCCGGTCAGGCACACCTTCCTTCTCGCCCGTCTCTACACAGTCGCCCTTCTCACCGGCTCCGTCACCCTCACCCTCACCACTCTTCGGCTTCCGCCCTGCCAACTTCAGCCCCATAAATGCCTCACCTGTCATCCAACGCACTGCTGTTCGAAGCCGCCACCTGAGCGCCAGCACCCCTAAGGCAGGTGTGCTGACACCACCAGACCTGGGCCCCCATCCACCACCACCTGCCCCTCGAGAGCGCCATTCCTCCGGCATCCTACCCACCTTCCAGACCAACCTAACCTTTACTGTGCCCATTAGCCCTGGGCGAAGGAAGACGGAACTGTTACCCCACCCAGGGACATTGGGGGCCTCTGGGGCAGGAGGTGGAGGAGCTGCCCCAGACTTCCCCAAGAGTGACAGCCTGGACTCTGGAGTGGACTCGGTGTCCCATACACCTACTCCCTCCACACCGGCTGGCTTCCGGGCTGTATCACCTGCTGTGCCCTTCTCTCGCTCCCGCCAGCCTTCACCATTGCTGCTGTTACCCCCACCTGCTGGACTCACCTCGGATCCAGGGCCTTCTGTGCGAAGGGTGCCTGCCGTGCAGCGGGACTCACCTGTCATTGTCCGCAACCCTGATGTGCCACTGCCCTCCAAATTCCCTGGAGAGGTGGGCACTGCCGGTGAGGCACGGGCCGGGGGACCTGGGCGGGGTTGCCGTGAGACCCCAGTGCCCCCTGGGGTGGCCAGCGGGAAACCTGGCCTGCCTCCACCTCTGCCTGCCCCTGTGCCCATCACTGTGCCTCCAGCCGCGCCGACTGCTGTGGCCCAGCCGATGCCCACCTTGGGCCTGGCTTCTTCACCCTTCCAGCCCGTGGCCTTTCACCCTTCACCTGCTGCCCTGTTGCCAGTTCTAGTGCCCAGCAGCTATCCCAGCCACCCTGCCCCCAAGAAAGAAGTCATCATGGGCAGGCCCGGAACAGGTAAGAGGGTAGGTAGGTGGCTGGGCTACCATCTGAGCTGGGCTTTCAAGAGTGGTGAGCCGCCTGTCCAGGATGGCTATGGGGGAGGTTGGTCTGCTCCCTGCACAGATGTGGTAGAGGCTCACATGCCAAGCAAATGACTTTTCAGACTTGGCGTGGCATTATCAGAGGCTGCTTGTTGGGGACCGTCATGAAGGCTCTACTGAGGACGCACTCCCCAAGTCAGGCCTCTGTGGGGCTAATGGAGGGACAGAGTGATAGTCATGATGACATCTCCTGGGCCTTGGAGGACTGGGCCTCCAAGAAGATAAGCATTGTGCACGGTTATCTTGCCGTGTTTCACACCCAGCCCATAACACAACACTCACCACACACACCCTGTGCTAACCCATTTCTAATGTTAGCTCATTTTGTCTTTACATCACTGATAGGTGAGTGTAAGGAATGTGTTTGCTTAGAAGAAACTGAGGCCAGATTAGTGACGTTACATTAAGGCAGGCTGGCCCTGGTGCTT
>LZPO01055090.1:211158-225090 GCA_001675575.1 Neotoma lepida | reverse complement strand
CCCGCCGGAGCTTCGAGGGAGGGAGGGAGCGAGCCAGCCAGCGGAGCAGGGAGGGGGCCGCCCCCGCGCACGCGCGCCGCGCCCCGCCCCGCCCGCCCCGCCTGCCGGACTCTGCGAGGGAGGAGGGAAAGGGAGGGGGCGGCGCCGATGGCCCCCGAGCCGCGCGCCCCGTGACGGCCCCCGCGCGCGCCGGGGGGCGGGGCGGGGACGGCTCGCGCTGACCTCCCCCGCCCCCTGGGCGGCGGGAGGCAGGCGGCGCTTTGCGCAGGCGCGTCCGGCGAAGACCCCCGCGTGGGGCGGCCGGAGGGGGCTGCGGGGGGGGGCATGCGGCGACGGCCTCCCGCTCCCCCCGGGCCGGAGCGGCGACGGCCAAGGAGCGGGCTACGGGCGGAGCGGTGTCGGCCGCTGAGGAGGTGCGAGCCCCTGTCGGGCTCCCGCCGCTCCGGACCATGTACTCGGCCCACAGGCCCCTGATACCCGCGTCCGGCGCGGCCTCTCGTGGCCTCGGCATGTTCGGTCAGTAGCGTCCGGCGCTGGGACTGCAGGGGTCAAGGTGTCGGGGTGCTAAGTGCGGAGTATCGGTTATGGGATGTAGTACCTGCGCGGTTGAGGAAGAAGAGTCAAGGGATGGCAGAGAAAGTTTAGAATCCAGCGGGGCCGAGTGGTTAAGTGATGGCAGGTGTGAGTGTAGCCGAGCGGTGGGAGTGAGGAGTGGGGCGTACATGGAGACAGGTGTGGTGCTTAAGTGACGGGGTGGGACAGATCCGTTGTGATTGGTGGGTAAGGGCTACAGAGTAACAGGCTTTGGCGTCTGGGTTAGAATAGGAGCAGACTGAGTCCTGCTGGTGGACGGTGTGGAACGAGGACAGGGAGGGGGCCTGGAGCAGTGGTCTCAGGACAGGGTTTGGGAGAGAAGCGCCGTTGCTCAGAACAGACTACGGCAGCAGAATTTACGGTGTGCTTTGTTGGGAGGGCGGGAGAGAGGCACACCTGGAGAGTAGTACACTAGGATGAGGGTAGGACCAAAGGGCTGCCCCATTGTCTGCTTGGCCTCTCCACTCCCTCCCTATTTCCAAGAGAGCTAGGAGGTCTTGATGCGAAAGGTCTTTGTGGAGATAGAAGCACATCCAGGGCCTTGCAGGGGCTGCCTTGGGGTTGGAGTCCCTAGCTGGCTTTGGGGTGGGGGGCAAGGATGTTGGGAATCTTGAGTGCCTTCCAGTTTTGTTTCCCTGCCTCCCTGTTCCCTCTTTCCTTTAGGGCTCCTTTCCTTTGTCAGTCCCTCAGAATCAGGTCTTGAGGCCAGTTCTTCATGTAGTGCTCCCCCAGACTCGATTTCTTAAGGTATTGGGGTGGGGTTACCTCAGGTCAGGTTGCTCTGGAGCAGGGGGAGGCAGGGAATGATGGATATCAGAGATAGGGCGGTTCCCTCCTTCCCTCTTCCCCCTGAGCAGGGGCCTCTCTTCTCTGCTGGTTCCACTTCCCCTGGAGCCTGCGGCCTGGCAATGTGGGGAAGCTCACTGATAGCCTTGCTCCTCAGTTCCAGCAGGCGTGGTCCCAGCTCAGGGATCACCTGCTTTCCCACCCAGCTTTCAGGTGGAGCTGGGCCTGAATGTTGGACCTTCCAGAATCCCACTGGTGATGGAGTTATCTTCCTGTCTATCACCTCAAGGAAACACCTGGCACTTTAGCTTTCTCTGGGCAGGCTCATAACAATTCTTTCCTCCGTCCCATTGTCCCTGCCTTTTCTTCTGGGGAGTTTACCACACCCTCCATCTTTCTGGGCAAGGAGACTGGACACTGGGCATGCGATAAGCCCAGGGGTTCACAGGGAGGGAAGCTTCTGACTGGGTGTTGGAGTCTGTTTAGGAGACAAAAGGGGAGAGTCACCTGGACCCCACCCAGGAAGGGCAAGTCTAGTTCTCTGGGGACTGGTTTGGGGGGGGGCGAGGGGAAGGACAAGGAGGGTGTTACTCAGTATAGGGCTGTTTGAGATTCCAGGCCCTGAAAATGAGTAGAGACAGAAGGGAAATGGGGCTATTAACCTCAGGAATGGAAAAGGGGGAGTGTGAGGCCAAGGTGAGGGGCTACGTCGGGTGGCAGCATAGTTGCTGAGAATGTGATGACATGGTTGGGAGGATTGATTGTCCAGCCTTGCAAAGGTCTTAGGACATCAGAGTGGGGAATGGCAGCTTAGAGTGACCTGGTTTGTGGCAGGAGCCAGTTCCTCTGGCTTGGTCCCTGGTGGCAGGGCTGGTGGAGGTTGGGAGGGAGGAGTGGGACACGAGTACTATTTCTCTTTCCTGCTTCTGTTTCCTTTTTTATAAATCTAGAGAGCTTTTAGGGATTTTTTTTTTTCCCTGAGCCATGTCTCACTGACCGACCTAAGAGGCACAGGGTATAAAGACTGGGTGGAGCCACTTCACACAGGTTGGGGATGAGCTTAAGTTGTGGTGGAGGTTAGGGCCAAGCTCTCCTGACACCCAGCTCACATGGCTCCTTCCCACAGTGTGGACAAATGTGGAACCTCGTTCTGTGGCTGTGTTCCCCTGGCACTCTTTGGTCCCCTTCCTGGCACCCAGCCAGCCAGACCCCTCTGTGCAGCCTAGTGAGGCCCAGCAACCTGCCAGCCACCCTGTGGCCTCCAACCAGAGCAAAGGTAAGGGGTAAGGACTGTGGGAATGCTTGGGGATGGGGGTCTGGGTAGCCCAGGAGCCCTCTGATTGACTCTCCTGCGCCTAGAACCTGCTGAATCGGCTGCTGTTGCCCATGAGCAGCCCCCAGGAGGGGCAGGGAGTGCTGACCCTGGGCGGCCTCCTGGAGCCACATGCCCTGAGAGCCCAGGACCTGGACCTCCACTCACTTTGGGGGCTGTGGATCCTGGTAAAAGTCTTCCTCCCACTACTGAGGAGGAGGC
Source organism: Neotoma lepida (assembly GCA_001675575.1). Taxonomy (NCBI): domain Eukaryota; kingdom Metazoa; phylum Chordata; class Mammalia; order Rodentia; family Cricetidae; genus Neotoma; species Neotoma lepida. The sequence goes on along the minus strand of LZPO01055090.1, from coordinate 222,176 downwards.
CCCTGGCCCCCCAGGGGAGCCTCGGCTGGACAGCGAGACAGAGAGTGATCATGATGATGCGTGAGTCCTCAGGGCCTGGCACAGGCTTGGGGGTTGCGGGGGTGGTGGTGGTGGTGGTGGTGAGGTGAGGTGGTGCAGGATCAAACACATGCTCTTCACTGTCCCTCATGCTCCTCACAGCTTCCTCTCCATCATGTCTCCTGAGATTCAGCTGCCTCTGCCACCTGGAAAGCGCCGGACCCAGTCCCTGAGTGCCCTGCCCAAGGAACGAGACTCATCCTCTGAGAAGGATGGACGGAGTCCTAACAAGGTGCTTCCCTCACACCTGAGCTTTGCTCNCCCTGGACCCCAAGCCTGTGTCCCAGCCCTAACTGTCCTTCTCTGGGCTCTGTTAACGGCAGCGGGAGAAGGACCACATCCGTCGGCCCATGAATGCCTTCATGATCTTTAGCAAGCGGCACCGGGCCTTGGTCCACCAGCGGCACCCCAACCAGGATAACCGGACTGTCAGCAAGATCCTGGGAGAGTGGTGGTATGCCCTGGGGCCCAAGGAGAAGCAGAAATACCACGATCTGGCCTTCCAGGTAATTCTTCCTCTCTTTGGCTCTTCCCAGTGTTCTCTGGTGGGGTGGTGAGTGAAGGGTCGCCCTGCCCTTTCCTGCCAGGTGAAAGAGGCCCACTTCAAGGCCCACCCAGATTGGAAGTGGTGCAACAAGGACCGAAAGAAGTCCAGCTCAGAGGCCAAGCCCACGAGCCTGGGGCTGGCAGGAGGGCACAAGGAGACGCGGGAACGGAGCATGTCGGAGACGGGAACTGCTGCTGCCCCTGGGGGTTAGTCAGCTCCTTGGCTCTCCCCCTGCCACCTCTCCCTGAGGGCTGCCAGCCTTCCCCTTGCTTGCTCAACCCCTGCCTGAGCAACTTGTCTTCTTTGTTGCTTTTGAGGACTCATCCACAAAGGAACTGGCAGTTGTTTTACATGAATGAGCCAGGGAGATGCAGAAAAGAGACCCAGATACTAATCATTGCCTACTGCTATTTATTGAGCATTTACTACACACTCAAAAAATGAGACCCCTTTTCCAGATGAGGATACAGCCTCAGAGATGCCAAGTTACTGCATTAAAGTCCTAGGCTAATAAGCGGCACAACCAAGATTTAAGAGCTTGGTTGGCTTCCTGAGACGATAGTTGGAACCACTGCCTCTCAGGATGCCCTGGATTGGCTGCCTCTGGGGATTGTGGGATACTTTGGGGGGGTATAATGCTGTGGATATGGCCTTCTAGGAGAGTGGGGAATCTTACTGCTTCTCTCACATAGGAACACTAAGGCTCAGGCAGGCCAGTGGTTAACCAACCAGCCAAGACCTCATGGCTTGCTCACTGAGAACGTCTGCTTCCGGGAACGGGCTTGCTCCCTGCAGGCCCAGAGGACAGAGACTTGCAGGGAGGAGATGTTGGGCTGGAGACTGGTGTTTTATCTCTACCAAGTGGCTCAGGGTCTCCAGCCTGTTTCTGCCCAGGACCTAGACACATCTGTGGAAAGTTGGGCCAGTTCAGGTGCTGGTAGGAGGCTTCCTGACTCCGTGACAGCCCCAACAACTTCTGCTTTACAGTGTCTTCTGAGCTCCTGTCCGTTGCAGCCCAGACACTCCTGAGCTCGGACACCAAGGCTCCAGGGAGTGGCCCCTGTGGAGCAGAACGACTACACACGGTTGGGGGACCTGGCTCAGCCCGACCCAGAGCCTTCTCCCACAGCGGGGTGCACAGTCTTGACGGTGGGGAAGTAGACAGCCAGGCACTGCAAGAACTGACCCAGGTTTGAGGCACAGGTCACTAGGGAGGTGGGGTAGGGAGGGCTGCCTGAGGCATCAGACCCAACTAAATCCTCCCTGGCACCTGTCCCGCAGATGGTTTCTGGCCCCACATCATACTCCGGCCCAAAGCCTTCCCCCCAGTATGGCGCTCCAGGATCTTTTGCAGCTCCTGGTGAAGGAGGTACCTTGGTCACTAGTGGGCGGCCCCCACTATTGCCCTCTCGAGCCTCTCGTTCCCAGCGTGCAGCCAGTGAGGACATGACCAGTGATGAGGAACGCATGGTCATCTGTGAGGAAGAAGGGGATGATGATGTCATTGGTGAGTAGGGCAGGTTTACAGTCCTGGTGGGGCCTTGTATCAAAGGCTCAGAGGGTGGCCAGAATCCAGGTCCCTGGGCTCCTTTAGCTTGTTCCTTTTCTATGTTTGTTTGTGGCTGTAGACAATTCTGCTTGGGCCAAGGAAGCTCCCAGCCATGCAGGAAAGCCAAGGACAAGAGTGTCATTAGCAGAGCACTAGATGCTCCTCCCAGAGTATGTTTCAAGTGCTGCTCTGGTCAGATGCACATAGCCGGGGGGCCCAGGACTATCCTCCAGGGCCCCCTCTGTCCCGCCCTACTGCTACCATGGTCACCATCCACTCTCTAGTCTGCTTGGCACAGAGCTGAAGCCAGAACGCAGATTCTATTCCAGACTGTTTCCTCCTGGATAGTTCTGTACTCAGCCCCTTCCCCACACTGTTCCTCTGTTCCCTCAGCTGATGACAGTTTTGGCACCACTGACATTGATCTCAAGTGTAAGGAACGGGTGACTGACAGTGAGAGTGGAGACAGCTCTGGGGAGGACCCAGAGGGCAACAAGGTGAGGCTTGTTGGGACCTGGGATATGATGCTGGCCTGTCGCTCGTAGAACACTCCTGGATGGTTGACCCAGGGGGATGACTGGGTCTGAAGAAAGCAAGCTTCTTGGCTCGTGGGCAGTTGGGTCGCATCCAGGATAAGTTGGCCTTCAGCTGGCAGGGGTGCTTTTGGTTTTCCTGGCTTACAAGCAGGCAGGGGTTCTTGGTTGGCATAGGGGTCCAGCCGTCTGCACTCCCTGACTTGGGTTTCTCTTTCCTTAACCCAGGGCTTTGGCCGTAAAGTGTTCTCACCTGTCATCCGCTCCTCTTTTACCCATTGCCGTCCAGCCCTGGACCCTGAGCCTCCAGGGCCCCCGGATCCACCTGCAGCCTTCAGCAAAGGCTATGGTCCCACCCCATCCTCCTCCTCCTCACCTGCTTCCACCTCAGTCTCGAGCTCCTTTTCACTGGGCTCTGGAACCTTTAAGACCCAGGAGTCTGGTCAGGGCAGCACAGCAGTCCCACTGCGGCCCCCACCTCCTGGAGCTGGGGGTCCACCAACACCTTCCAAAGCCACTCGGTTTCTTCCTACGGATCCTGCCACCTTCCGGCGCAAGAGACCTGAAAGTGTTGGTAGCCTGGAGGCACCAGGTCCCTCAGTCATTGCAGCGCCTCCCAGTGGGGGAGGAAACATTCTGCAGACACTGGTTCTGCCTCCAAGCAAGGAGGAACGGGAGGGCAGTGGTACACGAGTGCCCTCAACCCCAGCCCCATCACTGGCCTATGGGGCTCCAGCAGCCCCTCTGTCCCGCCCTGCTGCCACCATGGTCACCAATGTGGTACGGCCTGTCAGCAGCACTCCTGTGCCCATTGCCTCTAAGCCCTTTCCCACCTCTGGCCGGGCTGAGGCATCTTCAAATGACACAGGTGCCAGGACTGAAATGGGCACTGGGTCTCGGGTGCCTGGGGGCTCCCCGTTGGGTGTCAGTTTAGTGTATTCAGATAAGAAGTCAGCAGCAGCCACCTCACCAGCTCCACACTTGGTAGCTGGACCCCTACTGGGCACTGTGGGGAAGGCACCTGCTACTGTCACCAACCTGCTGGTGGGTACCCCAGGCTATGGGGCTCCTGCATCGTCTGCTGTTCAGTTTATTGCCCAGGGAGCCCCAGGCAGTGTGACCCCTGCAGGCTCAGGAGCAAGTGCTGGGAGTGGCCCCAATGGGCCAGTACCCCTGGGCATCCTGCAGCCAGGTGCCCTAGGCAAGGCTGGGGGAATCACCCAGGTGCAGTACATCCTGCCAACACTGCCCCAGCAGCTTCAAGTGGCACCTGCCCCAACACCAGCCCCTGGGACCAAGGCAGCAGCTCCCAGTGGCCCTGCACCCACCACCAGCATCCGTTTCACCCTCCCTCCGGGCACCTCAACCAACGGAAAGGTCCTGGCTGCCACTGCACCCACTGCTGGCATCCCTATCCTGCAGTCTGTACCTTCTGCCCCACCCCCTAAAGGTGAGACCTGAGCTGGGTATTGCAAGGATTTGAGTCACTAGCCTGTTTGATTGTCTTGTAACCTTTTGTTGCTTCTTCTAGCCCAGTCAGTTTCTCCTGTCCAGGCCACACCTTCAGGTGGCTCAGCCCAGCTGCTTCCTGGGAAGGTGCTAGTTCCCCTGGCTGCCCCTAGCATGTCAGTTCGAGGTGGAGGGGCTGGCCAGCCACTGCCCCTGGTTAGCTCGCCTTTCTCAGTACCTGTCCAAAATGGTGCCCAGCAACCTAGCAAGGTAAGGCATTCTGGTAGTGGCCTCACCTCGCCTCTCTGTTGGGTGTCATCCTTGTACTCACCTGTGTCACTGTCTGCCTTTCCTGTTTTCCATTTTTTCCTCTGGGACTTGAACTGGTGGTTTTTTTCATTTATGTGTGTTTATCTGAAGCTTGGGGAAATTACCATTTATTAAGAGTGTGAGAGAAAAACAACAGGGCAAGCGCAAAGCTGTAAATCCTGGCAGTTGTTGGGAAGGAGGGGGATAGGAATGAGGAAGGGAAAGTTCTGTCTTTTGAGTAAGGGCTAGCAATGGAGGTCTGTAAGCTGATGCAGAAAATGAGTTGGGTGGGGCTGGGTATGGTGGCACACCCATTTACTTGTAACACTCAGGAGACCAAGCAAATGGACATCTGGGTGAGTTCCAGGCCCACCTGTCTCAAAAAGGGGGCAGGGAAACTGGAGAGCACTNGGCTGTTCTTCAGAGAGGATCTGGGTTCCCAGCACCATGTTACTACCTTGAGGTGCAAAACCATCTAACTCCAGTTCCAGGGGATCAGACGCCCTCTTCTGGCTTCCACAGGCACTGCATGCACACGGTGCACATGTATTACAGGCAGGCAAAACACTCAAACATAAAAGTAATAAAAGAGTCTTCAAAAATAGGGGGAAAAAAAAAAGCTGGGGATGTTCAGAGAAAGCCCAGAATGTCTGCAAAAACATGCCTAGGAGTTTTCTCAGTATCCTAAGAGGGAGAGGTGAAAAGGAAACATTAACCATTTTAGTTAGAAACTCAGAAGAGCAAGCAGGCTTAGCAATGAGGATCTGTGAGCAGCTGCCTGTTTTTCTTCATTCTTCCGTGCAGCCCACTGTTTCCTCAGTGCTCAGTATCTCTCTGTACCTGTCCATTATCTAGATCCTCCTCCTCTTCTGTGGTCTCTTTACTGGCTTGATCTCAGGTTCTGAGTTCTCTGCTTTTGCTTAGCCTGCATTCTAGGCCTCAGTCCGCTCTATCCTTCTTTGGGGTCACATCTCACTCTAGCTTATGGGTGCTTTTGCCCACAGATTATCCAGCTGACTCCTGTGCCTGTGAGCACACCTAGNGGTCTGGTGCCCCCCCTGAGCCCAGCCACAATGCCGGGACCCACATCACAGCCTCAGAAGGTTCTGTTGCCCTCTTCCACAAGGTGAGGCCAGTTAAGCCATTTTCCTCACTCCAGGCCAGACCAGGGGTGGGGTTGGGCCAGCCCACCTCACTTCACTCCTCCCGTTTCCTCTCCTGTGGCAGAATCACTTATGTGCAGTCAGCAGGTGGGCACACTCTGCCTCTGGGTACCAGTCCTGCATGCAGTCAGGCTGGAACAGTGACCTCATACGGGCCCACCAGCTCTGTAGCTCTGGGCTTCACATCGTTGGGGCCCAGTGGTCCTGCCTTCGTACAGCCCCTGCTCTCAGGTGAGCGCTGGCCTGGGCACTTGGGGTGGGGTTGAGACAACTCCAGGCCCTGATTTGGTTTCCTGCCCCTTGTGTCTTCCTCCCAGCAGGCCAAGCTCCATTGCTGGCTCCTGGCCAGGTGGGCGTGTCACCTGTGCCTAGCCCCCAGTTGCCTCCTGCCTGCACAGCCCCTGGAGGTCCTGTCATAACAGCGTTTTACCCTGGCAGCCCTGCACCCACCTCGGCACCCCTGGGCCCACCTTCCCAAGCTCCCCCAAGCCTGGTCTACACTGTGGCCACCAGCACCACCCCACCTGCTGCTACCATTCTGCCCAAGGGCCCACCAGCCTCTGCCACTGCCACTCCAGCCCCCACTAGTCCTTTCCCTAGTGCCACAGGTGGGTGTCAGGGAAACTCTGGGGCAGGGTTTGTGCAAGTTGGGGAATTCAGGGAATGAGCTTCAGTGAGGCCTGGCTCAGTAGATATTCCTTTCCTTACCAGCAGGCTCCATGACCTACAGCTTAGTGGCTCCCAAGGCTCAGCGGCCCAGCCCAAAGGCCCCCCAGAAGGTGAAGGCAGCCATCGCCAGCATTCCCGTGGGGTCTTTTGAGTCGGGTGCCACTGGACGGCCTGGACCTACACCGCGACAGTCTCTGGACTCTGGCACAGCCCGAGAGCCAGTTGCCCCAGAATCAGAGCTTGAGGGGCAGCCCACACCCCCAGTCCCCCCACCTCCCCCAGAGACGTGGCCTCCTGCTGCCCGGAGCAGCCCCCCGCCACCCCTGCCTGCTGAGGAGCGACCTGGCACCAAAGGCCCCGAGGCTGTAAGTATCGAGCTGGCTATGGGACTCGCCTAGTGTTGGTCTCGTTGCTTGCCACTTTTAACTGTTCTTTTCTGCTCTGTGTATCTCCTGCCTATTTGCTGTATCTCATCCTATTTGGGGTCTGTATTCTGGGTATCCTGGCCTTCAGAAGCCAAGGGTTTGTCTCATTTTTCATCTCGCCTCATCTTGTTTCTGGCTGTTGGCTCATCATCTCCCCTACCCCACTCCCTTTTTGGGTCTTGGTCTCTGTAGCCTAAGCTGGTCCAACACTGGTGGCAATACTGAGTGCTGGGATTACAGGCATGAGCCCCCGTGACTTTTTTTTTAAACCCCAATACATCTAAGCCCAGTGTTCTTGCCTATCCTCACTCCAGGCCAGCAAATTCCCCAGCTCATCTTCCGACTGGCGAGTCCCTGGGCTGGGCCTGGAGAGTCGTGGGGAACCTCCCACTCCTCCCAGCCCAGCTCCTGCTCCAGCCACAGTCCCTAGTGGAAGCAGCAGTGGCAGCAGCGAGGGCAGTAGTGGGAGGGCAGCTGGGGAAACACCTGAGCGCAAAGAAGTGACTAGTTCTGGCAAGAAGATGAAGGTGCGGCCCCCACCCCTGAAGAAGACCTTTGACTCTGTGGACAAGTGAGCAGGGACTGGGATCTTGGTGGACTTCCTAGGCCTAGTGGGAGAAGTGGGCAGCTGTAGACTGAGACAAAAGAGTTGACCCTGCTGGCCCTCCAGCAGGGTCCTGTCAGAAGTGGACTTTGAAGAGCGGTTTGCTGAGCTACCCGAGTTTCGGCCAGAGGAGGTGCTGCCCTCACCCACCCTGCAGTCTCTGGCCACCTCGCCTCGGGCCATCCTTGGCTCCTACCGCAAGAAGAGGAAGAATTCCACTGGTAGGCAGCCCTGGCTCCTAAGTTAAGTGGGAGACAGGCCAGAGGCCACCTCCACTAAAGCAGAGTCTGCTTGCTTGGCTAGACTTGGACTCGGCGCCTGAAGACCCCACCTCACCCAAGCGGAAGATGAGGAGACGTTCGAGCTGCAGCTCAGAGCCCAACACCCCCAAGAGTGCCAAGTGCGAGGGTGACATCTTCACCTTTGACCGCACAGGTGCCAGTGTTTAGGAGACCAAGGGCTCCCAGGAGTGGTGGTGTCATGAGGGTAGTGGGGCAAGGCTTGGTGTGGGCACCTGGATGATGGCAGGGAGTATGGGTCTCTGTTGCAACCCTGACTGAGCTCCCTCCCTTTACCTGGGCAGGTACTGAAACTGAGGATGTGCTAGGAGAGCTGGAGTATGAGAAAGTGCCCTACTCATCACTGCGGCGCACCCTGGACCAACGCCGGGCCCTGGTCATGCAGCTCTTCCAGGACCACGGCTTCTTCCCATCAGGTGAGCAAGTCTTATACTCCTGGGAATCACTCTTGGGGACTTGACCACATCTCTCACCATCTTTCTGTCCCCCAGCCCAGGCCACAGCAGCCTTCCAAGCTCGCTATGCAGACATTTTCCCATCCAAGGTGTGTCTGCAATTGAAGATCCGAGAGGTTCGCCAGAAGATCATGCAGGCAGCCACTCCCACAGAGCAGCCCCCTGGGGCTGAGGCCCCTCTCCCTGGACCACCCCCCACTGGCATGGCTGCTACTCCTGTCCCTACTCCCAGCCCTGCTGGGGGCCCTGACCCCACTTCTCCAGGCTCGGACTCTGGCACTGCCCAAGCTGCCCCGCCACTGCCTCCACCCCCAGAGCCTGGGCCTGGACAGCCTGGCTGGGAGGGGGCCCCCCAACCCTCGCCACCTCCCTCTGGCCCCTCTACAGCTGCCACTGGCAGGTGAGAGGCCCTTGGAAAGATCCCAGGACCCACAGTAACCCCCTCAGGATATGGACAGTATATAGATGGCAGGAATTGGGGGCCAGACAGTGGGATAGTTACCTCCTCCCCAGTAAGCCATTTTGTCCTTTCCAGTTTGGCATGGAATGTGGGCTGTTCCCCTTGTATATAGTCCCTCCCTGTGCTGGGGGGGGGCGGAGAACTGAGGGGCAGCAGGGGCACAGACTCCCTCCACTGAGCTCCTGTACGTAACCTGAAGTATGTGACCTTCAGAGCTTTTCACTTGTACTTTATGCAGAATGGCTCCTGTGAGGGCTGCAAGCTGGAGGGTAGCGTGAGCCTTGGGCCACAGGGAGATGCCTGTGGAGTAGTGGGGAGTTCATGCATCCCCTCCTTTTCCCCCAGGGGGGCTGGACTCAGGTTAGTTTGGGGTGGGGGTGGGGCGCTCCTGCACTTTGCCACAGGCATGGGGAGGATTTTCCCCACCCTCTGCCCTCCCAACTTGGGTTGTACTTTCTAAGAAGGTGATTTCCCCCTTCCATTGTCCCCATTCCCAGAACAAAACATGTTGATCATGTGCAATATTTCTTACTGTGCCGAGAAGCCGCAATGACCGAGATTAAAGCTGTTTAACACACCTATGGCTGCTGCTTTGTTTCTCAAGTATTCCTTTCACACTCCTTTTCGCAGGTGACCATGGGGCAGGTCCAGGACTGCCATTATGCCATCAATACTCACTCGGTTAGGGTCAAGGGACTTTGTGCTGACATCTCCGCTTCTGTGAGTCAGGCAGTCTGGGAACTGTGCCCATCTGCCTATGCAGCAGCTTGGGTAGACTGAGACCTTGAGCTGTGAGAAAGGCAGTTCACCACTACTGGTCATAGAATTATTTCACTCAAACATTCCAAGAGGCGAACTTTGGAGGCCAGTTTGGGGTCATGGGTTATCCTCAGGGACTGACTCAATCAGCACTGCTGCCAGGAGAGAGGAGTCCACCTGAGACAGACAGCCTTCTTGTGTGAAGGTATAAATCCTGGAGGGTGTAGAAGGTCTGAAGTGGCATCTGTACTTGGGCCAGACCACCAGAAGTCAGCGTGTATCAGCTGGGACAGCTCCCTGAAGGGACAGCTTGGGGGTGGTGATGGTGAGATTTGATGGTGTTGGGACACTGATCCAGAGATTTTTCTGACCTTGACCCTAACAGTAATGATGGCTAACGGGTTCCACCCAGAACTTCCCTAAGCACACTACTGAAAATCAACTGACTGCAAGAACCAGAATGCCTTGATGGATTAATGGTATCTCAGGTACAAATAGAAACACCCTGCATAACTAAGGGGTCAAGGATCTGGCGGACGGTGGTATGGTACCCAGACAAGCCTAGTCATAAAGCAAGAAACAAGCAGGAGGAGGAGAATTTAATGTCATGGGAAGGAATGATGCTTAGGGTGTGATCTCTGGCAGAGGGACGCCTTGGCCCTGGTCTTGGGCCAGGAGACGAAGAAGCAAGGAGTGCAGGGCCCGGCAAACAGGTGTGTACCCCAAGCGGCTCAGATGTAGGTAATCATACATGTCATGGTGGCTTATGGTGCCATCAGAATGCACAAAGCCAGGGTCTGCATCTAAGAAGTGGGCTCGGGGGTGGCCAGCTAATGCTGCCCGTACCAGCTCGTTTACCTGGCGGTTTTTCTCCCGAAGTGGGTTGGGGTGCTGGCCCCTCGGAAGCAGGCCCTGAGGAGGCACACCAATAGTAAGTTGTCAGATCGGCGTTCCTGGACCAAACTGTCCACCCCCCGCCCCACCAGGAAATTCTCAGCTGTAAAATAGTTTAGGGATGTGAAAACAGGGAGGGCAGAAGAACAGTTCTGGATACCATGTCCCAGCTCCCATTCAGTAAGAACCTTCCAGGTGACAGCCTGTTTCCAGAGATTACTCATAAAAGTGCCAATGGGTCAGTGGCCTCTTTCAGAGGTAGAAATGTCTTAGCTAGAAGTGACGAAGCTTAATTTATTCCAGGAATGACTGACAGGTTTTTGAGTTATCCAACACTCAAAAATACCCAGCATTCCTTTGGGCAACAGGCTAACTGGTCCCTGAACATAAATAGTATCCTCAATCACAGCTACTCTTTGTTTGAAGACAGGGTCTCTAGTAGTCCTGATTGTTCTTACTGCATAGACGAGGCTAGCCTCTAATTCAGAGATCTGCCTGCCTCTGCCTCTGGAGTACTGGGATTTAAGGCGTAAGCCATTACGCCTAGCTCACAGCTACTTTTTTTCTTTTTTTCTGAGACAGGATTTCTCTGTCTAACTGTCCTGGAACTCACTCTGTAGACCAGGCTGGCCTGGAAATCACAGAGATCCGCCTGCCTCTGCCTCCCAAGTGCTGGATTTAAAGGCGTGAGCCACCACCACCCGGCTTGTAGCCACTCTTGAAGAGTGTGGGAATCTCCTAATAGACACCTTTCTGGAAAGCCATTGTGCCAAATTGCCCAGAAGTGTGCCAAGCATAGCTAGCTACTTCTTGGGGGGTGGGGGG
>LZPO01055090.1:193926-205877 GCA_001675575.1 Neotoma lepida | reverse complement strand
CTCCTCAAGCCGGCCCTTCGACATCTGTGGGCGCCCTCGCCTCTCGTCTTGAATTTTTTTTGAGACGCGGTCTCATGTAGCCCAGGCTGCCCGCAATCTTGAGGGGTGACCCTGAGCTCCTGGTCTCCCTGCCTCCGCTTTCTTAACTTTGGAGTTACAGACCTTCACCCCCATGCGGGCTCCTCTTTCCCGCCCTCATTTACCATTATTTCTGTGTCTTGGTATACCTTCCCGAACCGTAGATTTTCCTCTCTGTCCCCAAATCTCATTCGAGTCCCTCAGAGTTCCTCGGTTGCTCACGATCTTGTTCTCCACTTCCATTTTTTTGTGTTGTTCTTTTCGAGACACTATCTGGCTGTGTAGCCTTAGCTGGCTTCAAACACATGATTCGAAGGGGGATGGATATAGAGGCAGGTAGCACCCTACCTGGTCCATCTTCCATCCCATAGTTAATTATTTTGTTTTTTCGTTTGTTGGCTTGTTTTTTGAGACAGGGTTGCTCTGGGTAGCCCTGGCTGCCTTGGAACTGGCTCTGTAGACCAGGCTGGCCTTGAACTCACAGAGATCCACCTGCCTCTGCCTCCCGAGTGCTGGGATTAAAGGCATGTGCCACCACCACCTGGTACTGGCCACTGAGCATAGGAGCCTAGGTCCATGCAATTGTTAAGCAGGTACTCTGAACTGTATCCCAGGTTTTATTTCTTCAGTGCTCAGGGCTTCATGTGTGCAAGCCCAGACTTTTTTTTTCTTCTAAGAAAATTTATTTTAAATTTGTGTGTGTGTGTGTGTGTGTGTATGGGAAATGTGATTGCAGATGCCTGCAAAAGCCAGAAGAAGACATCAGATCCCCTGGAGCTAGAGTTAGGCTGTAGGGCTCATCTGAGATGGGTGCTGGGAACTGAGCTTGGTCCTTTGAAAGAGCCTTGAGAGCTCCTAACTGCTGAGCCAGCTCTTTCGCCCCTAAGACACAGGCTTTTGAAGAATTTTATTTTTATACAGAACCTGTGTTACTTAGGTTGGTTTTGAATTCACTCTGTAGCCCAGGCAGGCCTTAAACTTTGGATTCTTCTGCTTCAGCCTTCTTGGTCTATTTAAACAGTTTATCTGGTCTTGATTTAACTTTAGTATGTGGTACCTATCCAGAAAATTGTCCATTTCTTTCAGATTTTCCAATTTTGTAGAGTACAGGTTTTTGAAGTATGACTTGATGATTCTCTGGATTTCCTCGTTGTCTGTTGTTATGTCTCCCTTTTCATTTCTGATTTTGTTAATTTGGATACTCTTTCTCTGCCTTTTGGTTAATTTGGATAGGGGTTTGTCTATCTTGTTGATTTTTTTCAAAGAACCAACTCTTTGTTTCATTGATTCTTTGTATTGTTTCCTTTGTTTCTATTTCATTGATTTCAGCCCTCAATGTGATTATTTCCTGATGTCTATTCCTCCTGGGTGAGTTTGCTTCTTTTTGTTCTAGATCTTTCAGGTGTGCTGTTAAGTCACTAGTGTGAGATTTCTCCAACTTCTTCATGTGGGCATTTAGTGCTATGAATTTGCCTCTTAGCACTGCTTTCATAGTGTCCCATAAGTTTGGGTATGTTGTACTTTCATTTTCATTGAATTCTAGGAAATCTTTAATTTCTTTCTTTATTTCTGCTTCAGCCTTATTGAACAGATGGGATTAGAGGCCTGCACAACCAGGCCTGGCCATCATCTTTTAACTGTTTTTTCCATGTTCTTATTCCCTGTTACCTTGTCCCCCTTTCCTGATCTCTTTTCCTATTAACTATCACCACCTGGACCTCATTTTGGACTCCTTCTGTGGCCAGGCCTTTTCCAATGGCTCTCTGTCCACTTCTTTTTCTCATCTCTCTATATAGCATTCTTTCTTTGCCCTGACCATCTTTTCCCACTTAGCTACTGTCCCTGATTTATCTCCATATGATAACCACCATACCTTCTAGGCCATCATGGACCCTCGGGGACCAGTCTCTCAGCCTTTCCAGCAGCTTGAGAAACCTGGCCGTATCCGCCGTCGCAAAACTAGGAGAGAGAGAAACAAGGCCCTGGTGAGCAGCTATCGGCCATTGGCCCGTCAGGATCCTCCCATGTCCAGTCGGGATCCAATCCTCCAGGATCCTGTGGCATCTGCAGCCCCCAAGCTTGTGGTCATAACTCAAGGCAGATTGAGCCGGGAGCACCGGGGTCTCTTCAACCATGAAGTGAAATCCCTGGATGTGTCCCGGCTGCTGAACAGTGGCTCCTTGGAACCATGTACCCCTCCACTACCCACTAAGTCCTCCTGCAGTCCAGTCAGAGTCCAAGAACCAGCCTTCGAGTTAAGAGGCAAGGAGAACCAGGTACCAGGAGCCTCAGGCTTAAGCCCACCAAGTTCCCCAGAGCTCCCTGTGTTGGGACAACTGCTGGAGGAGCTGCAGTGCCAGCTGATCCTGCCACAAGCCTTTCCCAGGAGGAACCTAGTGCAGGAGTCCAGAGATACCATCCTAAGAACCTTACAAGGCTGCCATGGCTGCTTGCCTGATCTTGCCCTGGTGCTCCGAGGTTGCCAGTCACCCTTGCCTGGTGAGTCCACTTCCTATCCCCCATGCTTCCCTTTTACTTCTCTACTGTGGTTCAACTGATCTCCATGTTTCTCTCTTCTGTGCCAGAGACAAAGCCTAGGGTCCCTGAGAGACGGAGGAAGACACCTTCTGGTATCAACATTCCTGAGCATGCTCCAAGGGAGGGGAGGAAAAGGACTCAACAGGGGACCAAGGGGATTAACTTCGCCATGCCTCATACTTGCAGCAGCACCCCTTCACACAGGGTCAGCCTGGTGCCACCTACAGATCCCCAGCTGCCATTCTTGCCCTCAGTATCTTCACCATCTGGGGCATCTTGTGGTCCCCCAACAGCTTTTGATATGCTGAAAAGCATCTGGCTCATAGCTACACCACCCCATCCCCAGCCCCAGGATGCCTGCCCACCTCAGCCCCTACCTCAGCCACCATCACCCTTGTTGCCCCGAACATCTGGCAACAAGGACTTGGACTGGAGCCCTGATCCTCCTGCCCCGCTACTCAGCCTCTCCTGGGTGGTGACTCAGAGAAGTCCAGAGGCTTGGTCCTTCCCCCCAATGAAACTATACTGAGGAGACTATGGGTAGGGCTGGGGGCAGGTATCCCATACTCCCAGTCACCTCAATAAAACACCTTCTTGATCCTCTTGATTTTCAGTGAGTGGCTGTCTCAGAAAAGCAGCTTTTTTGTTTTGTTTTATTTTTTGGTTTTGTTTTATTTTTTTGGTTTTGTTTTGTTTTCTGAGACAGGGTTTCTCTGTGTAGCCCTGGCTGTCCTGGAACTCACTCTGTAGACCAGGCTGACCTGAACTCAGAGATCCCTCTGCCTCTGCCTCCGGAGTGAGAGCAGCTTTCTTTAGTTCTGAATTCTAAGGCCAAGATGCAGAAGTCTATCACTTGTTGCCTTGCTGGAGCCTGAGGGACCAGCAGGAGAGGGTGCATACCTCTCAGTGCTTAGGGTGGTGGAGACAAGAGGGCTAAGAGTTCACAGTTATCCTTTGTTTGAGCCGGCCTGGACTATGAGTCCAATAAACCCCAACAAAACAAAACATAACAACTTTCCCCTCTAATACACACACAGTAAATTAATAAATCATCCCAAGTCACATAGTAAAGACCTCACACAAAGTTTCCCATGCATTTATTCACCACCCCCACCCCGTGTGTGTGTGTGTGTGTGTGTGTGTGTGTGTGTGTGTGTGTGTGTGTGTGTGTGTGTTTTGAGACAGTCTCCCGTGGTAGCCCTGGCTGACCTGAAACGTGCTATGTAGATCAGACTGGCCAGACTGGCTTAGAATTTGGGGGCAATCCACCTCCATCTCCCAAGTGCTGGGATTAATTTCTTGTGCCATGTCTCACCCCAGGAATTGTATTTATTTGCCATTTTGGGAATGTAATTTAGGACCATGCACATGCTAGGCAAGCACACTACCACTGAGCTACATCCACAGCCAGAAATAATTTATTTAATTTATTTTATGTTCATTTGTGTGAGGGTGTCAGATCCCCTAGAATTGGAGTTACAGACAGTTGTGAGCTGCCATGTGGATGCTGGGGGTTGAACCTGGGTCCTCTGGAAGAGCAGCCAGTGCTCTTAACCACTGAGCCATCTCTCCAGCTCCCAGCTCTCACAGATTCTCACTGTGTGGCCCCGGCTGGCCTGGAGTTCAATGCAGAGACAAGTGTGGCCTTGAACTTACAGAGAACTGCCTGTCTCTGGCTCCCAAGTTCAGGGTTAAAGGTTAAAGGTGTGCACCACCCGGACAGAAAGCTTATTAAGTGGCGTTTTGAGCAGCAGTAAATTTTCTTCAGTGGAGGGTGAAGGATGAAGCTAGGAATGTTGGCGTCTGAAGAAAAATCAAGTTGGACTCTGATGCTGGAAGGCCTTCCCAGGGCTCTCAGTTGCCCTATGGAAAATGATAGGATTAATAGAAGCTTGAGAGGGAGGAGGAAACTATACTGGGAGACGAGGGGCCCACTGTCTTGGCCTAGGTGTTCTGGTGGGGAAATGGCAAAGCCAAGATTTTCACCCTAGGAGCTGGTGTGCTTGCTAGCTGCTGGATATCTCACACTGCTGTCTCAGGGCAGCTGGGGTTCACACCTGAGGGGTGGGGCATGCAACCAGGAACCGTTGTTTTGTTAGAGGGCTTTACCATGTGTGTGACCCAAAACAATGTCTCGCTCCNTGTGTGTCTATGGGCACTTGACAGGGTTTGTCGAATCTAGGGAATGGGTAATAATAGAATAATTTGGGGTCTAATTGGGCGGGAGTGGTCAGGGCAGTGTTCAGTTTTCTGGGTTGTGGGCATCCTGAAGTCTGCAGTCCGGAGGATGCCCTGTTTGTGGGAATGGGAGTTCAGTTTAGGACACACGCATCTTGAGGTATCTTGGAGACTCCTATAGAAGAGGACCAGAGCTGGGGCGAGGTGACAAGAGAATGGGAAAGGGTGTTTTTTCTCGGGTGGGAAGGGTAGGAGCCAGTTTGGGTTCATCCCGGAGGTGGGGGCGGAGACCGCTGAGTCCGGCGGCCCCTTTAATCGGGGGCGCGCGCTGGCCAGCCCGCGCGCTCTCGCCGCCGTCACCGGGCCGGAGCGGGAGCCGGAGCCGAGCCGAGGCCAGAGCGGGAGGAATGGAGTCCTCGCGCGCGCCCGCGCTGCGCCGCCTGCTGCCGCCGCTGCTGCTCCTGCTGCTGCCACTGTCCCCCCGCGCCCGGGCCAAGTACGTGCGGGGCAACCTCAGCTCCAAGGAGGTGAGCACATCGAGCCGTCGTCCCCTAACGTTCCGGGGCCCCGCGGGACCCAAGAGGGGAGGATACCGCCCCGCCCCCTGCGCCCCTCCCGGGCCGGGGCCTGGGTGATGGGGAACTCTGCTAGGGCGGAGGCTGCGGGCTGGGGGTTGCATTGTGGGTGTCGAGGTCAGGCTGGGTGGGGAGGGGTCGGTTGGGAGTCGGAGTTACAGGAAGCATAGCTGCACCGTGGTGGTGCTGAAGGGACAGCACCCCTCACTCCACCAAGTGGAGGTTGCCTGGCCTGCTCAGGACCAGCAGGCAAGGTTCAGACGGTTTCCCAGGATGGCATGGTCTGTGGGGCCACCTTAGGGAGTGTGTGTGTGTGTGTGTGTGTGTGTGTGTGTGTGTGTGTGTGTGTGTGTGTGTGTGTGTGTGTGTAACTGGGGGAATGCAGCTGAGAAAGAGTCCAGGACAGATGGTGGCAGGGATGTGCACCTGGCCATCCATGGTCTTTTTCAGTGTGTCTGGAAGATGGGGAGGAGGAGGGAAGGAAACTTGAGGGACATCTGAGAGGGAAAACCAGGGCATTTGGACACACAGAAAATAGATCTGGAAAGAATTCTGGAGGTGACTTAGCCACCTTGTGGTATTTGGGAAACCAAATAGCCTTGGGCAGGGAAGAAAAGTTGAGGGTCTGTGGGTGGGGTCGAGCTGAGTTCTTAAGAACTCAGCTCTCACTGGGTCCTTTTGCTAGGACTGGGTGTTCCTGACAAGATTTTGTTTCCTCTCCGATTATGGCCGGCTGGACTTCCGATTCCGATACCCCGAGGTAAGTCTCCCTAGCCACACTCCTAACTGAGGCTGAACACTACCTTGGCCCTCCAAAGCAAAAGCTGTCCAGCTTCCTGTAAACACCCCTGAGCCACCAAATCTCTGGGTCTTCAGGCCAAGTGCTGTCAGAACATCCTCCTCTATTTCGATGACCCGTCCCAGTGGCCAGCTGTGTACAAGGCAAGGGACAAGGTGAGGGCTGTGAGGAGTCTGTGTGGTTGTGTGGCAGGGCAGAAGGCAACAGCCATTCAGAGAGTGACCATGTCCCTGCCCTGCCCTAGGACTGCTTGGCCAAGGAGTCTGTGATCAGGCCAGAGAACAACCAGGTCATCAATCTCACCACTCAGTATGCTTGGTCAGGATGTCAGGTATGAGGGAGTGCACAGGGGTTAAATGTTGGGGGCTGGTGGCACCAAGGACAAGGCTTCAACCTCCTGCCTTCTCCCCAGGTAGTGTCAGAGGAAGGAACTCGCTACCTGAGTTGCTCCAGTGGCCGCAGCTTCCGCTCTGTGCGTGAAAGATGGTGGTATATCGCACTCAGCAAGTGTGGGGTAAGAGGTTGGGGCAGCATCTGGCTTTTTTTTCCCCCTCTTTCCCTTCCTATTGTCCTCCCCTACCTGCCTGGAGCCCTTCTTAGGCCTCCCCACTCCCCACAGGGAGATGGGCTGCAGCTGGAGTATGAGATGGTCCTTACCAATGGCAAGTCCTTCTGGACACGGCACTTCTCAGCTGATGAATTTGGTGAGTAGATATTGGAAGAACAGGCCAGGATGGAAGCCAGGAGCGGGTAGAGATGCCCGCTCAAAAAGCCTTCTCACACCCCTTCTATTGACTCCTAGGGATCCTGGAGACTGATGTGACCTTTCTCCTCATCTTCACCCTCATCTTCATCCTCTCTTGTTACTTTGGATGTGAGTACAATATATGTGGTGGAAGGATTAAGAGAAGTGGGAGAAGCAGGGTGTGGTGGCGCACCCCTTTAATCCCAGCACTCAGGAGGCAGGGCAGGCAGATCTCTGTGAGCTTGAGGCCAGCCTGGTCTACAGAGTGAGTTCCAGGACAGCTAGGGCTACACAGAGAAACTCTGTCTCAAAACAAAACAAAACAAAACAAAACAACGACAACAACAAAAAAATAAAGTGTGAGAGAATTTATAGAGAAATGCCCCTCCCCCTACCTGGGTACAGCTTTCCCATTTCCTTCTTAGATTTGCTGAAAGGTCGACAGTTACTCCATACAACTTATAAAATGTTCATGGCTGCAGCAGGAGTGGAGGGTGAGGTTTGGAAGTATCCCAGAGTTTGGGTTCTCTGAGAAGAGAAGCCTTGGGAGGAGGGCATGGACTCCTGGGTCTGAGGGAGGAGGAGGTCCACCTGCATGCACTCTTGGGTCTAAGGAAAGTGATGCTGTCGTCTGGCCTGATGGGTTTGAGGGAGGAGAGGCTGGGGCCACGGCCTCCATAGTTTTCTAGCAGGGCTCAGTAACAGAGATTCTGGACTTCTGATGAGGGTGGCAGAGGGTCAGACATTTGGACCATCGTGCTAGAGGATGGTGATATCCCACAGCTGCTTTTTGTCTTTTCTTTTCTCCGTCTCTCATCTCTCCCAGTCCTGAGCCTCCTGTTCTTCTGCATCTATTGGGGCCAGTACGCCACAGATGGCGTTGGCAACGGGAGCCTGAAGATCTTGGGTGAGAATAGGTTGGAGCTGAGGGAGGGCAGACACCTCACGGGGGTCTACTGCCCTCTCTGAGCCTGTGCCTGAGCCATCTTCCCTTCCCTTCCCAGCCAAGCTGTTCTTCTCCTCCAGCTTCCTCATCTTCCTGCTCACACTCATCCTTCTGGGGAAGGGATTCACGGTGACACGGTGCCCGGGCAGGGATCACTCAATGGGTGGCTGGGCTGGGGAGCAGGGCAGGGAGGCGGAGGTGTGGGGGGTGTGGCAGCTCCATCCTCCCTGACAGCATCCACCCTGCTGTCTCCCCTCACGGCCTGCTTGCCAGAGGCCGCATCAGCCACTCGGGCTCCGTGAAGTTGTCCGTGTACATGACCCTGTACACCCTCACCCACGTGGTGCTGCTCATCTACGAGGCAGAAGTGAGTGTCCAAGGCTCCTGCCAGCCCCTCTCCTTTCTGCCCTGTCTACTGCCCTCCTACAGAGCATTCTCTCTCCCACTCTGAGTTTCCGCCTTCCCATCTGTCTTTCAGTGATTCCTCCCTCTCCACCACTCCTGATTAGCTCTCCTCCTCCGTGTCTCTCACGGTTAAGCTCCATGTCGAAGAGTCGGAGACCTAGTCCTATTTAAGCTCCTCCACTTCCTAGCTGGTCACTCCCACCCCTACTATGGGCTGGTTTCCTCCTGTGAAAAGTTAGGGGGATCTTTGCCACCTTCAGGGCTCTTTAGAGGCTGTATGTTATCCGTGTGGGGTGACGGTAGGGTCTCCTTCATTGTGTCACTGTGGATGGAATAAGTCACACATGGTATGAGTTACATCATTTAGTCCCATGGTGAGCATGTGTAGTTGGGGAGGCTCCTTATGTACCTATGTAGAATTCTAGCCCCATCCCTAGCTGTCCCGATACTTCTGGCTTGGCCCTTATCTCCATCCTGTCCCTGGTGCCCAGGTGTAGGATCCAGGGTCAGAGGCCAGGGCTATGACAAACCCTGTCTTGTGGGTCCAGTTCTTTGATCCAGGCCAGGTACTGTACACATATGAATCTCCGGCTGGTTACGGGCTCATCGGGCTGCAGGTGGCAGCCTACGTGTGGTTCTGCTACGCTGTGCTGGTGTCCCTTCGTCACTTTCCTGAGAAGCAGCCCTTTTATGTGCCCTTCTTTGCTGCCTATACTCTCTGGTAAGACATGGTGGGGGTCCTCAACCTGCCTCTCCCCACAACCTAGAGCATTCTCAGGAAGGAAAATGGGCTTTCAAGACAAATGGTTGGAGCTGGGCAGTGGTGGCACACTCCTTTAGTCCCAGCATTTGGGAGGCAGAGGCAGGTGAATCTCTGAGTTTGAGGCCAGCCTGGTCTACAGAGCAAATTCCAGGCAAGCCAGGGCTACACAGAAAAACCCTGTCTCAAAACAAAAACAAAAAAACAAAAAAAACCCAATCCCCCAAAAAACAAAAAAGACAAGTAGTTATCTAGAAGCTCCTACTTCCTGGCCTTATGATCTAGAAAAATGTTACTCTCCCAAAGTAAAATGGTGAGAAAGTTTAAAAAAAAAAAAAAGTCAAGCTGAGTGGTGGTCACAGCACATGCCTTTAGTCCCAGTACTGGGAGACTGAGGGAAGGGTAGAGGCAGGCAGATCTCTGTAAGTTCAAGGCCAGCCTGGTCTATAGAGCTAGTTCCAGGACAGCCAGGGCTACACAAAAGAACCCTGTCTTGAACTCCCAACCCCAGAAAAGAAAAACAAACAAAAACCCAATAAAATCTTTCACTGAGCTGAGCATGGTGGCTCATGCCTTTAATCATAGTATTGGAGAGGCAGAGGCTGGAGGATCAGGAGTTCAAGGCCAGCCTGAGCTACTTGAGACTCTCTCAAAACCAAACTAAACTAAATCAAATCAGGTTTTTTTGTTGTTTTGTTTTTGAGACAGAGTTTCTCGGTGTGGCCTGGCTGTTCTGGAACTTGATTTGTAGACCAGGCTTGTCTCGAACTCACTGAGATCTGCCTGCCTCTGCCTCCTGAGTGCTGGAATTAAAGGCATGCAGGACCACTGTCTGAGAAACCAGAAGTATTTCACAAAGAATTTGTCATATTGCTTCATAAGATAGGGTTGTCACCAGGATGTCCTTCAAAATGGTTATCTTGAGCATGCATAGATTAATATATGAAGGATTAGTGTCTGTCACACAGTAAATGTTCAATAAAAATTCAGTTAATAGCCAGACATGCTAATGAATGCCCATAATGCCAGGACTTGGAAGGTGGAGGCAGGAAGATCAGGAGTTCAAGGCTAGACTCAGCTCCATAGCAAGTTCAAGGCCAGCTCAGACTACATAAGACCCTATGTCAAAAACCTAAGCAGTTTTGGATGATAGTGGCACACGCCTTTTAATCCCAGGACTCAGAGGCAGAGGCAGGCAGATCTCTGTGAGTTTGAGGCCAGCCTGCTCTACAGAGTGAGTTCCTGGATAGCCAGGGTTACACCTCAGCAGTTTAGAGTGCTCCAGGAGATTCAAGTTGGTTTCCAGCACCCACACAAAGCTGTTCACAATGGCCTATAACTCCAGCTTCCAGATCCTATGCTGTCTGAAGGCATCTGCATACATGTGGCACACAAACACATACACACAGTGATGAATAAAATCTTTAAAATAAAACTCCAAGCCAACAAACAAACAAACAAACAAACAAACAAACAAAAACCAAAACCCAAAATGAACAAAACCCCCCAGTTATTTTTGTCCAACAATGTTAATGTAAAGCAGGCAGATTCCAAGCCAGACTGCCTGGGTGCAGACCCCAACTTTGAAGCGTCCAAGCTGTACGATGTCAGACAAGGCCTTTGCTTTCTCTTCTGCTGTTGGAATTGGAAACCATGCTTGTTTCCTGGACTCAGTGTGAGTGAAATGAGTTCATATATGTAAAATGTTTGGAAACATACGGTCCTTAATTGTTACTGTCACTCATTAATTCAACCACGGGATATCTATGGATGTCCTATCAGACGCCAGGGTTGGGTAGTGTGGAGCTGGGTTAAAATCAGCCTAGACTCTGCCCACTGGAACTTCAGCATCTGGCTTTCAAAGGCTACCCTGGCCATTCTCCAGTTTGGGAGCTACGTGAGGCCTTTGAGTGATGGCAGGGGAGGTGGGGACATGGGATAGGGTGGACAGCAGGGGTAGCTATCCATTCTAAACCTTCCCTGCAGGTTCTTTGCTGTTCCTGTCATGGCCCTGATCGCCAATTTTGGGATCCCAAAGTGGGCCCGAGAGAAGATCGTCAATGGCATCCAGCTGGGGATCCACTTGTATGCTCACGGCGTGTTTCTGGTGAGGATGGCTCTCAAAGTGGAGTGGGAACTGAAGCCCGGAGGATGTGTGCGGCCTGAATGTCCTGTCCTGTTTAGTGCTCTTGACCTGTCACTCTTTTATTTATTTATTTATTTATTTATTTATTTNTTTNTTTGTTTGTTTGTTTGTTTGTTTTTCGAGACAGGGTTTCTCCGTGTAGCTTTGGCGCCTTTCCTGGAACTCACTTGGTAGCCCAGGCTGGCCTCGAACTCACAGAGATCCGCCTGCCTCTGCCTCCCGAGTGCTGGGATTAAAGGTGTGCGCCACCACCACCCGGCCACTCTTTTATTTTTATTTCTGAGATGGGCTTGCTCTGTGGTCCAGTCTGACTTGCAGCTAGTGATATCCTGCCTCAGTTTCTTGTGTGCTGGGATTACAGGCCTGTGATACCACAACTGGTCCCATCTCCCTAGCATTTATTCCTTAGTTATTAGAAGGCACTGTCTGCTTGCTGGGCATACTCCCATGTCTCCCAGAGCCCTTCCTTCTCTGTTTGTCTCCTGGCTTCTTCACACACCCTCTCTTTTTTTGCAACCCCCCCACCCATTTCCATTCTTGACTCTGTGTCCCCAGACTTTAACATTTCTGTTTGCACCATCACTACCCACCCAAAGCCCTTGTTCTCTCCCTGCCCTACCACTTTCTCTCCCTTCCTCATTCACCCAGTTAGATGGGACAGGCTGGGGCTCTTGGGAGCCTAGATTTGAACAGTGTTTACACCAGACCTAAGCATGAGGAAGATCTTTGCCATACCCGTTAGTTTTTCGATTTATTTATTTATTTATTAATTTTTTTTTTT